>JAOCZM010000230.1:2400000-3000000 GCA_026122235.1 Vinca minor
GACCCAGGCAATACTCTGGTCGACTGCGATAATGGCAGTATCCAAAACAGTGTAAAAATAGGCCACCTCGGTCAACCCAGAACACTTTTGATTGACCGGCCCGAAAAGAACTAGCATCGGTCAACCGTGATTACCCACCAGTCGTCCCAATTCTAGGCAGTAGAAAAATTCCATTTTCTAGAACAAATTCAGTATGCCGATAAACCCTTTCGGTCGACTGAATTCTTTCCAGAAAACATAAAACGGCCAAAAACACAAATCATCAATTCGTTCTGGGGTTCGTTTAACACTTAAACGACTTCCGAGAGGCTGTACAAAGGTAAAATACACTATATGACATGCATTATTAGACTACAAAAATCACGACAAAACATAAACCAAGTAGTTTGGTTCTCGTGATATGCTCTAATACCACTGAAAGGAAGAAATTCGGAGTACCCACAAAAAGCAGCGGAAAGTAAAATGGGATTCCGTTCCTTTACAAGATCTTTTCACGAGAGAGAACAGGTACCTTGTGAATAGGAATATTACCTTTTCGATCTTATCGAAATAATTCGGATTCTGCTACTTTGAATCACCAATAACAGTCGTTGGACCTCCCCACCTCCGGTCTCTACCGGTATCCACACGATCAACCTATAGCTTGTTCGTTGAGCCTCTGATGCTAGTCACGAGTGCTACGAACGTTGAAGACGATCTTCGGGAGTTTCATTGATATAGATATGTGGGGAAAAACAAAACCCGGAAACTAAAATTCAGAGAATTTTTCTAATTTTTTTCGGCTAGAGTAGTGAATTGAACCGTGGAAGTGAATTGTAAGTGATGCACAATTCATCATGTGGCGTTAATAGAATCACCCACTAACCCCACATCCCCACTATTCTCTCCTCACTTCTCCCTTACACATACACATTACCTCACACAAGTCATATGCCAGTTTTGACTTGGTCCAACTGGTTCGGTTGACCGGAGAAATGGTTCTCGGCCGACCGGAGGGACAACCCGGTTCAGTCGACCAGAGATAGTTCTCAGTCGACCTGTTCCGATCCAACCGGGTCCGGTTCTGCCAAATCTAATTGATCACCTTTATCAAATGTAAACTCCAACAGAATCTCTCTTGCAATCATTTTGGGACACCCCCTCAACAAAATTGCGGCAGAGCTTATGCATAAAGCACAAGAGTACAAGTTAACAAAGACATTGTAACTTTGAATATTTTTTTAATTATGGTTTTGTAAGTTTGAATATTTTATGAAGAATGGTTGGTTCTGTAACATTGAATATTTTTTGTGAAAATGTGTTCTTTTGTAAGAGAAATGTGTTCATGGTAAGAGAACTTGTGTTCTTTGTAAGAGAACATGTGTTCTTTGTAAGAAAACATGTGTTCATGGAAAGAGAAATGTGTTCATGGTAAGAGAAATGTGTTCATGGTAAAATAAATGTGTTAATGGTAAGAGAACATGTGTTCATTGTTAGAAAACAAGTATTGCTTAAAGTACATGTATTTGTTCATTTGCCAATATTACATTCTATTGATCAGAGTGCTAGTCGAATGGTTTCTTCATCAATAAAGAAAGGGTCTACTGCTTATTTCTCTCGTTGCTTAATATGCTTGGCCCTTGCCTTTTGTCTTTTAATCTCCACAACTCTCTTTAACCTCTTCATTAATCTATTTGGGTCTGTTCTTTTTTTCAGCTCAAGCCGTGTTGGTTGAACTCCACTTTCACCATCTTGTCGGGTAAAGTCTGCATATCAAATAGATAAAGATGTTAAAATAAGTTGGTATTATAACCTCCTATAATCCTTAACTTGGATCACGATTGGTTACCCTGATACATAGATTAGGTAATGTGGGCCGCTATTCCCTGTCAAGCATGAATATCTAGTTTTCCATGCGGATATGAACAACTATCCATGTTTGACTGAATAGCAATCCACTCACCCCACGATAGGTATTCATGCTTACCGGGAGTTATAGGTGCCCGATTGGAACCGAAATCTGCGAGTAGCATATTTACACGCTTGCACAAATCATCGAATGACCGATCAACATATTCATATGCAACATCACTTCCACATACAGTTGTTACCAGTAAAACCATATTTCCACACAGTTCTTTATAACGTTCTCCATATTCTTTCAGTGCTTTTGCCATCACCACTAAGACAGCCTAAGTCAACCCCACTCTTCACAATTTTTGTCCACCTTTTCAACACGTAGTGTGATGGCAGCTCTCTTAGTTTTGTGTGTACTCCACCGCAAGATCCTAGAAGTTCCATAACTCTAAAGGCATGTCGGCAATGTAAACCTAGTATTTCAAACAATCAACATGTGCATTCTACAATTTCTTTTTCTGTATCAACCATAACAATCCTCTCGTCAAGCTTTTATATCGTATCAAAAAGATAAACATTCTTGAACACAAGGTATGCATATTTACTACCACTGTTCTTTGAAGGACACGGATCTAACAAGTACTCCATAGACTGATGATACTGCACACAAGCAAAATCGAATACATGTTAGGCCACCTATTACACATGTTCTCAAAACTATAACACCTGTTTTTAAAAACAGAACACCTATTTTTCAAATATGAATACCTGTTCTCAGAACCAGAACACTTGTTTTTTAATGATATAATACCTGCACATGAGTATTATAATACATGTTCTTGCCACATTGCGAATACATTAGGAGTATAATGTTTGGCAACACTATTAGCCAAAAGGTTATGTGGAGTATTGTTGTTCGGCAACATGTTCATAGATTCAAAATTACGTTGAAACTCTGCAATTCGTCTATCATTTAACATCATATTGAAGTGAGTGAAGAACTGGACAAGATTGTGGTCAGTCTTGAGATATCCTCTACGAACACTGTTGTTGGACTCGCTCAACTGTGTTGATCGAATGCCAGCGGTGAAATGGTTCTTAACGCATGCAGATGACCATTGTTCTCGAAACCCATGAATCCTTTTGACCCAAGAATGTACTACATCTTTTTTGTTAGATTTATCCTTAACAACATACTCCTTCTCGAGCTTTACCCATACATAGTCAAACTCTATTTCATCATCAACATTATACATTGCATTAAAAAATGCTCTTTGAATTCCGACGTCCACTGTGTGCTTAGGTTCTTGACGACATTTTCCTTTATGTGCCATGTGCACAAGCCATGGAATGAGGGGCTTTCCCGGACATGCATTTCAGAAATGTCTTGAAAAGCCATTTGAACGAAGGATTGTCTCATCATACAGTAGTGCAGCATCAAATATGCATGACTCGTGGTGATGGTTGAAACCAACAAATAGCGCTGAAACCAAAGTGGTTTAAATTATTTAATAATAACAGTGTGAAAGAACATGTGTTCATGGTAAGAGAACACTTGTTCTCTGACAGCGAACATGTGTTCTCTATAAGCGAACAAGTGTTCTCTATAGGTGAACAAGTGTTCTCTATCAGCGAACATGTGTTCTCTGTCAGGGAAAATGTTTTCTGAACAACTTATCATAATGCCTATGGGTCTGAAATTGTTGTTGGTCCTGTATGTTATATCAAAAGTCAATGCATCGCCAAAGTAACAATAGTTCATCTTCATTAAACCATTTGCCCAAAATATATTAGCAATTTTCTCCTCGCTGTCCATTTAAATGTCACAGTGAAAAGAAGGATTTTTATATGCCTCACGACGGAAATGCTCAAGTTTCCTTCCCCGAGTTCCATTGACTTTTGACGTCTCTTGCATAGGTGATTCTTTAAATCAACCTTTATAAAGTCAAGATTCTCATTTCCACCTGTTTTCTTTGACATGATGGTGTATGAAGACTTAAGTGGAACCCCAACACTATCATTAATCTCAGCAACAATTCCTTGAATATTGGTAACCTGTCGATTGGATCTTATCAAGTGGGTAAAGGGGGTGATTGTGCTCTTTAACCCAATCACTAACTACAAATACACGCCTCAGTTTATTAAATTTCACAACTAGTTTGGCCATACAACCAGTCCGCTCCTCAGCCCGTTTATGAGTGAGAAATTTCCTTGCCTCGACGTGACTTTATGGGTGTTTATCCTTGTTCTTGGGGTCATGTATACTTCCTTTCCTGTATCCTTCGTTATTACAAACATACTTCAAGTAACCCACCTGATCCTTATCTTCGCGTAAGGTCTTACTATAATTTTTCATAACACCAAACCCTAAATTATGAGCATAATTCAGGTAAAAATCTTTGAACTTATTTGCTGTAGTGAACTCCTTTGTCTTCAGATCCATTGTGTTGTAATAGTCAGCATTTCCTGTTGACAAAACAGGTGTTCAAATGAAAAAAACATGTGTTCAGAACAGGTGTTTTTAATGTGAGAGAAGATGTTCTGTCGACAAATTCTTCATGTTATATGTCTTACCATTCTGCTCTGTATTGTCAGGTGTGTGTGCATTTTGCTCTATATTGTCAAATGTCTGTCCATTCTGCTCATACTGTTCATGTTCCAATCCCTCCAACCCTGTTCACAAAATAGGTGTTCAAATGAAAAAAACATGCGTTTTTAATGAGAGAACAGGTTTTCTGTCGACAAATTCTTCATGTTATATGTCTTACCATTCTGCTCTGTATTGTCAAATGTATGTCCATTCTGCTCATACTGTTCATCTTCCAATCCCTCCAACCCTGCATCTATTTCATAGTAAACTTTAGATAAGAGGGGAAAAACACAAGAAACAACATGATTCAGCAGTGTCATTTATAAAACAACTCTCCATTTTCTGATTCATCACAAAGAACAACTGTTTGCTTCGATATTTTTTATGTCCTAGTATCATCATTATCATTATCGCTACTTACTGAAATCACATCGTTTGTGAATTTCCTTTTGCCTAGGTCTCCAAATAAACAATTATCTTGATGAGAACTTGTGTGGCCATCATAAGAGACATCGTTCTTCTCAAGAAAATCTCTGAATTTTTTCATTCAACGCTACTTGTATTTTCTTCTACATTTAGTTCATAAGTTCCATTTAATAAATCAGGAAAAAAATAAGAACGAATGAAGGAAGAAGAAAATCGGATGAAAAGTGATAGAAGATGGTGAATGAAGCCGTGACCGAAGGAAAGAGATCAAAAGTATAAGATCTAACGGCCGACAATGCGTCCGCACATACTAAACGTTTTATGTTCAGCATAGGAGCCGAGACACAAAACTTGAAGATATTCCTTTCCAACTATAATACGCACTTTGCTTGTATCCTTCCAGACGGGGAAAATTCTCTGTCCCCATTTCTGTCATCATCCCTGTCCCCAACCAATCAGAATTTATTATATAAATATATTTTTTAATTATATATACACAGGGTGAATTGTGATTGGTTGTGGATAGGTATGAGGACAGTAACGGAGACAGATGATTTTTTGCCGTTTAAGACTTGGACGGCCAAAGACCCTTTCGGATTCAAATTCAGATACTTCACTGTTTTAAATTCAGATACAAACATGGCATTTTGGGGTACTCATTTTGCATTTTTCTTCTGATTATTTGAATGAAGAAATGGATTCATGATGAATTTTTGCGTTTCTTCTGTTGATTGTGATTTGAAGGGGTATTTGTACAGCCGGAACAACCTATACTCTCCACTTTGATGCTGATCCTATACGTCTTCGCCTTTCTCAGATTATTTTACTTCATTCCATCTATAATGTTTCTTTTAATTTTTTTCATATTAATGGAATGATTTTGAATAAAGTATGGATATGTTGACTGGCAACATTAGGCGAGGGGATGGATGAAATTAATAGAATTCCGTGCCCCATGTCGATCCTCGAGTGTACTGTGGGGAGTGAAACTGCAATGCGCATATGCTCATTGTCAGATGAGATGCCTTTCCTTAGATTGGATCTCGAGTTTGAGGAGTCCGAGGACGTTGTTTTCTCCGTCAGAGGTCCTCTTAGAAATCTATCTCGCTGGTTTCTATGTCACGCCCAGTACTACAACTTACGACCAGAGAAACTATCCTTCTCTTTATGAGCAAGAGCTTAAAACCATTGGTACATATCTTCACTGTTTTAGTATTTCATTCTTCTTTTTTTTTCCTCCACTCGTCACATGGACCTTCATGTACAAACACGCCAAGACTCCGGTGCATCTATTACAAAGTTATCTTGGATGCGGAATAACTTATTTCATTGTTACCTGATCTTTTATATATTCTTCAAAAATTTCTGTCCCTCGAGTTTATTAAGTTCTAGCTTGGGAATGGTGAAAAGAAAAAATCAAAGTTTAGTCACGAGAGATGGGCATAAATTGATTCATGGAATCGTTTTAGGATCCCGAAAGATAAAGATTTAGTGTTAAGGACAAGACTCCTGGAAAAAGAACATCTTAAGGAATAATTACTTTTCCCTAGATTCAATGTATGCCAAAGTTGAATCTTATCGGTTCCCATTCTACATTAATATGCAATACATGTTATTTTTGTTAAGTCCTGATCTTCTACGTGCCTAAATTGTTACATTTGTTTTTTACTGTCTTATCCGCCACTTCCTTGAAACTGTGAAAATTTACACTTTTGATCTAATGTTGGTAAATTAGTCATATTTGTTTCTGAAAGGACTTATTATAAATAATAGAAAACTATAGTAATTTTATTTGCAGGTATATTGCTTGCTTTCTTTTAGTTGAAAAAATCTATCTAGTTCTTTTCCAAACTTAAAATTCTATTAGTCAATGGATGCTTCTGTAATCTACTACTCCCTCCACTCCTAAATATAAGACTCTTTAGACAATTTGGGAAAATTAAGGAAGTTGTCATTTTCACCTAAACTTCCAATATTATCCCCCACCCTCCCTCTCTCTCACTTCTTTGTCATAAATAAAGGAAAATATTGAGGGTATAATTAGAATAAATTGTTGACAACTAATAAAACAACCTTAAACGACAATTAATTTGGATACCTACATATCTCCTAAACGACAATTATTAGGGAATGGAGGGAGTATAATATACACTCATTTGAGAGTTTTGAGGGAAATACGAAAATGAGATTACAGAGTTGCGGAATCAGTAGCAGTACATAGTTTTTTGTCTGAATAATTGGAACTAAATAATTCTTTTTGCTGGTGTTTGAATTGGTGGTTTTAATTTTAACAGGTACTGATGATTTGAAAGATGGAAGCGCAAGAACTTATCAGTAAGGATGTATATATATATACATCGTCTTGTGCCTCCTTTTGTAATAGTGGTGTATCTACACCACGTAGACTCGGTGGAGGGGTGAAAAATCGTAAACTCGTGAATCGTAAAAAATTCGTAAAATCGTATCGAGAAATTAATATATATATATTTTTTTATATATATATAACAATAATTAACATATAAATCATATCATATGATCTAAACATATGAAAAAAAAAAATCATTAAACATAGTTTCACAAGTTTTGAGAAAAAAGAAAAATCATTGTGATCTTTGAAGATGTCAGTTTCAGCAAAGGATCATCAAAAGCAAGGCATAGTGTCGATTCTTGGATCAGATAATTGTGAGATGAGGAGAAACAAAGAAGCTTCTTTGAGAAGAACCCTTTCAGCTGATATGTCCTCAAAGAAATGGTTAGCACAAAATGGTTTCCATCCCATGAAAAAGATTGCTTCATCTGAGGAACTTGTGGCCATTTCATCATCATCAGAAAAAGAAGATGATTATGAAGGTAATGACAAAAATAGACCTGGACAAGACGAAGTTTGAAGGTCAATTCAGTCAAGAAAAGAGCTTTCTTGTAGAATCGGTAGAAACGGTAGAAACGTACGATTCTACGTTTTTACGATACGAGTCAACGTTTCTACCCCGTTTCTACCAGATTACGATTCTACTCACGATTCAACACGTTTTGCCTCCGTAGAATCGTAGAAACGTACGTTTCTACGTGTTGACTCGCGTTTTTAACAACCATGGTAGATATATTTTACACATGAATTTACAACTATTGACTAATTGCAGGTTGTCGAATAGAGTTTGCGAGGAAATTGATTGTCCTAACAATTTTATTCAGTCATATGATGTTAGCAATGAAAAGAATAAAAGAAGTACATGTTAGTGACCTTGTCCCTTCTTTTTCTATTGTTTCAGTAGTATTGCACTTTCTGGAATTTTTATACTTAAATGATGATAGTAAAAAAAAAGATGTTAATCTGACGAAAAATTCAAATAACCACTAATCTTTATATTTATAACAAAGCCAACTAAAGAAATATAAGTGTATAGCTCATAGCTTATCTACAATGAACTCTTTTGTTCATATAATGCTTTAGAAACACAACTGATGTAGGCTTTATTTTCACATACTTTGTTTCTTGGGATTAAATAGTTAGACTAATACTCATGAGCAGCTTTTCTAATACTCCAGATATAACTGAACTCGTGATCACTGCTTGCATGATTGGCCGAATTTACAGACAATAGAGTTGGGACACCAACTACTTACGCATTTACCTGCTGCCTGATTGCATATTTAAACTGAAGCATGATATCTCGAGTTAAGACAATAGCTTAAGTCGTAAAACACTCATTACTGGACTTAAAAGTCTCGAGTTTGATGCTCTCCGGGCACATGCTCATTCCCTTTCCCTTTTTCGCTCCCCCACCACCAACGAAAGAAAAAAGAAAAATAAAAAGATCTCTTTTCTGTCATAGCCAAAAATTTAGGATTGCATATTTAACTGATTAACAATCTAGGATGACATAGCAGTATATTCATTCCTATTCGCCGCGATTAAGCCAGGTGATATGAGTTAACTGCATGTTATGCTCGCATCATAAAGAGAACGAATGCCTTAGTTTTCTTCGAAACATGGTATGCTAACATCAGAACTTCCGGAACATGCAGAGCTAACATCATTTACTCTGATGAAAAGAAGAAAAACAAAAGATTAAAGGCAAGAAGAGTGACGTAAATCCGTCAACAAAATAATCTGAAGTAAAGACCTTATCAAATGACTTGATCATTGAAGGGCTGGCAGCAGGTCAAAGCAATGGAGAAGTAGCTGCCCAGGGAAAAAGGTATATATTATGTCAACTTGGACCTATATAATGTCCAAAAGGAGAAAATCCTCTGACTTGAATACATCTTTTGTGTATGGTTCAGGTTAAAAAAAAAATTCACTTCTACTTTAATGGATACCGGATGTGTAGTTCAATCAAATATTGCCCAAGCTTAGGGATGGCAATGGGGCAGATCGGGTCGGATATCTGTATGATCTGATCTTATCTGCTCCGTACTGTCCAACCTCCGCTCCGATTCGCTCCGTGATCCGCCCCGGATCAAAATTTTATGCTCCGCGATCCGCTCCGCACGGGGCAGATCTGATCCGCCCCATCCAGTCCTATTTTTTTTTTTTGAAAAAAAATCATTATTAATTTTACCATAAAAATCATTAATTTTTTTTTTAAATTCATAAAAATAGAGCCTCCAACAAGTATAATTAATAAATTTTATACTAAATCAATTTTCAAACAAGTACAAATAGTATATTAAAATGAAAATTAAACATAATTAGGCCTAATAATAACAATATTATAATAATATAATATATATGGGGCAAAACGGGGCGGAGCAGACACAAATACCAAATTCGATTGGCGGAGCAGATCTGCTCCGTTTTCTATACGGGGCAGAACGGATCTGCTCCAAAAGACGTTGGGGCAGAGCGGGTCAACGGATCACAGATCAAATTGCCATCCCTATCCAAGCTCCCTTCAAGTTTTGCATTGGTACGAAATTTAAATGCCATTTATCTCTCAATATAATCCCCGAATTAGCATTAGTAAAGTGTTTGAGATAATTATTGAGACTGATTAATGGTGTTTTTTTTTTGTTGTTGGATATCTTGCTTGCTTCTTGATTTTTACCTTTAGGTGATGAAAAGAACATCAAAGGATGGAACATCGGTGTTGATGGTAATTGATGTTTCACTTGGAATTGTGCTTTCTTACTAAGAACATTTTATTATCATTTATATTCCTTTTTTTTTATTATTATTATTTAGCTCCGTAATGCTATATGTTTTATGTCATAACAAAGACATGACATTTGCTATGTTATTAGGTATGCGTGTTGGCGGAAAGAGGAGACTATCCATCCAACGATCAATTGGGTATATCATAAGCTTTAAATTGTCATTTCTCCTTCTCTTTAATTCTGTATCTGCAAAAACTCAAAAGCCCTTCTCATTCTAAATTTGTTTCTTCAATTTTTTATTTTTTTATTTTATTGCAGTAATGGGAAAAGGATTTTGGAAGTTATACCCCCCTAAGTCATGGCTGGTATGTGATATTGAATTAGTTAGTGTCCTTTATCTTATGCTTTGCATTCAACTCTTGTTTCAAACTCAACATTCGAGGTTAGAGCATAGTACTCTGTTAAAAAGGTAGTGATTGGCGACGAAGGTCAACACTTGTTTTTTGTTCTTGTCAAAAACCTAAAAATGTTAAATTGTTAATGCCATATATTACTGGTATATACATTTTCTTTGAAGTTGCTCTTGCCTCTTGGCACAAGCTTTTTAACAGTTCTATATTCAAGCATGTTTTGAATTTCTTAAATTTTCCTAGGTTGCCTTTTGCATGCCTTGAACAGTTCTGAGACTATCTAGATTTTGAATATGAATATTAGGAAGGATTATTTTGATTTGACAGATATGTAAATATTAGGAAGGATTATTTTGATCTCTTAGATATGTAATTGTGGACTTGAAATAGGAACTCTTAGCATCAGTTGAAATACCTAGTTGGCTAGTTCTATGATGGAGAGTCCTTTAATGCTTTGATCATATGGTATATAAAATATTCTAAAGAGTTTGAATCGCTTAAAGTTAAAAAAGAGCTTGGAGTTTATAAACAAATTAGACGTGGAAATAAATTATAGATCCGTAAACTCTTTTGCATGTATCATAAAAGTTTAACCATCGATATCTCCTTAAATATTCTTCGAATAATTTTAAATTTTAAAAATAGTTCTTTATTCTGTCTTTTACTTCCATCACATGAGGACCAAAACAAAATAGATATATGACTAAAATTATTGAAAAAAATAGAAGGGGACTAAGTTGCATTTGATAATAATATTTACTTTTATGATTTTCCCTTCTAATTTCATTTGGTAATAATATTTACTTTTATAATTTTCTTACAGCAGGATAGGTTAGACGAGTTAATTAAGTGGGCGAAAGGTATAGGTGAATCTTCTTTAGGATCATCATCATCGGCCCATTGGCGTCTATCCTTCGAACATGGAAAGGGATACTCATCTAGATCGTCCTGTTCTCTTTTAGAAGGTGGACGAGAATGTTCTTCGATGTTATTGGGCGTTCCAGCTGATGCTACTCAAAATCTTCACTTTGCTGATGAACACCCTGAATTCTTGGGGCCATTTTCAGAGACATATGATGTGCTTGGCGATGGACATTGTGGATTTAGAGTTGTAGCGCTCCTAGTGAAAGGTGACCAAGATCATTAGGTGGAAGTCAGACGTTGTTCTTGGAGTTAAAAGAGAGGGCTGAGTTGTATGCCGAGATTTTCAATAGCACGGATAGAGTGAAGGAATTACAAGCATCACTCATCTTCCATGGTTTAAGGCCAGCCTGGCATGCAAAGTAGATGAGTAGTCTTGATATGGGATGGGTAATTACAAATAGATATAACATGATATGTGTTATATTTTCTAATTATCTGAGTTTGACGTATTTACCTTTGATTGCTCGGGAAGGAGTCACGGCACCATCAACTACTATCACGATTGCTTTTCACTCCCGACTCAAAAACATTTTATAGCGCTAAAGATGATAGTTGATGAATTTCCACTCCCGCCGATATTTAAGCCATGGTACCTTTATGAACATGACAATGTACGTGGTTGGGATGAACCATTGTGCAATAGAATACAACAGTGGACCACTCTTGCCCAACTATTTGGTTGAGAATTAGGTTTGTATTATGATTTTTGTCAAAGATTAATGCTTTATATCGTTGTTACCCTTCTGTTATGCTAATATTACTAGAACATGATTCCTAATCAGTTTTTGCTTACTTTCTGGACAAAGAGTTAATTCATTATTGCTAGCCAAGAGTTTGGCATGTATTTTAACGGGTATGAAATATTAAAATCCAGATTCGTTAGACCCGGATCCGTTCATGCATATATATATATATAATTGTTTTTAACCTTTGGATCAGTTCACATCTAAGGATAGATTTTTACCCTAATTTTATCGTCATATATGAAAATATCTTAATAAAAGTTATAAAACATAATTCTTCCTTTATTTCCTTCTATTTTCATCAAAATTTGCAACCGCTTCCTTCCATTTTCATCATAGTCGAGAGCCGCCGCCGCCGTTGAAACGCCTCTGTTGCTCCGCCTCAACTGCTTAAGTGCTAGTTGTTTGTGAATGTACTTATTTCTTTTTCAATTTTCAATTTTTGTTTCATGAACCGATTTAGGATTTATGGAGTTTTTTTTTTCTTTTTGCACTTAAAGATTCTGAATTGTTTGTGAAGGTACTTAATTTCTTTCTCTTTATTTCTGAAAAGTATAAAATGAGCACTAGTATTTATCCCTAATGACGTAATATAAGCACTATATCTCTTTTCAGGCTCATAGAAACATTATGTATTTTATTTTGAGGAGGCTTATGAATATTTATATTGAAATGTGATCGAAATTCTGGTTATGTATTTTTATTTGAATTTAGAAAAGAATTATGATTGTGAATTGTATTCTATTTCGTAGATTTATTTGTGGATTGTAGTATAATTGGGGTGAAGTAGATTCTAATATGAAAGATTGTTAGATTAAACACGTATGTTTTTAATCCGCAAAAATAGAAAAACAAAAAATATGAAGATCGAACTTTTTGAAACAGGGTTTACTGGATCCGTATCTGGATCCGAATGGACAAATTTGATAACACATATTATGGATCCAGATTCGGATTTGGTAGAAAAAGTTAAAAATGGATCTGGATATGGAATAGACAATTCCGTATTCATTTGAATCCGTTTGCATGCCTAGTTGTACCTGAGGAGAATTATCGAGCGTGCTCGCCTCCGCTTGGCTTTTGCTCCTTATATATAGATAATTTCAAGGGCGGGTTGCTTCTTCCTCCTCATTCCCTATTTCTTGATTTGTCTGAGTTTTGGGAAGTTAGTTTTTCTTAGCTCAGTTTGAGCTTAGTCCGTCTTGTTGCCGGTTATATTTTTATTTGTAGGGTTTTCGGTATTCCTACTTGGCTTGATACCTTTAGGACCTTTTTTAGGATCCAGCCACTTACCGGCAAGAGGTTTTTTTTAGGGGTGACCATTATCATGTCAGTGTTGGTTGGTTCCGTGCCTTTGAGACTATTGTTCACAGAAGGAAATCTTTGATTGTATGTAATGAGCCTTCTTCCCATTCCTGGAAAAGAAAATTATTCTTTGCTTCCCCCGTGCCTCCGGGGTTTGCTCGGGACTGGGTTTTCCTTTGGTCGTAGAAAACCACGAGGTCTCTTTCGGGAAATCCGTCGAAGAAATCAAACTTTTAAAATCGTATGTTTTTGGCTGGGTCGTCCGCGATCGTTGGACTAAGAACTTCTATGACTATCTGCGCATGAGTGATTATGGGGGCTGATTTCATAAGTTAATATCTCTTCCTGTACCTTTTCTGTGTTTTGTGTTTTCCTTATTCCCGACTGGATTTATTATTTTTTTTTCATGTAGGAGACTCTATGCTTAACAGCATGTTTCCCTTCCACAAATCGTTAAACAGAAAGAGTCTTAGAAGGGCAGTGGGTCCTCTAAGAAGTTTGAGATCTCGTCCCGTAAGAGTGGTATGTCATCGCGGATGGAGGGTTTTCCTTGGAGGAAGCATCGTAGGCATCGAGATTAGTCCTTATTGCGACATGCTTCTGGTGTTGTTGTTGTTATTATGATTTTTCCGTCTCCGAGCCTTATTGCCGAGGAAGTTTTGACTGTTGAAACTTCAGTCGAGCCTCGGGTGCAAGTTGGAATGACCGAGGCCCTTTTGTTTGCAGAGAGATCCCCTGATGACCTGGGATTGGTGTAATTGAAACCCATCCAACTGTTGATGTTGGAAAATCTGCTGGAGCCGAACATATCGATGCGGAAGGGTGACATGTTGTTGCTGAAGCTGTCGAGATCTTTCCATATGCTAGAGGTTCTCTTGTCCTTTTCCCTCGAGAAGGGGATTGGTACTCGGATATCTGATGCGGATACGACCCTCGTTCTGGAGCTAAGCATTGTTCATAGTGAAGTTGGTAAGTGAATTCTGTTTTGTCTGGTTTTTCGTGGTTTGTGACTTTGCGATCTGGCTGACGTTTTATGTTTATTTAGTTTAAACTAGTGGGAAGAAAGTCTTAGCTAAGTGGAGGGGCCATCCTGGGCATATTGAGAAACCAGTCCTTAAGAGGACGAGGCCACTGGGTGCTCCTCATGGTAATAGACTTTCTCCAAGATCCGTCTTACCTCCTCGGGTAATTGAGGCTTGTCCTCAATAATCTGTTTGCTGCTAGGACTTTGCTAATGGTTAAAGGTCTATCCATTATAGATGTTAATGAATGAGGCCATTCATAAGCTAATCCAGCAGTTGACTCGATCCCTTTAGTGCCTGATCTGGCCGAGGTTCTCAGACGAACTATTCCTTCCCCGGGTTTGAGGTATGATGGGCTTCGGCAGCATATAGTCACTTTGCAACTAGTTGTATGTTCTGATCTCTTTCTTTACTTTGAACTTTACTCTATGTTTCCAATGAGCTCTTCATGGTTTGTCTTCTTGCTTTGTTTTTTAGGAACAACGATACCTTCAATCCTTGGTGGAGCGTGCCACAAATGGAAATATTCTACTGACGGTGTGCTTAAGTCGAATTATGCTCTGCACGCTCATTTGAAAGAGCTTGAGCTCGACAGTAGTCAAGTTACCATAGAAGTCGACGTTAATGCACGGATAAGTGCACTTGTTGAGGAGAATGGCATGCTAAAATGTGTCGTTAGTAATTTAAAGTTGGTCGTAGATAGAGTGTGTGTTGGTCATAATTCCGCCGAGGCTAAGATTAAATATGCGGAAGTCCGTGCTACAATTGTAGAGGAACATGTGCGTGCTGTCAAAGAGCGCGCAAAGGCTTTCGATGATCGTGTCGAGACTGCTGAAGAACTCTTTAAGGCTCTTGAGGCCCAAAATGCTTCTATAATGAGTAAGACATACCCTTTTGTTGTTTGTTTCTTTTAGATTTTGTTCTAATTTTTCTTGATGCAAAGGAGACCTTGTGGCTTCAAACAAAAGGGTCACCGAGCTTAAAGAAGAGGTCGGGTGGCGCCACCGCAGGACCTTATTCCATGTTGTTTATCACTCATTCTTCAAGAGTCTACGGTGTTAGAAGGAGGGGATTGTGCTGAGGTTGATGAGTGGGAATGAGAAACTTCCCGAGGTGACCCTTCACAACGACGTTAAGAAATATATCCAAAGGCCTGACGTTACTTAAGATATTAATGAAGTTGGCTTGCAGAAGATGAGCTATGTTGTGATGAGTGTTATTCGGAAGGCTCGTAGCCAATTTCCGAATATCGACTTTGGAAAATGTTTACAACCTTGGAGCATCGTCCTCGGGCCCTGTGAAGTATTTTTGGGAGCGAGAACAAATTTGAGATCCAAATGAGATTACAGTGACCTCTTGCTTCCCTTCTACCATTGCGGCTGGGAGAGAGATATTTGCCTCTGATGAGGGTGATGATTCTGGTCCCGAGACGGATGAGAAGATCCTGGAAGATGTTGTCGAGTATGACACAGTGCCCTCGAAGGGCAAGACGCATTGGTTCCCTTAGATGTTGAGGATCTATTTTCGCATCTTTGGGCCCTTGCCAGGACTACGAGGTCAAAGAGGACCGACTTGGGTGCCTCAAGCACGGGAAAGGCTAGTACAGGTGGTGCCAGAGCGTATGAACCGAGAGTTTGTAAAGTTTTTGTACTGGTGATGCTTTTTTTAACCTTTAGGAAAGTTTCTACTTCTTGCCCAATTTTTTGCCCATGTGTAAATATGTGTTGTACTTGTTTTAAGATTTTTTTTTTTTTTTGTATGATTTCATATGTGAAACTTTTAGCCTTATTTCATGAATGAAATTTTAGGTATGCTTCTATCAAGAGTTAACTTGACTTATTTGGTTTTTATGCTTGCATTTTTCAGGGCATTTATTTGAAGCTCGAATATTTCCCCTTGCCTCTTTCTTGAAAGGCTAAAGGGTGTTTACCTTCATTGTGGGGGCTGAGATGTCTGTTTTCCCATAACTCTTGTTCTTGTCACTTCTTGGAAGAGCGAAGAAGCTAATCTGCCCGGGGCTCTTGGGGTTGGGAATTTGTTCCATTGTGCGAGGTTTGGATTTCCCTTATTTCCTTTGTTTATTCTTGGATTCCATAACGAGTAGGAACAGTGGATGCGATCGTTTTCGGTTTCGCTTGGACCAAAGAGGTCAGAGGTTTTGCAATTCCTTGGAATTTTATATCCCTGTTTGAATTTCTGCAGTTTCTGTAACATGTGTGTTTTTCTTTATACCCCTTGCCTAGTTGGCTGGGTATTATTGTGCTCGGCGAACGAAGAGTCCCTTCGAGTCTTTAATGCCTGAACCAAAGAGGTTGGGTCTTTGACCATTTGGGCGCTTTTTGTACCTTAAAGTCTTGCTTTTAGCGACTGGCTTTGTTAAACTAAGAGTGTAAGAAAGAAATTCGGATTCCCAACAAAATGGCAGCAAAAAATAACTTGGAATCTGTTTCTTACTAGGATCATCACGAGTAAAAAAAATAGTTTTCGTTAGAATTAATACCTTCAAATTACGATGAACAGAAACGCTTTCTGTGTTTGATGTTGTCGATTCCACTAACAAGAATCTGACGATCAATCCCTTGCCTCTACGGTATTCACACAACCACTTGGATGGACTTTCTACCGCCTAGCGCTAGCCAGAAAAGTGAAGAACAAAAGACTTGAAGATACTTATTCAAAAGAGTTCTTTTGATAATAATGGAAGAACAAAAGAGAGAGAGATATATATTGAAAAATTGGAATTTTCCTTTCTCTGGTTGTGATGTTTATCATTAAAATGTTAGAACAAGAAGTAGATAATATAGTGGCTGATGGTTTATACCATAATAAACCATTATATCCCAACTACTAACTTTCTCTAACTCTCTAACTTCTGATTTTCCAGGATCAGGTTCAACAGACTTGTTCGACCGGTTCAGTTAAATTGATCGATTCAACCAATCTGATATTGGTCGGCTCAATCCAATTGACTACCCAATCCAAGTGGAGCACATATTATCAAATGAAAACTCCAACCAACCCAATCCAATTGATCATAGAGTGCGACCCATTATGTATGTGCAATGTTGGTCGTGGCAACAATTTGTCAACAGTAATGAGCGGTATCCACGCGACGAAACGAGCAGCGAGTGCTAGCTCTTCGTTTTCTGAGTTTTAGAATCTAGAGAGAATGGAGACAAAAATCTAATTTCGGGTGATAGTGTTTTTGCGGCTATCAGAAGTCTTACCCTAGGGTTTCGATTGAAAGAGATTATATAGGCGTGAGAGTTGGTTCCGAAAATCAACTCCCGCGTGATTCCAACCTCTCCTGGTGGTGGGAGTTTTTATCGCATAATAACTCCCACGTAATCCCAGCTAAAACTGAATACCGAAAATTCCCCTCATTAATCTCCAATTCGAATAATAACATTTTATTATTCTTAGAAAAATAAATGTCATATACAATGAACCTAGACACATTCTAGATTCATTGAATCTGGACATGAAGCTCGTTAACCCGTCTATGCGTGTGACCCTATAGGTTCATATCACAATGGCAATAAAAACACACTTAATAGTAGTATATGTTCATAAATCACAATCGGTCCCTAGCAGGACATTGTGAGTACCTAGAGTGAATGAATGTATGGTGGAACCTAATATCAATCCACTATTTAATCCATTTGTCTCGCGATATCCAAATTAAGCATAAGACATGGTAGTTGTCACCCTTATAAAACTTAATTATATTTATGATCGATCTCCAGGTAGACTGTTCCAACAAATAGTATTTAATAACCACTTTATTAAATACATTTGAGCACGGCCACACATTTAAACAATCTTCCCTATCGAGGGGCTCATGAATATCTCTCTCTAATAAGAGAGGGACAAATCCCTTACAATGCCTCTCACATTCAAGCCATGATAGGATACTACATCC
Source organism: Vinca minor (assembly GCA_026122235.1). NCBI lineage: Eukaryota > Viridiplantae > Streptophyta > Magnoliopsida > Gentianales > Apocynaceae > Vinca > Vinca minor. The sequence continues at coordinate 2,418,276 of JAOCZM010000230.1, forward strand.
GATCATCAGTCGTATTAATTACTCGATTAAAAGTAACGTCCGACTGAGTCAAAATGTAGCTCCATTCATGCTGGAAACGATGGAGACATAAGGTCTAAGGATTCCAAATAGTATTGAGGAAGTAATACTTATGACTAAGGAACCATGAAGTATTACTTCTCTTTCGGATCACGTCCGGATATATTGTATCTATGATATGATTTGCATCCATTACACATAATCAGTAAAACATAATCATCAATCAAACATCATACTAGTTTTATTTCATCGTATATAAAATTACATAAAACTAGGGACAATCAGAATAGTAATTGCATAAGCTAATGAGTTTTACTATCAAATCACACATTTGATGTTCAAAAGCAAAATCAATTATTCAAATGACATGCTCAAAAATATATAAAACGTACAACATATGTTAATGGTCCTAGGGCACTACCAACAATAACATTTTAACAAGTTGTATCTTTAAGTATGTTAGTTGTTGACATGACTTTACTTGCTTTATGTATTCATGTATCTACCTTGTGCTATGTGTTTAAGTGAGTTATGCGTTTATATGATCATACTAGCATGCTGGTTAGTTTTGTTGCTTAATGTGTTATATCTGTTTGTCACTAGGATCAAGATGTGACGACAAGGAAAAAACAACAAAGTGAGAAAGGTAAGGAAGATGACTCAAGGACAGAGCTCTAGGTATGTCGCAGCTCGCAAGAGGATGAGCTGATAGCTGTGCTAGGTGGAGGTTTGGTTGTCAGGATATGTGTCAGGTGTGGACAGAGACATCCGGGAATGTGTCATTGGGACACTAAGAGCTGTTTTAGGTCCGGGAAAACGAACCACTGCATTAACCAGTGTTTGGGGCCACCCCTGAAGGAGTTCAGCTGAGGGGACATCCTATAAAGAAGGAATGTATTAGATGTCGGACGGAAGCATCCATGAGTATGTCATTGGGATACAAGAGCTTGTTTCAAATGCGGATATTTCGGACACCACATTAGTTAGTGTCCTATGATGGGCCATGATAGTGGTCAGGTGGTGTTAGTCACTCCTAATGTTGAGAATCAAGAGTCGGGGACTGAGGTCAAAATGCATCAGGGAGCTGGGACATCGGGTGTGGTAACAGGAACCCTTGTGTTTATATGTATATCAGTTATATGTTACTTGTTATGTGGTGCTTCCAGTGATTTTTTTACCTCATAGATTGCTATCTAGTAACATACTTGTTATATGGATGCTATAGAGCCTTTTTCATCTAGCGGGAGAGTGATAGTATCTATCTTTGTAAGGAGTGCAAATTTCGAGGACGAAACTTTTGTAAGGGGGAGTATGTGATACCCTAGACTTTTGCTTACGTGTTAATTGGCTCGTAATTAATTTTGTATGACTAATTGATTTGACCTGAATTTATTTTGGGATTATGTGATTACATGTCTATTTAATTGTTATAACATGTTTATGTGTTATATTGGGGTACGTTTATTTGAGGGGCGTATTTTTACGTGTTTGAGAGTTGAGGGACTTGGTTAGGAGTCATGTGGAAAAGTTATGTTAGTGGGCTAGAAGATGTAGTTAAGGATGTGTTATTAGGGCTTAAGGATTGTAGGTTATAAAAAAGGGTATAAAAGAATAAGAAAATGGAAAAGAAAAGGAAACGAAAAAAAGAGATGAGGGAGGCGACATAAAAGAAAAAAGGAGAGAAAAGGAAAAAGTTGGCAGATTGAGAACTGAGTGGTGTTTTCGACATCTGACATAGTAATTAGTGTCGGAATTGGGCGATTCTTATATCGTTGGAAAGATAATAGAAAAACCTACATCTGATATTCGACAGATTAGTATTTGGAGTTCTGTGTTGAGGGTACTTAGGTTTGAAGTTGCTGAAAAATTATGGGTTCAGCAGAACTGTGTTCTATGAGGTTTTCCTATCATTGAAGGGGGAAATGATGTCGGTTTTGGGCGTATCAATTCGAAGATAATTGAAAGGGCTATGAGTGAGCGTTGACAGATTGTAGTTTCGAGTTCTGAACAGAGATATATCGACTTTTGAAGTAGGCTGAAAATTCATGCGTTTCGGTGTTCTTGAGTTTTTGGAATAATTTGTGACCCTTGTTTTTTAGTCCTAAAAGATGCATAAACTATGATGTTAATGTAATTACTGATTTGCTATGATTCGATTTTAAAAATTCATGTGTTCTCGCATACAAAAAATGAATGAAGTATTGATAATTGTTGCATTGAATTGCATGATTGTAATTGAGAAAATCTGCGCCTGATAAATGTATGTAATTGTTATTGATATGGATAATTTCTATAATTGTTATTTGGGAGTCACCTAGTCTTGAGCTTTTGTCTAAGAAAGGATATGTCCAATTTCTGTTTTGCTAGAACCCGAGAGTTCTCATTGAAAGTTGTAAGATAAGTCAGGCTCGGACCCTAGCAGGAAAAACAAGTTAGGGTTGCTAACAGTTAATTGTGGAGCTCTCCTAAGTTGGCTATGACACAATGGTCATATTCTTTATATTTGGCCTATGTCCGGGGAAAAGTTTAGCCGGACACTGTATCTAATAAGTGAGGCCTGTCCCTCACAATAATATTTAAGAGAGACTGTTAGCAGTGATTATGGAGTCTAGATTGGACGATCGAGCTCAGATGTGTGGATTGTATATATGTTTAATCGTCTTGTTGAAGTCTATAAGTTATTCCAAATTGAGTCATTGACGATCGATGATCCTATACCAGGACATCATCAAAATCATATGTTTAATTTGGCCGGGAGAACTATCTGTCTATGTTATGACTCGGTTCCTAACGAGGATTAAAAGTAGTATACACTGTGTTTTGGGCTGGTTATTCGAAATTTGCATAAATCACTTTTTCCTTTGTTAAATTGTACATGAAAAGGACTATTCTGAATCACGGTTGACCAGTTCGGTCGATCGGGGCCCTTTTCCCATCTTCCGGACAAACTACTGGGGTTGATTGCAGACGACTAATAGTGAAATACGGTCGACCGAAGCCATTGTGGTTCCAACTCGCCCTTCCGGTCGCCCTAAATATTTGTCAAAGTTTTTTTCCGGATCTCGGACGACCTTCGGTCGACCGTATCCTTCTGTTGGGTTGTCTGAACCATGTCTAGCCTCTGTTCTGTTTTGATTTTAGTTTCTTTTCTGTTTTAAGTCTTTCGCTTATTGTTTTAACTACAGTAACACGTTATTTTTGTATCCTCAGTTACAAAAGTTTTGGGTTTGGGAAACATATTTTCGAGTCCTAATTGATATTTTATCCCAAGCGTGATCGATACTTACTGTGCTAGTCAGTGGCTCACCCCTTATTTTCCCCCTTTTTTTGCAGATGATTACATTAAAGGTACCTTAGTTGATGTCCCCGTGAGGGAGGTTTAGTACGAGGACCTGATGAAGGAACTCAAGGATTGAAGTTTTTTATTATTGATGTAATAGCTGCTAGTGTTGTATGAAGGAGGTTCGGTGCCTCATCGACGAATGAGGTGCTGTCATGGCAGTCAAACTCGCGAGTTGACACGTAGGATCGTACGATTCTACGAGTTTTAAGAGACCTTACGTGTAAGATCCTACGAAGGATCGGTAATCAAGTAGGATCGGGGTAAACTCGTGGGATCAGACTCGGGAACGTAGGATCGTACGATCCTACGAGTCAACTCCGAGTTAACTATTTTCTCTTCCGGGTCGGGTTTTAGCTCAACCCGACCCAAATGTTTTTTTAAAAAATTTCATTTTAATTTTTTTTTTTTGTTCAACTCTGTGACTTATTCAATCTTTTCAAGTCTTTCCAATGTTCAACTGCCGACCAATTTCTTCTCTTGATCGATTGATACAAAAGCTTTAGCAGAACAATGTAAAATTCAAACCGTGACAAAAATAAAATTACCAAGATATTTGATATTGTTTTTCAGTACTTTTATTATTATTATTTTGATAAAAAGAGGGGATTTTTGGGGGGTGCTGTCCCAATATCTTGAACTCGGGTAATAATTTCAATTAGAGATTTTTTATTTTTTATTTTTTTTTTATCTAATTGGATTGGACTCTTTGATAGTAGTTTATTATTGAATCATAGGAATAAAATATTTTATAGTTTAACTTTTATCCTTTTTTATATAGGGAAACAAGTAATAGTTAATGCTCAATGCACATGTCGAATCCAAAAATAAAAAATAAAATGACAGTTAGATCTTTATCCAAATGATAAGGTTCTTTGTTAAGTACAGTGAGCAACATATTTGTAAAATAGTTTAGAGTTTAATTTTTTTTATTGGGAAAGGGGAATAGTTTACGCTCGATGTGGGTGTCGAATACAAGAATTAAAAATAAAATGACAACTAAATCTTTGTTCAGATAGTAAGTTTTTTTTTTTTTTGGTGGGGGGAAGGGGTACAGGAATCGAACACCAGTACTCTGGCCAGTGTTGGATAGCCTTTTCCACTGGGCTACCTGATCCCTATGATAGTAAGTTTTTGTTAAGTACAAAGAGTGACAACATATTGCGTATTTGCAATAATTCATTATGCGACGCCAAATATATTATTTAGATCTAACTAGATTAATCGGGCAAAATAATGAAAACGAGTATAACAAAGAAATTTAGAAATAGAATGCAAGAGGGGAACCATTCAAAAAAACAAGGAAAAAAAATACGAGAAGAAAAGAAGGACAAAGACGTAAATTACGTGGGTTGCCGTCTCTTTGCAATAGCAGTAGTAGTAAACAAGTAGGAATGGTGCAGCAGAACAAAAATCCAACAAAAGGCTTCTTCCTTCGGAAAAGGGAAAAGAAAAACAAATTTTGCATTATATATATAAGAAAACAAAAACAAAGCCCAAATCATCAATATTCTTCTTTCCTCCACGCAGTCAATCAATTTATCAAACTATAACCAAGGAAACCCTAATCGGCCCGATCGATCCATCGTCTCTCTCTCTCTCTCCTCCACCGGAAACTTCAGAATTTGATCAAACAATACCTACACTTGCTGCCCTTGTTTTCATGTGTAGGTTAGTTAATCTTCTTCTTTATTTTCATTTTTTACTGTTTTTTTTTTACTCTTGAATTTCTTAGTTTTTTTTTGCTTTTGTTGGTTGTTCTTATCCACTGTTCTTGAGTCTTTTGTTTTTATTTGGTTTTTTTTTTTTAGTATTATGATAAACTCAGTATTTGATGAAATTTGTTTGTATTGCTAATGGATTTTGTTACTGAATTCCTACCTTTGCTGATATTATTTTCGAATTATCTAATTTCTGCATGTTATATACTTTTGGATAACAAGGTGAAAATATCAGCCTGAGCTTTGGAAACTTTTTCTGTTGAGATTTCAAGTTACGCAATTGGCTACTTAGTTTTGTATGATTAGCTGAACAAACACATTTTTGTGCCAAGCCTCTGCTTTTGTGTTTCCGCGCCTTTTGTTTTGGTTATACACGGCTATTTTCTGTTGTAATATTAGCTGAAAAAGTACATTTTTGTGCTAACAATGCTCTGTTATTTTGTGCTCTGCTATTGGGTTTCCAAGACCAGATGACTTGCCTTTTTGCTTGTCGTAGTTTTTTTTTCCCTTGAAGATGGTTGTCATTGCCTATACTATGGCCATAGCAAGGTCAGACGACTGTTCTGACCTTTTTCGTAACTCTGTAGAATGAACACCCCGTGCCTCACATACTTGCCAGCCCTAATAAATGTTATCCTTTCCTTCTTCCCCCGAAGTAAGGAAATAATTGAATGTCGTCTTTCCAAATCCACACTGTTGTGCTTTTAAATTTTTACATTGTTGCTTTCTGGGTAATTGTAGTCTCCTCTGTGAACTGAAGCTCTTATGAATGTGATGTGAAACTTGGGCCCAGTATATTTCTTTTATCTTAATCCTAAGTTAGTAAATAGCACATAAATTGAACCTCCACAAATCCGTAATTAGAGATGATTTTTTGTTGTCAAAGTCGAACATCTGCTCTGATGAACCTTTGCTGATTTGGACGACTTGATCTAGCCATCCAGGGCATGTGCTTACAAGTGATTCCAGAGGTTCTTTTGCTAGCATGCTCATGTATTCATCTTAATGAAAAACTAGTTTGAATGGAATGTTAGGCCAATTCAGATTTGCTTTCGATCCTTTATGATAACAATGCTTTGAGATTACTGTTTTATTTTTTGTATTTAAAACATTCTCCCACCTTGAAAGTTCAATTCTTGCTATGCCACTGGTGTTATATATGTTAATATTGGAAGGATTGTTATTTTTGTTCTCAGAGTGCATATTCTCTTATTTCATGAATTTATTTGTTTGTAATTCTTTTAGGTATTGGAAGGTAGTCTTATAAAGAAGTATTCAATGAACGGTGTTATTTTTTTGGACTAAGAATATCATATTATTCTACTTGACAACTTCATGGTAGACATGAAGCTGTATTTAAGTCACTCTTGAGGACTGCAGTAGATGAAATGCTAACAATCACAAAAAGTACAACCCCCCCCCGGCGCGCACACACACACACACACACAAAAAGGAAAAAAAAAACAAAAAAAATGGTGACCCAGGACTGAGATCTGCTTAGATTTGAACTTTAGAGTTATTGGTTAAATAAACTTCTGCTTAGATCTTTTGCTTTTTCTTTGTTGTTTCCATTTGTCTTGGTTGTTTTTTTCTGTTCCGGAAAACTGTAACAGAGGCTTTTGAAATCAAGGTGTTTTCACAAGTATTTTCCCATGTCATCTTTTTGAGAAAAAGGGTTGAGATTTTTTTTCTTTCTTTTTACGTAATTTCCATTTTTTTTCCATAGCAAATAGAAGTGCTGATGCACATTAGGTATAAAATGTGCCTTGGACTTGTATTGTATCTCTCGGAAGTATCTCCGTTATTTAGCTAGACAAAAGAAATTGAAATTCCAGCTAGATGATTGTATCGATCATCTAATGCTCAAATCTTCTTTCGACAAATTGCCAATATCTTCTTAATGTATGTCCAGAGGGCTTGAGATTACCTATACTCACATTGCAATGGCACACATTGAAAAAACAGAGCATGGTTTTTTTAGAGTTTGTCAATAGATGTGATTTGTCTTTCATGCAACGTGCTGATGGATGCATCTTATCTGAATATGATCCTACTGTTATTCTTTTTATGCAATTATTTCCATTGTCCAAGACTTCACTGGAGGAATAACCTGATTCTTTTTGCCTGTGCAGCATTATGTTTTAAGTACTGTAGTGCTAGATGGACCGACTATGTTTGCCTATTTTCAGCGTGTATGAATGATGTTCAGTGGGAAAAAATGTCCCATTTCTCTGAATATATTTAAATGGAAACGACACATTGAGTCCTCCTTGAGTACAAGATTGCTAAATGATGTGTCTCCTGAAATTGAATTGTTGGATTACCGCAGAGCTCCAAGTAACGGGAGTGAAAGCCCTTCAGCACTTCTTAATGGAGATAGCTTGAATATTGAACCAATTGCTGACTTGGACCTGTTCTTTGAAAGGCTCTACAGCTACTATTGTGAGAAGGGACTTTGGTGCATCATTATAAAGTGGATATTTGAACTCTTGAGCCTGGCTTTTACCATATGTTTTTCTGGATTTTTCTTATTGTTTGTGGATTGGAAGGGTCTTCGGAATGCAAAATGTGGGATGGATGCAGTGGAATCCGGAATTAAGCCTTGTGATCTGTCCAAGGATGCCCTACATCAACATCCATTAACACCGTTCACGATGACTAAAGCCATCATTGTTGGCTATTTGGGAATATTCTCCATCTACTGGATCTTTTGTTTTCTAAGGTTTTTTGCACAGTTGAAGGATACACTAAAAATTCGTCATTTCTACTACAACAGGTAATTCTAAATGTACTTTCAGTGCCATTAGAAACCCTCGCGAATTGATTGATCTCATTATGAAAATTTCATGTTTTGAATAGTACTTCCCCCCTTCCCTGCGAAACTATGTATGTTTTTTCTATCAGGGTTGAGAGTCTTCTTTACAGCATCATTATTGATTACCTACTAAATGTGAAAAGAATCTTCTGATAACAAGTTTAAAACTCTCTGTACAGTCTCCATGTGACTGATGGTGGAATACAGACCATGCCGTGGGCTTCGATTCTTGAGAAGGTAGTTCAATTACAAAGTTCCCAGCAATTGTGTGTAGTCAAGGATCTTACTATTCATGATGTGGTGATGCGGCTGATGCGGAAGGATAATTACTTGATTGGGATGCTTAACAAAGGCGTATTAGCTTTTCCTATTTATCATTGGGTCCCTGGTGCTGGTCCGACTGTGAAGTTTGGCCCTAGTGGTGTACGCTATCGTTTAATATTGACAAAAACCCTGGAATGGACCTTGAATTGGTGCATATTACAGAGCATGTTTGATCGGTGAGCTCCTTCCCACCCCTTTTACTTCTTAAGAAATGATCACAATGTAAAACTAAACAAAAGTGGAAAATCATTATTGAGAGATTCTGTCATCTCTTCCTATTGCAAGTATCTGTAGTTAGCATTTCAGCACTTGCATCTTCAATGAAATGAGAATCTAGAAACACACAAAAGTGCAACCCACACGTCTGACAGTTATGGGTTCTCTTTATTATCAAGTTCTCAAGCATGATAAGGCCAAAAAATAAAGGTGTTGTATCCTGATGCTACTCTTGGGCAAAAGATTGCATTTTTTTAGCTGGCCTTGTGTGCTATGGGCCTTATGGGTTGAGGATGTATCCTTTTTTTTCTAAAGAGTAGGGCCATTGAGATGGTTCCATGTCTTACAATGTTCAAGCAGCATTTCTTGAGTCAATAGCAAGTGCGAAGTATAGCCTATAAAATAGGGCTGCAGTAAACATTTCACTGAAATTGTGTTAAAAGGTGGCTTTGATGTACCTTCAAGTCTTAATGTTGGAAGTTCCATTACGAGAAGGGGAGTAAGAAGTGATCTGCAAAACTTGAAGCTGCGGCCGTTTTCTTTGTGACTGAGTTGGCTTTTTATGCATCCATTTAATTAAAAAAATTATTTCTATGGATTTGTTTATGATCTGAAAGTCAGATTTTTTTTTTGTATGCAGAAACTTTTGCATACGAAGGGATTTTATATATGACCCTAAAACATTAAAGAAAAGGCTTATTATAGTTGGCTTGGTAATGCTCCTTCTTTCTCCATTCCTTGTCATATTCATGCTGGTATATCTCTTCCTGAGGCACGCTGAACAGTTCTATAATCACCCAAGTACAGCATCATCCAGAAGATGGTCAAATCTCTCGAGGTGGATTTTTAGGGAATTCAACGAGGTATCCTTTTTAACTTCAGTGTGAATTTTTTTTGTTGATCTTAAAAATGTGGTACATATGGCAGATTTAGTTTTACCTAATTTTTGCTTTATCATGTTCTGTTTTATTTTCTCCCCATTCTCCTGTTCGATTGTTGAGGGATAAAACCAGTCTGCTTGAGCGCTCTCTAAATTATTCTGAATATATAACAAGAAATCATTGCCCAAATCTTCAGTCCTCTATTGGCCTTCCCTGCTTCTAGTAGCTCCGATTCAAGTAGTGGGTTTGTATAAGAAGTTATTGCTTTGTAAGGATCCTCAATCTTACAGTTGGTTAATTGGTGCAGGTCTAACAGGGAATTTTGTTAAATCATGGAACTGTAGTTAAGCTTGTAGCCTCTCTTATGTGGCTTTGGCAAGCAAAGGCTTTAGTGTAATTAGAATGGAGGATATTATAGTGCATCCCTAAAAATAAATCACTAATTTGAAACTCTTAGACATAATAACTAAGGCTAGAACCTCGGCAGTGCCACTAATATTCAGGAGTTTTCATATTTGTGTAGATCTTTTTCTTTATTTATTCCAAAACATAGACTTAAACTGCATTTCCATAAAAATAAGACTCCTCAAACCTTTTTGCTATGCTATTAGGGTTACTTGTGGGATTCCAGATAAACCCACTGATGTACAAGATTACAATTTTATTTTTTTTAAATTTTGTTCAGTGTCATAAAAATTGGCCGAATAATCGATAAAAAATCGCTAGTAAGCATCTAACTGACTAAAAAACCCCAAATAATTCGGGGTTAAAAATCGCTTGACCGACTTAGTCTGTCAAAACTGGTCAAAGTCGGTCAAATTTGGTCAAAGTCAGCCAAAACGACTTTGATGACTTTTTTTTTTTAAAACTCAATTTTCTGCCCAAAACTAGGTCGTTTGATTATTTTAGTATTTAAACTTGTTATTACTTATTATGGTATTGAATTTAATTATTATGAATGGACTTTGTGTATTTTGATTTGACTAGTATAGGATTGTTAATTTTTTTTATGGAATTTTCTTTGACTAGTATAATATATAGGATAAGAGAATTTTAAAAAATCCTTTGTATTCTAGGTAAGCCGACTACGCCAACTACTCGCTAATCGCCAGACTGGCGACCGACTAACGATTAGCGACTTCTGCAACATTATTTTGTTTTTGTAAAATAGCCTGAACCGCGAATTTACCACAAACAATTGAGGAAATGCTGGAAAGTTGGACCATAAGTTTAAGAGCACTGCGGAACCAAACCATCGGATGAGATTAGCTATCCATCTGCAATGGTCTGAAATTAATGCATGAGCCTTTGGGACATCTTTTTCTAGCCTTCTCTATACTTCAGTTGATATCTCTATCATTTCCACTAAAACAGTATTAACTGTATGGATTTTGAATGTTAGCTGATAAAAAATAACTGTTGGATCAAGTATTCATGCATACTGATAACAAACTTATATTCTAGCGTTTTACAGACATTTGCATGAGTAGTTGATCCATATTTACTTGTACCAAGGGTTTTTCTTTTTCTTTTTTTTTTTGTTGGGGGGGAACCGAAGAAAACTAAAGAAAATGGCAAAAGAACTTTTCCAGGTTCCTTATTGGGTTTAATTGTCAAGTCCTTTTTTTCCCTCTGGTCCATGACATTTTAAGTGTGTTTCTTTTCTTTTATTCGTCCCTCTATTTTGGTTATGTTTTCATGTTAATGATCCATGAATAACACATGTTGATTATCTTGTTGTATCAGGTTGACCATTTCTTTAAGCACAGGATCAACAGTAGTTTATTTCATGCTTCAGATTATCTGAAGCAATTTCCCTCACCTATTATAACTATTGTTGCAAAATTTGTCTCCTTTGTCTCGGGTGGGTTTGCAGCCATCCTCATCATTATTGCATTTTTGGAAGAATCTCTCCTGGAAGGCCATGTAAGATATTTTAATCGTAATGAAACAGTATACTTGATGAGTGTCATTTATTTACAATAAGGTCTCTTATGTATGTATTTTTACATTGCAGATTTTCGGACGCAATTTATTCTGGTATACTGCAGTTTTTGGTACTATAACTGCCCTTAGTAGGGCTGCGGTGATGAATGAACTTCCTGTCCTAGACCCTCGAGGGGCAATGTCACTTGTCGTCCAACACACACATTACATGCCTAAGAGATGGCGCGGGAAAGAGAATACTGAGGCTGTTAGGATGGAGTTTGAAACTCTTTTTCAGGTACTTTTCGGATGGGCTTTCTCATGCATTATGCTCTACTTCATTTGCTAATCTAGTCATTATGAAATAAGATTTCATTAAAGAATTCCTCTTTTGAATTTATGATTTTGTCCCGTGTAGGCTGCATTGTCTTATATAATTCTAACACTTATTCTGGAAGTTATACCGATGGCCTGGTGCTGGTTATTTAACCTGCCTTCTGGGTAAAATGTTACTTGTATGATAATGGATTTTAAACCATATTTTTGGTGATTTGTGGTCTGCTTCATTAGTTTCGATAAATGGCCTAATTCAAAGGATTGGTTTTGCTTGCGCAGTACACTGGAATGATGTTACTGGAGGAGATGGCTTCAATTTTTCTCACGCCATATTTGCTTATATTCGTTGTCCCAAAGGTTTTTATCCAGTGCTACAAATATTGAGTTTCTTTCATTCGACTCTACAAGGCTACCCGTTTAACACTTTTTTCACTTTGCAGCGGGTGGATGATATTCTTCAGTTCATAGCAGCTTTCACTGTCGATGTTGAAGGCGTTGGTCATGTTTGCAGGCTAGTTGCTTTCCTTTGTTATAAAAAGTTTCTAGTACATTATTTAAGAGATTTCTCTATTTGGTCAATCAATTCCTACATGAAATCACATTTCAGTTTGTTTCCTTGCAGCTTTAGCATCTTTGATTTTCAGAATCATGGGAATAATAAATATGGATCACCATTTAATTCATCCCGGTTTCATAGGAGTTCCCAGGGTAAAATGGAGAAGTCATTCCTAAGGTATTTTTATTTTTGTTCAAGTAATAAACATCCTCCCTGTAACTGTTTCCTTCACTTACCTAATTTGGGACCATTTACTGTTTCAAAGACGTAGGCTTTATATTCCGTTGATTTTGAATATGCTTGTAGCTTCCAGAATAGCTATCCTTCATGGGAACCAAATGCTCAGGGAAAACTCTTCCTATCAACTCTTGAGAAATTTAGAGAGCAACAGTTGCACTTGCAAGAAATCAGGCCAGCATATACGACTCCCAGGGTGCAACAAAGTAACATAAAGTTTAGGGGCGTATGCCACAGAAACAGCTATTTGTCGCGAGAAGTGCCCTTGAATAATCTTGGGACTGGCAATCAGTTGGGTTCAATGTGGCTGACGGATGGCGAGCAGAAGAACTATCCGTATATTCTTGATTGGTACTATACCTTACGACCTCAGCCTACCACTAACACTTCAAGCAAAATTCCATCACGATCGTTTGATGTCATCGAGGAGCATAACGAAGATTTCTGGACATCACCTAAATTGAGGCGAAAGGAAGCAGTGTATGACGAGAATCGAGGAAGTCTGTATGAGGATCGGGGACACAACCATCTGGAAGCTTCAACCTCAGCTCCTCTGTTTCAGGAAAGCGTCCTAAGACATCACGACTCAAGTCACACAACACATCCGACTGGCAGCCATTGGTGGGCAAGAAGTCGACCACCAACTGCAAATCCAGAGACAAGCTTCCTTGAGCCGCCAAATTTCAATCACGACAGGGCCCATTATTATGATAATATTTCAGAAAGAAGTGAACAAGATAATTTAGACTGGAGGAACACCAGTAGGTTATCGAGGACTTTTATAATGGATGATTTAGAAGGAGGATTCAATCTTCCATTCGATGATATTTATGGAAGGCAATCCGAAAGCCCGGATGAAGTTTTGGATCCTTCAGGTACGGTCTAATTTATCAGCTAGTTCTTTAGGGCTGCTATCCTGATGGTATGGATGGTCCTCCACATGGTCCCTAGGAAGAATGCTCAATATTCTTTGTTGTATATAATTTGTTATGAGGTTTGATTCTAGAAATTGGGCCTCAAGTTGATACGAAAGATCTAGGCGCACAAGAGTCGCTAATGATCTTATTTTGTAATATAATGAAAAATATTTACTTATATATTCTTTTTTTTTTCTTTTTTTTTCGGAGGGGGTTGTCGAACCTGGGACTGTGCAAATCTCTTGTCTACTTACATATTTCTTGTTCATTGCAAATGAGAATATTTCTTTGTGCTGCTGCATGTATGCCTTGTATATAGTACTGTCAAAACAGGTATGCCCGCTTCGCCCCGCCCTCTTTTTTAATGGGCCATCAAAAGGGATGTCCGTACCCCCGCCGAATGCTCGTGGGCAGATATCTGGGCATGCTCATGACCCTTATTATTAATTTCTTTTTTTTTTTTTGAAAAAAATAGATCAAATCCGAAAAAATGAAAAAAAAAAATGCAGTTGTTTTTTATTCTCTTACAATTTACAGTCCTATGAAGAAGAAAATAAAAATGCAAAATAGTTCAAGAACAATCAAATTAAATTTCACAATATGCAAAATAGTTAAAAAAAATAATCAAATCAAAGTCTACAATTTCAAAAATAATTCAAATCAACTGTCTAAAATTAAAAACATATTGTTGAAGTCAAAGCAACAAAAAATAAATATTGTTATTTTAATATCTTCCATCTATTTATCTAGATCATGAACACTAAAAGTATTATTTGAATCCAATTTAGACAAGGTTGATTCCTCCTCATCATTTTCACATATAAAACACACATATTAAGAAGTTAAAACATTATAAACGATAAATGATAAGTTAGAGCATAATTTAGTTACCTAGATAGATGAAATCATAAATCCAATTGCGTATACATATTTGAGCTTGCACATTTTTAGGAAGAAGATGACTCTTATATTTGGTAAGAACGCGCGCAAGAAGATAGTAGGGATATATGACTCTTGTTCAGTTTGGAAAAGACTGAAGAGCCTTATTAATCCATATCCAAAATTAATAAAAAAATAAAACGCGGGCATGCCTGGTTGCAACCCGCCCATACCCGCATAGCCCGTTACCTGCACGAGTATGCCCGTTGATACCCGCATTTAAATGGGCATGAAATTCATAGTCCCATACCCACTCATTAATCTCACGAGGAAGGCATGCCCGCGAGCATATGTCTATTTTGACAACTCTACTTGTATATACTTGAATAGGTTTATTCATTGCAAATGAAAAATTAGAGTTTATGCTTTCACTCGGATTGTAATTTTTTTCCTTTTCTTTTTAAGTTTTTCATAGGGATTTCTGATGAGGACATGCATAGGACAAGCAACTCAAGTGATGCAATGATCAACATTCAAGGTCCCATGACAAGAGCTAGAAGAGAAAGGATGAACCAAGCTTTGTTAACCTTCATCAGAGAGGTTCAAGTCAAGGAAGAAGCAAGGTTACATTTGGAAGATCAAAGACAAGTCCATCTCATCACTTTAAAGCAAGGAGTACACGGCTCAATCATACAAAGTGACTAAGGGCATTTTAGACATTTTGTACATTAAAGTCTATCTTAGACTTTAATTAATTTTCAACTTTATATTTTTATTTAGTTTAGCCAAGATAATAAAGGACATGTGGTCCAATTAGTTATTTTATTCTATAGCAAGTATTAGGTAGTTTACTATACTTGCAATTGTTTTATTTCCTAGTCCATTTAGGACTTAGATTGTTTAGGGCTTTTGAGCCGAAATCCTCCTATATATAAAAAGAGGTTTCGGCCGCTTATTACTTAGATTATTGATATTGATATTGTGAGGTTTATTCCTTCGTAACTTTGTGATTTGAATTTCTTTTTAGATCTTCCTTTCATTGTTACTAATCAACAAGCTAGTTCCCTTGTTGTGGTGTTTCACCATCCATTTTGTGACGACCCATAATTTCGGATATCAATTTAAATGTTAGTATTATATTAATTTTTCACTTGATAGGGTTAAAAATGTATTTTAGATTAAATAGCAAGGGTAAAATAACCAAACAATAAAGTGGTAATTTTTAATAAAAGATAAGGGCATAATAGTAATTGAAAAAAATTGAGAAATAAAAGAAAAATGAAAAATATTGATGATTATCTTGTACTTGCGCACCAAGAAAGAAAAAATATTAGCGTTAATAGTCCCTGAATTATTTACATAAAAAGTCCTTACAAATATAAGAAATTACAAGAAAGGTCCCTAATTACTACTATAAATAGAAGGCATTTCGGGCCTTTTCATTTGCACCTTCTAAAAAGGGAAAACTTTCCCTAAAAACTCTCTCTAATAAAACTCTTCCAAAATAAATCCCTATCCAAATAATAAATTTCTGAAATCTCTGGCGGTGAATTTGGCTGCGATAGACAGGTATTTTTATTTATGTTGTCATAATCCTGCAATAATAAAGTTAAGTTAATCGGGGTCATGAAAGAATTAGATTATATTCTCCGAGAGCTGTCCCTACACTCAGTGACCCACCCTCACTGGTGGAGACTTTTCTAATCGGACTTTGTCTTGGGATTAAGGCAGGGTGAACCAGGATGAATATAAGTCTAATTCTTAATTGATCCTAGACTAGAAAAAGAGTAACATATATTTTGCATTATATTTAAAATTAAATAGACATTAAGCAAATAGAAATATCCGAGTTATAATATTGGAAAGCGAACAAGAGCATTTCAATATTAGAACTTGGAATCACTTATTATTCTTAACATTGAAAATATCATTTTTGAATTCGGAAATATTATTCTATCATTATTCACGAAGTGAAGAATGGTTTACTTTGAAACTATTTAGGCGATAGGATATATTTTAAGAAAGCTGAAAAGCAAGGAAAATCTATTTAGAAATTCATCTATTGCACCCGTGCACTAGGACCAGAATACATACATATTCTTTATTAAACAGTACCCATAATTCCATCTCGTTCCATATTCGAGTTCACACTCCTATAGTGGTCGAATTAATGCATAATAATTTAAGGGAAAGTAAGAAAGCAGATTAGGGGGTTTAATTTACGAAATGTTTTAACAGAAATTGTAATTGCTTAACTACTAAAATTCTAACAATAAATGAAATTAGAAAAAAAGGGATTAACCAAATTGAAGTTAATGTTTTCACAAAAAGAAATTGGGTTCTACTTTTGAAACCTTTGATAATAATAATTATAGTAGTCATAATAATAATAATACGATCAAGAAAATAGAACAGAAAAAGATCACCCGAGTAGCGGAGGGAAGCGACTGTTACACTGTGAGGTTGGCGGCAGCGGCAAGTCGGCGGCGGAGAAGCGGCGGCGGCTAGCGAGGCAGTGGTGTCTCGGTGGGACCGAGCAGACCACGATGAGTGGATCCGAGAAGGAAAACAAAACACTAGTCAGAAATTAGATTTAGAATAATAAAAATTGGGGGAAAAATAATATAAAGGGGATAAAAGAGAAATACAGAGAGAGAAGGTGACTGACCGGTGTCGGTTGAGGAGCCGCGGTGGAAAAGGGAGGAGGGAGAAAGGGGATCGGAGAGAAAGAAAGGAGAGGCAGAGGCGGCGAGTGAGGGAGATCGGAGAGGTTCGCGGAAGAGAAGGAAGAAAGGAAAAGAGGAGAAAAGGAAATTAAAGAAAGGAGGAGAAGAAGAAGAATGATGAAGAAAGAAAGAGAAGGACAAAGAAGAAAGAGGGCGGCGGTGAGGTGGATGAGCCGTCGGAGAAGGAGGAGAGGGGAGAGGAGGCGGCCAAGAGGAGAGAAAGAAGAAGAAGAAAAATGAAATATTAGGTTTAGGATTCTCTTAAGAGAGTTTATATACCCAGGACTAAATGAGTAAATAAAAATTAGCACAATAAGTCCTATAAAATAATGAATAAATCTTAAATGGTCTACTCTATATTTTAATGTTCAAATTAGACCAGAAAGATAAAAAGAAAATAATTCTGAAAAATAATTAAACCTATTCGGAATCTGATAAAACTTTTAGAAATTACGTTTTGGTCCTTATAGTTTTATATTTCACTCTTAAGGCCCGTTAAAACTTATGAATTATTTCAGGAAAATTTATAAGACTAATAATAGCATATATGATATAATTATGCCTTCAAAAACGTAGAAATGTCGTAGGATAAATATTTTCAATTTAGTCCCTAAACTTTAGGAATTTACCCAAAAGACCCCAGAAGCCTAGAAACTTAGTCTAGGCATGTTAAGGCTTGCATGTCTTTAGTTTCATAAGTATTTTCTAAAGAGTTGGTATTTGCAAAATAGGTACATATCTAAAGAAAGTACGGACGAAGAGGCTAAGGTGAGTTCCCTCTCAAAACCGGAGAACTTGTTTTATAAATGTGTTTTATAGAAACTGTTTATAAAGGAAAAAGTTACAATATTTCTGAAAAATAATTCTGGAAAGTATCTCTGAAAAGAGAAATTGTTTACGAAGGAAAAGTTACAGTATTTCTAAATAGAATCTGAAAAGTATTTCTGAAAAACGAAATTGTTTTCAAATAAAAAAGTTACTGATATTTACGGAAAAGGATTCGAAAAGTATTTACGGAAAAGTGAACAAATGACAATTGCGGAAAGATCTTTGGAATTACGGATTTATGGTTCTATCGGTGGGGGGCTTGCCTTTCGTGCGAGGCTAGTCACTCATGCGAGGGCATCTCGAACCATCGATAGTTCGGAAATTGTCTAGACGGGATCCCGATCATTTGCGTGGAAGCGTTAGGGGGCGGGGAAAGCAACGAGTCGATCGTATCCCTGCGTTACCACGTATGGAATCATGATTTGCTTGACATGTCTCCCAGGGGTTAGGAGGTTTAACTCGAGGGTCATTAGTATGGTACCAAAGCTGGCGGTACCCCGGTTTGTGGAATAATTCTGAAGTGGGGATAAGGTTGAAAATCATAATTATGTCTGGCGTGAGGCTGGTATTGACTAAAGAGCTATTGACTTGGCCGGTCATGCACTCTTTTTATTTCTGGATCTGATATACGGAATGGTCTTATTATTCCGGAAAGATATTTCTGAACTTAAAGAGAAAGAATATTCCAGACAAAGAATGTTTTCTTTTAAAATGAAATGATTTCTAAACTATTTTGGAAGAAGATAAAGAAAATGCTTTCTGAAACAAAACAATTTTGGAAATGGTTTTGGAAAAGGAAAAAAAAAGTATTTCTAAATTAAGGAAGTTTCTCCGTGTCTTCAAAATAAAAATGTTTGCGAAATAAAATGAGTTTCAAAATCACTATCACACACTTCACTGGGGACTCACTGGGCTATTTATAGCTCACCCTTTCTCTGTTTTCTGTTTTAGTTCTTGCAGGATTGAGCAGATAGAACAAGAACATTCTGAGGTTTAGAGTTGAACCGAGACAAAGAATTGAGTCAACGCTAGACACAAACCCAGGTCTGAAGATTTTGGTATCAGAGTGCGTAGCGGAAGCTTGGGATTAGAAATCTGTACATTGAGATTCAGTCAAAGACCGAAGTCAACTTAGAAATAATAGAATAGTTTAGAAAATTTTTTATCTACGTGTAATTTATATTGTAAAAGATAGAACCCAGTGTCGAGAGGCACGCAGCGTACCCGACCCGAGAGGGACGGGGCGTCACACATTTAGTATTCTTCTGCCTAGGTAGTCAAGTGCTTATCGCTACTTGGAGGTCAAGTGTGTTGAATGCTTTGAAAGTCCTTTGCTATAGTAGTCAAGTGCTTAGCACTGCTTGGAGGTTGTAGTAAGGCATTCCCGGAGAACTATCTTCAAGAAGAGAAAGATCCTCTTTACCTTGTGTCGAATCTTGATTTCATAAAGGTTGCTCATCATATTGGTATCAGAGCTCAATGTTGATCTCTTTTTTGGTGTATCTTTTCTTGCTTTCTTAATAAAAAAAAAAAAAATCATCACTATTTTATTTTATTTAGCCGAGACAAAAGAAAAGAAAATCAAAGACAAGAACCAACAACATCAATTCTTGGTTTCTTGATTCTTGACCAAAAAAAAAAGAAAGAAAGAAAGAAAGGAGCCAAATTACCCTTATCTCTCCCTATTTCGGCAAAAAAAAAAAAAAAAAAAAATAGACAATTTTTTTTTTTTTTTAACAAAGAGCAAAAGAGCAAGAAAAGATTAGGGAACTTTCCTAAAATTGTTTCCCAAATCAACAAAGAAAGATTGAGGTCAAAGAGTCCTACATACACAAGGATACTTCAAGGTAGTTCTTTTCCTCTTAGGTTTAGGATTGCAAATTCCTCTTCCTTATAGGACTAGAATTCCCCTTTTACTTTTCTTTTTAGGTCTAGGATTTCTTATTACTTTCCTTTTCCTTATAGGTCTAGGACTTCCACATTCTTGATATTTTTTTCAGCCGTACCCCCCCTCCCCCCTAGGATTACTATTCTTGGCTTTCATCTTTAAAGCCTTATAGAGTTGAAATTCTTTTTGCAAAGTTTCAAGGAATAATTGAGAGATTCACTTAAAAATTGAGAGAACAATTATGTTAACTTCTAAGCAATCCGAAAGCTTGGTAGATGACAAATTTGTAAAGGATGCTATTGCCCAACAAATGAAAAAGTTTATAGGAGAACAAGACCAAATGAAAGAAAGTATTAACGAGCTCAAAAAAGTCGTGCAAGGGATTGTTCTTCGAATGGATGAACAAGTGCCAAGACCACAATTGCCCCAAAGACAACCTTATGCTCCAAGGAGAGGCCGACATCTTGAAGAGGAAGAAGGTGATGATGAAGGGTATGATTCCAACTCATCCAACCAATCAAGAAGGGAACCAAATAGGCATCCTAGAACTAATGATCAAGCAAGGCCGAGACACTTTGGTCAAGACCAAAGACTTGACAACAATCTTGGTGCAATTAAGACCAAGATCCCATCTTTCCAAGGTACGAATGATACTGCACTCTTTTTAGATTGGATTTGAAAAGTTGCCCATATTTTTGCGGTGCATAATTATTCCGAGGAGAAAAAGGTCAAGCTTGCTGCCATGGAGTTTTCGGATTATGCTTCAATTTGGTGGGATCAAGATAATGTCATTAGAAGGAGAGTGGGACAAAAGCATATTGATCATTGGGATGACATGAAAGATTTGATGAAAATAGATTTGTTCCCGCCCATTATACTAGGGAACTTTTCAATCGTTTCACAAAGGATTAAGTAAGGTTCTAAATCCGTTGATGAATACTGTAAAGAGATGGAGATATGCATGATAAGGGCTGAAATTCAAGAAGATGATGAGGCTAATTTGGCTAGATTTTTTGCCGGCCTCAATGATGATATTAGACCAAAGGTGGAGAGAGCACATCATGTTGATCTTGTAGGTATGGTGTACTATGCGGAGCAAATAGAGAGTCAAAACAAAGCGAAAAGGAAAGGGACTATGTCAAGCCCCGTAACCAGGGTCGATGACATGGCAGTGTCTCATTGTTAATGAAACACCAAAGTCGACAAACAGAGTTACTAAAAGCAAATTCAATTATGAAGTAATCCGAAATATGAGTTCAACAGCGGAAACTGATTATTACAAATGATTTTGTTCAACGATACTAATAATGAAATAAACTAATTTTTTTAAATTGGAAACCGGTTATGAATCACTCTTCATAATCCCTATCCCAAATGCCATCATCCTAATAGTATTGCTCGTCACCTAAATCATCTGCACAATAAAAGTGGATGGACTGAGCTCCGGTGCTCAGTAGAGACCTAAAACAGTTATATAAAACACAATTGACACTAAAGCACATTCCCAAAAAACATCATTTAGGAAATAACAATAAACACTACACACTAACACCGACACAACACTGTAAATAGACGAGGAATACCCCGCACGGTATCCACAACCAAGTATCAAGTAGGACAAAAACACGAATAAACAAGTTGAAACAACAAGTAAGCTAAGTAGTCACATTCTTCGCATCTAAACGCTTTCACAATCGAATGTATGCAAAGCACCACGCTTTACCAACACAATACACTCCATAACAACATCATTTAGACACTAGGAACATCACTACCGCTATGACACTAAATCCTGCCATTCGAGCTCAATCGTCTATTCACTTATTAATCAACAATGACTGTAACGACCATAGTTATAGTCCAAACTAGGACGGTCTAAGATGTTTCAACACGTGGGTTCAGTATGACCCCCTGAACTAAGGGTCCAAGGTTTAAGGATCCATTCTATGTATTGCATCATCATCCCCCGCCAGGGACTCCACAAAACCGTTACAGTCCCAATGATCTCTTCATCGGGTTAAGGCCCTGGATGTTTCACTGTTCACTTAGATCACAATGATCTTCTTACACGACTCGATATTCGAATGAATCCTGCTAATCAATCGATCCTAGACAAGAGCTCAAATAGAAGGCGACGACTCGGTCGACCAAAACCAAAAAGGACTGAACGACAATAACCAATTAGGACGACCCAAGCGATAAACATTTAGACAAATTCATCAAATAAGCATTTAACATTTCACGATACATGTATAATACTTACAATAGCGAATCACGTCATTTTAAATATAAAAAGAAATAAATAAATTAACGAATCAGATTATAAAGAATTTAATTCAAATCCAAAGCAGTTTATGCAATAACGAAAACAATTAAACTCAATTCGTGCAACTATTTCGTAAATTGAATAGTTTATTCTCTTTTACTATGCAGTAATTAATGCGAGAATTAAAAGATGTAGGGATGTCCCTACCTCTTACGAAGACAATTGATAATAGAAAATCCGAGACAGCACTGCCCAGTCCTACTCGCAGAGCTATAACTTTCTGCTCGGGACTCGAAATGACGTGCCGTATGTGCTCACTTGAATTTTACTCGAACGCGATCATGTGAATATATTATGCGTCGAAAACGGTGGAGAAAAGCTCTCACAGTGACTTCTCAAAGGTCTCAGAAAATCTCACAGAAAACTCTCAAAACTCACTCTCTCACCCACGGCAGAAGCCGTTTCTACTTTTTCCTTCCATTTCTTGTTTTTGTGCGCACGTTCCAAGACTGCCCCCCTAACTCATTGATTATGAACCCTTTTTATTGGTTGTTTTCTATTCCTTTTTATTATTTCCTCCAAATCCCTTCGTAATATATATACACAATCCTTCAGCAACAAAACCCACGACCCCTAGCTCCTTAATTCCCCTGATCACATGACCCCATGAACACTCCACTACCCACGATATGGCCCTTTTAAAAGCCCCATGATTCCACGAAGTTGTTTATGTTTTTTTAATATTAATTCCAATCCATCATCTAAGTGAAACACAATTTAAGTACCTTAATTATGATACGTGTGCAAAACGTCCCTCAATAAAACGTATAAAAAGTAACACGTAAAAAGTTATAAAAATATAAATAATCATGTAATCACTTAACATGTTATAAAAATTAAATGGACACGCAATCACACGAAATAAATTACGTTAACACACCTACTCACATAAAAATAAATTACACATAAGCGAAAAGTTACGGGTATCACAGACTAATTCGGCTAAATTTTCAACTTGGAAAAAGCCAAATCAATCCCCTTCTAATTCCAATTCTTGGCAGCAGCAAAGTGAGTCTAAGGGAAGTATTGGAGCTGCCAAAAGAGCCCCCAACTTTAAGTGGAGCTTCCAAAATAGCTGCACCTACAAATTCTATCCAAAAGGAGTGCTATAAATATAGGGTGATACGGTACCAACCTCGAGGCTGCCCAAGCCAAAGGAGCGCATACATAGACTAATAACGAGGATTAGAACAAGGGAAGTGAAGCAACTATCAACATCATTGACCCGAGTTCTAAAGTATAAAGAGGATGCTAAGTTACATCTAGGAATGTTGTACAAGTCAGCCTCTCAAGTTCACAAGTGTACAATTAGGCCCTATCAAGCAAAGAGGCTAAGAAGGGCATTCTAGTAATCATACAAGATGATGAGGGATTGGACAGCTTTACAACAGTTTGGTAGAATGGTCATAACTTTCTATCCAGTTATCTAATTGAGCTGATTCCAGTTGCATATTAAAGATAAGAGGCAGATCTACAACTTTCATGAGAACCCGAGATTAGATTCTGCGTTCTTGACATCCGAAATCGTCGTGCAAGTTGGCCCAACAAGCTGTCCAGAATTGGGACGAATTTAAAGGGCATTTTAGTCTTTTTGTGTACAATTAAAGTCTATACTAGAATTTAATTATTTTCAGCATATTTAATTACTTAATTTCGTGTATAGAAAGTAGTTGCTATAATAAAGGACATGTTGTCCATGTTTTAGTTAGTTGGTTAATAAGAGTCCTAATGCAACTAGGACTCTTCATAGATTTGGTAGTTACTTGATAGCAAGTTGTTATTCAAGAGTCCTAATTCTTCAAGGACTCTTATTTGTTTTCAAGAGTCCTAATCCTTTAAGGACTCTTATTTCTCTTTATGGTTGTAACCGAAATCTCAACCTACTTAAGGGAGATTTCGGCCATCTTTAATGGGTACGTTAGATATATTGATATTTTGGTAAGGTTATTCCTTAGCTTCTCATGTTTGAACTTCTATGTAGAACTTCATTCATTCTTTGAGTTACTGTATCAACAAGTTAGTTTCTCTTGTTGTGGTGTTTCAGCCTCCATTATTAATTAACCTCCCTTAGTGTTGCGTTGATTAAATTCCCATAGAAACTAGTTCGAGAATTGAAGAAAGATCGGACTCAAACTTAAGTCGAACCTTGCGGTTCTTCATCTGGTGGTATCAGAGCAAAAGGTTCTTCTCCAATTCCCGGTGTACACCCTACGCACAATTTTTTTTTCTTGTTTGCAGAAATTGACCAAAACAAAATAGAAAAAGCCGCGGCATAAAAATCATTATTGGGCAGCCGATTACAAAATTCAAAAGCCTCTCGGTGTAAAGAAATTGGCAGCCGAGTTAGTATAGATTGAATAGCGAACTATAAAGCCATAAGCAAACTTCTTGGATTGATAGCGATCGCGCCTCGTCCAAGAATTGGCAAACGTTCCTCCTTTAATTTGAGCCGTGTCTAAAGATCCACATACATCAAGAATTGATAGCGATCGCGCCTCATTCATTGATACCTCTCGGCCAAAGGTAAGGAAAAATTCAAGCAAACAAGAACATCAAGAACATCAAGAACGTCAAGAAGATCAAGATCATCAAGAATCGGTTTCTATTCTCGATTAGGACTTCGTTTCTTCATCTTTTTCTTTCTAAAGCTTTTTGTTTAGGTCAAAGATATGATTTCTTTCCTTATTTTTCAGCCTTGTGTCAACGCAACAAGTTAGGAACCCATTCTTTAAATCTAGAGTTTGAAGTTCTATACGAGCGGTGTTGGAATAAAGAGTGAATCTTTCTTTGCTATCTAACGTTTTTGAGTGTTTTCTTTTGTTTTTCTTATCTTATAACTATGTCTTTCCAAGGTTCTCCATCAAAGCAAGGTGAAACTTCTGATATGGAAAAGTTAGTTCACATGATGGCGGAGATGACGGGAAAAATTGATTCGTTACAAGGTGAATTAACCAAGACAAAACACCATGTTCAACAACTTCAATTGGTTGATGAAGTTGAGCAGCCTAGGCCGCCACCAAATCGGTTGATCAACAATCAAATTTTTGAGCCGAGGATAGGGGACTAATTTCATCGTTATGACAACAATCTCGATTCAATCAAGACGAAGATTCCGTCTTTCGAAGGTACAAATGATCCCAAATTATTTTTTGATTGGATTCATAATGTTAACCATGTTTTTGCTGTTCATAACTATTCGGAAGAAAAGAAAGTGAAGTTAGCAGCCATGGAGTTTTATGGATATGCTTCTAGTTGGTGGGATAATGAAACCAAGACAAGGGTAAAAGTGGAACAACCAGAAATTGCAACTTGGGCAGAGATGAAAGCGGTGATGAAACGGCGTTTTGTTCCTCTAGATTACATAAAGGAACTTTACAACCGTTTACACAGGATAAATCAAGGAGAGAGTTCGGTCGATGAGTATTACAAGGCAATGAAAATTGCAATGATTCGGGCCGACATTAATGAAGGAGATGAGGCAACAATGACTCGGTTTTTGGCTGGCCTAAATGATAAGATCCGATCAAAGGTAGAATGTGCTAATCTTGATAATATTACCTCTATGTTATGTTATGCAGAGCAGGTCGAAAGACAGCAACACGAAAAGAGTTTAAGGGCAAAACCGGCAACTTTCCAACCTTGGAAGAAGCCGAATCCACCCCAGAATTTTTCTACTGTTTTTCCGAGCCAAAGCAAGGGTAAAGAGGTATTTAATGATGCAAAACAGCCACGGGGCATTTTGAGGCAGTAAGGTCACAAAATTCATCCGTTTCGGCCAATACAAGGGTAAATTCTACTCCAAAACTTGTTCGGGAATGTTTAAAATGTATGGGGAAAGGACACTTTGCTAGGGACTTCCCTAACAAGAGTACTGTGATCATGTTGGATGATGGAACGTGGGTTAGTGATAATAAAGCCGAAGAATCTGATTTTGAGAAAGAAACCGACAAGTTGGAGGAACTTCCGGAAGATGGGAATCAACCTTTGGTTACGATAAAGCTACTTCATTCACAACCTTTAGATGATGTTCCAAGAGAGAAAAAAGAGAGTGAGTTGAAAAATACGAGTGATCCTACCCATGAGGTAAAATCTGAGGTAAAATTCATAGAAAAAGCCGAGCCAAAAGTGAGAAAAAAGGCAATCGCTCTAAGTGTGAGAAAAGAATGTTTGTACGTTAATCCCGGAAAGGTAGATAGGGTGATTCAAGCAAAACAACTTGTTGTTTTGTTGGATTTAAAAGGAACCGCAAGGAACCTTTTTACTAACGCTTTTTCTTTTACTCTAACGTCTTTTTCTACATCTAGTCTTGCTATTTTTCAGAAATTTCATGAAGTCTTCCCTACGGAGTTGCCGAGAGGGTTATGTATAAGCCTTCAAAATCGTGAAAGGTATAAACCATCTTTGGTTAAAAATCAGAAAATTCAAAACCAAGGTGAGTTAATTCTTGCAAGGAAGAAGGCAAGTAAGTCTTTTAATGCTTATATTAATCCAGAAAATATTATACTAAAGCATGAAAGGACTTTTAGAATATATACGGATAGTCTACATATTAATTACATAACTTTTAAGTATAGACATCCGATTTATTGCTTTGATAATATGTTTATTTATAGCGAAAACCGAGAGCGTTTTAGTAAACATCTTAGGGCTGTTTTTTCTAGTATAAATACACACACCTTGGATGCTAAGATGGAAAAGTATGTTTATTACACTCATTCTATTTACCTTCTTAGTTGCATCATGAGTTTTCAAAGTATTAAAGTTGACCCGGCAGAAGTTAGGACAATTGAGGAATGGCCGACCACAACTAGTTCAAATCGCATTCGTTCATCATTTGAGTTGACAAATTTTTGTAAGCGTTTTGTTCGTGATCGTAACAATCTTGCTGCCACAAGGGAGAAAAGAGACATACAATTCTTTTGGGACAGCCGCCATAAAATCTCTTTACAGGGTAAGTACGATGGGCATTCTACTTTCTATATTTCTAACTTGCTCCCTTTTGCAAAATTTTCAGATTATGTGACTGATCGTGATGATGATTCGAGGACGAATCAGGCTTTTCAAGGGGGAGGGTATGACACGGTACCAACCTCGAGGTTGCACAAGCCAAAGGAGCGCATACATAGACTAATAACGAGGATTAGAACAAGGGAAGTGAAGCAACTATCAACATCATTGACCCGAGTTCTAAAGTATAAAGATGATGCTAAGTTACATCTAGGAATGTTGTACAAGTCAGCCTCTCAAGTTCACAAGTGTACAATTAGGCCCTATCAAGCAAAGAGGCTAAGAAGGGCATTCTAGTAATCATACAAGATGATGAGGGATTGGACAGCTTTACAACAGTTTGGTAGAATGGTCATAACTTTCTATCCAGTTATCTAATTGAGCTGATTCCAGTTGCATATTAAAGATAAGAGGCAGATCTACAACTTTCATGAAGAACCCGAGATTAGATTCTGCCTTCTTGACATCCGAAATCGTCGTGGAAGTTGGCCCAACAAGCTGTCCAGAATTGGGACGAATTTAAAGGGTATTTTAGTCTTTTTGTGTACAATTAAAGTCTATACTAGAATTTAATTATTTTCATCATATTTAATCACTTAATTTCGTGTATAGCAAGTAGTTGCTATAATAAAGGACATGTTGTCCATGTTTTAGTTAGTTGGTTAATAAGAGTCCTAATGCAACTAGGACTCTTCATAGATTTGGTAGTTACTTGATAGCAAGTTGTTATTCAAGAGTCCTAATTCTTCAAGGACTCTTATTTGTTTTCAAGAGTCCTAATCCTTTAAGGACTCTTATTTCTCTTTATGGTTGTAACCGGAATCTCAACCTACTTAAGGTAGATTTCGGCCATCTTTAATGGGTACGTTAGATATATTGATATTTTGGTAAGGTTATTCCTTAGCTTCTCGTGTTTGAACTTCTATGTAGAACTTCATTCATTCTTTGAGTTACTGTATCAACAAGTTAGTTTCTCTTGTTGTGGTGTTTCAGCCTCCATTGTTAATTAACCTCCCTTAGTGTTGCGTTGATTAAATTCCCATAGAAACTAGTTCGAGAATTGAAGAAAGATCGGGCTCAAACTTAAGTCGAACCTTGCGGTTTTTCATCATAGGGGAAAGGGGCACTTTGCTAGGGGCTTCCCAAACAAGAGTGTGATGATTATGCAAGAAGATGTAATTTGTGTAAGTGAAGAGGAGCAAGAAGAAGCCGAGGACAATCTTGAAGAAGTCATTGAAGATGACATTCATGCAACTCCTGTTGATTGAGAAATCTTAGTAGCTATGCTGATTTTGCACACACAACCAAGGAATGATACACATCTTCAAAGAAGCAACCTATTCCATACTAAGTTCCATGTTCATTATGAGGAACCTTGATTTTTAAGGTCAAGATTCGACACAAAAGGTTGAAGTTCAGATCTGTCTCGAATTAGTTTCTATGGGGAATATAATCAATGCAACTCCAAGAAGGTTGATTATCGATGGAGGCTGAAACACCACAACAAGTGAAACTACCTTGTTGATACAGTAACTCAAAGAATGAATGAAATTCTATATAGAAGTTCAATTTATAAGTAACTAAGGAATAACCTTAAGAAATATAATATATCAAGTCTAGTCTCCATAATACTTGGTTGAATTCTCTCTTAAATAGAGTGGAATTTCAGTTCCAAGGAACCCACAAGGAAGAGTCCTAATTAACTTAGAATTCTTCTATCCTAAAAATAATAAACTACTATAATTGAATCACTAACTAAACACATGGACAACATGTCCTTTATTATAGCCTTATCAACAATAATTCGGCTAACACTAAATAAGTAAATAACACAAATCTGAAATTCTAATTAAAGTCTAGAATAGACTTTAATTTACAAGTTTCCTAAAATGTTCTTTAACCGTTTTCCTTCCAATTGTGTATCTTGCCTTCAAACGCGATTATACGGATTTGATCTTTGTGTCGTGCATTCTTTGAAGGCTTCTTTGTCCCATGGATCTTTAGATTAAATACTTTAAGTACATGGAAAAAAGGCTTTCTTTGGGGACTTGGATTTGGAATGCATGAGTTAAGAACTTGGTCATTTAGATGAATGACCTCTTTAAGCTTCATGGATGATCCCTCATCAGTTCAAGGCAAGGTTTGTCTTCTTATCATTGATAATGGTAGTTGTGTTAATGTTTGTTCTTCCGATTTAGTTAACACTCTTGAATTTCCTTGGAAGAAACATCCAAATCCTTATAAGCTATCTTGGTTGTCAAATAATGGAGAAATAAGGGTGGAAAGGCAAGTTGAAATTCCTTTTGAAAGAAATGAGTGATCCTACCCTTGAAAAAGAAACAAGAGTGATAAAAAAAGATGAGGGAAAAACCAGGAGTCAAGTGAGAAAAAAGGCCGACTCTACAAAAGTGAGAAGAGATTGTTTATTTACAACTTTTGGTAAGGTAGATAGGGCAATGAGAGCAAAACAAGCAATTGTTTTGCTAATCTTCAAAGAAGCCGAGAGCAACTATGCTCTAAGTACTTTTGAGCTAACAGATTCTTCTCTACCTAGTCTTGTTTATACTCTTTTGCAGGAATTCAAGGATATCTTTCCAAAGGAGTTACCAAAAGGGCTACCTCCAATCAGAGGTATTGAGCATCAAATTGATTTCATTCCCGACTCCATCATTCCAAATAGGCCGCCTTATAGAGCCAATCCCGAGGAGGCAAAGGAGATACAAAGGCAAGTTGAAGCACTCCTTGAAAAGGAGCAAGTAAGGGAATCTCTAAGTCCTTGTGCTATTCCCGTTATTTTAGTACCTAAGAAAGAAGCAACTTGGAGATTATGTACGGATTGTCGCCCCGTTTAGATGATATGCTTGAAGAATTGCATGGTGCCATGGTTATTCGTCAATTTGGATCTATGATATTCTATGCAATATTTTAATTATCTTAATTTTTATTTATGTATTCTAGATTAAAGCAAGAGAAAATCCAGGTATTAACAATATTATATGGGTTAATGACTGTTTAGTACTTTAAAGTTTTGGTGGTTTTGACAAAAAAAATGTGTCAAATACGGGACTAAATTGGATGTAATCCGTCCAATTGTCAACACAAAGCACACGGATCTACCTATTTTAAGGATATGATTGTCTTTTAGAAAATAAATTAATATACAACAAATGATTAATGACATTTTAGTACCCCTACTGTGTTGGGATTTTGACAATTGAGTGACCTTCTTCATACAACAAATAAGGGCAAACTGGATAAAATTGCGCAAGTCAAAATTTGCCCCTACGTCTAATAAAGAAGGGAAAAAAAAAGAGAGAATAACCTCTTCTTCCAAACCACCTTTGTTACCCTCTTACCACCAACATCGCCGATCTTTGCACTTCTCTTTTTTTTTCCCTTAATTTGTTTCTTAACTTTGCCCGATCACCACTACTATCACTGCAAATTTTCCACCACCACCTCTACTCAATGCTACCAACCATATCTCCCAATGATTTTCATGACATAGAAATCCCCAGCCAAAGTCAGCTCAATAGAAGACGCAACTTGCCAGAGAATACAATAGATTATTGAAACTTTTGGTGGGTTTTGTACGGGGTGTGTAGGGTTGCTGATGAGCCGGGCCGAGATGAGCTTTTGGCTTATCGAGCTCGAACTCTTTTAGAAAATGCTAAAGTGTCATGTCCCGAAGGATTCACAATGACTTAGACTCAATCTAGGACCACAAAGCAGCTAAGAGACTGAAGTCTCAATCAATCCAACAACAAAAACAAGAGATATAACAGATATGATATATTAATTGGAATAAATATGGAGTTCTCAGTACATAATACTCATCATCATCTATTCAACTAACTTTAACATAAAGCTGAAAGAACACAGTCCCCAAAGCTCAAGCTAAACAAAGGCATGAAAATAACTAAAACTAATTAGAGAATAAGGGAGCAAACTCTAATAGCATCCAAGCTATTGAAACCACCATTACTCCTGCAATTGCAAAGGATCCATTTAGTGACAGAAGGGGAAAGTTCTGAGGGAGAAATAGAGTGAATGATTTCAAGGGGAAGAAGAAGAGTTCAAGAACTCACAAGGGAGAAGATAATGGCAGCAATCAGTTTGATCATATAATTTCTGGATGCTTTCTTCATTGGTGAAGCTTTACTTTTATATCTAGGGTTACCTTCCCAAAGAGGATCATGTCCCTCCACTTCAGCTCCTTCTGACAATCACTAGAGAATCAACAGTAGCCAATTAAAGTGGCCTTCATCACCCTTAATTGCAGCAAGTGTGGAAGAGAGCAGCAAAGCCTTGGCTGCTGATGCAGTCCGTAATAGACATTAGGTCACTAATCAAAACGGTGCCGTTTCGGTACAGCTATCCTAATTAAATGGAACAACGTCGTTTTGGGGATTTTCGGTTAATTTAATTAGTTTTTGCCCTAATCCCCAATCCTCTAACCTATTCCACCCAATTTTGCCACCAAAACTTATTTAAACTCTTCCTTCTTATTTGCCGAACATGACATAAAGCTTAATTCCGACTCGATGCACTTTCAGAAGAGCTCGAACTCGGCTCGAAAAAGCTCAACTCAGTGTCAAGGTCTTTCAAGTTGAGCTCGAGCTCTCTAAATTTTAACCTAATTTTGAAATAAATAGAAAATTTATAATACCAAACATATGTTGATAAATTTTTGTTTTAAAGGTGCCGAATAAGTTCTTAACATCTCAATGACAACAATACAACAACAATAACATAACTCATTAAATCCTTCATAATTGAGGGGTATGGACGGGGGATGGATAGAAGACATATCTAACCCTTGACAATAAATGTACAAAGTGGGCTGCTCACAGAATACAACTGAAATAGATGGATTGGAGACTGGTCTAACATTTGGTAATGAATGCATAAAGCGACGCTCACAGAATCATGCTCTCAAATCAAAGCTAAAAAGCATCAGAGAAGGAGGACCCAAGAACAATTTTGATTTATATGCATATCACCATACTTCTTTCATCCAACATTCAGAGTATTTATGTGCACAATTCCTTAACATCTCATGAAAAATTGAAAATCAAAATGATGTCAATATAGTAAGGGGATTGCATTAGTATGGCATAGGTTTAGGAGAATGGTCATGACATAGCAGCTAAAAAATGGGGAGGAACATTTTTGGCCTGAACGGAAGTCCCATTTCCGTTCAGGGTCCAAGGCTGACGTGGCACTCTCCCCGACGCGCCTTGCCACGTTAGCCTTCCGTCTTGGGACTTCCGTTCTCAACTGGCAGTGTTAAAAAACCAACCCAAACCCTAATTTGATTCGTGACCCGAGAACGGAAATGCCACTTCCGTCCTCAAATTACAGCCTTTTGCAGTGTCTAGTCTTTTCTCACTTTTGCTTTTTTGACCATGCATTATTGAACGTAAATATCTGAACGGTTTTGGTATTTTCGTTTACATTTCTGACTGATTTTTAGAGACTTGTCTATTCAAAAATTCAAATTTTTAATTTTTGAATTTCCAATTACATCTATAAATAACTTCTCAACCTCTCCACAATCTACAACATTCTCAACTCTCAAACCTAAAATTTCTTTATCCTCTTCACAGTTCTTTTTTTCTAAATTTATTTCTCCTCTTCAAAAATCATCTTCTAAAATGGCAAACTTTCCAGAATTTATTCAAAAAGAAATGCGTAACAAATTCAGGGATGTTGATTTTACCAGAGAATGGCCTGCAGAATACGAGTAGGTATTAATAGAAATTTGTTATTATTTTAGTACATTGGGTTACAATGTTTAAAAACGTTGGTCCGATTGGTACAACGAAATTGTCTACGGAATGAACTCCGTCACCGGCGGACAATTCACAATAGAAATGTTCGACGCAGGTGTAGCAAAACTGCGCAGGCGGTTTTGGGATTTTGAAGCACTTAATCGCAAACCATGGTTCAAGTATGACGGTAGGACCAACATTGTTGATTTGGATGGTGCTGAAGCCCAGTGAGAGGAATACATTGCGGTAAGTTGCATGTAATTACGACACACTATAATAATTCAATGTTTTCATAATTTACATGTTTGGTTTATATAACTCTGCATTAGGCTAATCCAAGGGCTAAGCGGTATAGAAGCAATTGCGAATTTTTCTTTATCCTTCTCTGCCATATTTTTGGGTACGAAGGAAGATGATTTGTGGACGAAGCCGGTCAGTGTTCAAGATCACCGGAAGAGATAACTGTGGAGGCTCCCCCCGACTATCCGATGTCGGATGCATCGTGCAACAACACTTCTATATGGAAAATGTTTGAACATAAATTTCGAAAGAATTAGGGTTTGAATAATCGGGACTTTTAATTTTTATATTTTCAATCTAATTTTGTTTCTATGAATCGAATTTAATTCTTAGTTTTATGATATTTAAAAGTTTTGAAATGAGTAATATTAAAAAAATATTGACAACACACTAAAAATAATAATAATAATGTGGACATCCAGGGGAAAAACCTTTTGCCCCTTGAGGACGGAAGTCCAATGGGGCAGAAAGTTTTTCCCCTGGAGACGTCTGTGGCCTGAAGTTTTAGGGATAGAAAATCCTATCCATTCACTACCAAAATCTCTATAAAATCCAATAACCTTCCCTTATTTTTTCTTACCTCAAACAACATCCTCCAATCTATTTTTTCCAACCAAACCCATATTTCCTCAAGTTCATAATTTGTGTAAAAAAAAATGGCACTTGAATGTCCGATGAGATTGTATTTACATTTCGACCACAATGAAGTGTACGAAAATGGTGGTTTTCCCCGTTTTGCAAAGCCAAGCGAAAGAAGTATGGAAGTTATACAAAAACTTTCATACCGACAACTTTGCCAGAGAATATGTAGGCGCAAAGGAGTCGATCTTTCTAGTGTCACTGTTCGCCTAATAATGATTCGTCCATTCTTCATGCCGACGTACAACATGGTGATGTACGATGTTGTACACCTTAACGACGAAGAAGATCTAGAGAATTTGTGGGGAATCCAAACGGATTTCAAACTACAAGGGATTCATGTTGGTGCTTTGTTAGAACCTTTGCAGAGACATGTAGATAGTTTTGTAATCCCGACAACAGAATTTTTTCCACAGGCACAATTTGTTCGGGAATCATATTTTTTGGAGTCAAATCCCATAACAACTATGCCCCCACCGTCTAGTTACGAAGCTTGTACAGATAATTCGGTCATGGATTCCTTGGGTCCAATATCAGACATTAACGGTGTTCCGAAAACGGAAGACGACTTCGCAGACGATAGTGCTGGAGAACACGAGGACGACGGGGTAGCGGAAGATTCTATCTCTGAAATCCAACAACAAACCGCTGGACCAAGTAATGAAGAGACAGTCCAAGAGCCTAAACCAACTCTATCTACCTCCGCCCCAGTAACTCCAGAATGGAATATGTCATCATACGGTAACTATGCTAATTTTTCCTGTTGGAATGATATGGGTTCCATGGAACCTATCCCTGAACTGACATACGGGGGAAAAACAATTAAAATATGGAATCCCAATTTTCCTGAAATATGTTTGGGGATGCAGTTCAAGGATAAACGTGAGGCAATGTTGGCAGTTAACGTGTGGCATGACAAGGTGGCCTTGAGGGAGTGGAAAAGAGACAGGAGCAACATACAATGGTTCAGCGGGGTGTGTAGAAACTCAACAGAAAAAAGCCGATGCAGTTGGTACATTCACGTTAACCATAGCAGGGTAGATGGAATGTGGAAGGTTACCAAGCTTAACCAGGGACACTACTGCTTGATGGGCCAGAACAAAAAACACAACATGTCCTCCAGCTACATTGGGGTAAAAATTCTATACCTTGTACAGCCTGATCTTGAAATTTCTGTTAAATTGATTAGGGCTGCTTGTGAAAATAATATGAGTTTGACTTGTACATACAGAAAATCTTGGTATGCCCGCCGACATGCTATAGAAACACTTTTTGGTACATGGAAATCAACTTTCCAGGTACTGCCACAGTATATGCGGGCACTACATGATTCTAACCTGGGTGCTATAGTCAAATTTGTTTACCATCCACGACTAACTGTTAATGGCCCTAAGGTGTTTAAGGCATTGTTCTGGACTTTTAAACCGTTAGTTGACGGTTACCAGTGGTGCCGGCATATAATTTCAATTGATGGCACACATCTTAGGGGGAATTATAAAGGGGTACTATTGGTTCCAAGCACTCAGGATGCTAACAATCAATTTTTACCCCTTGCTTTTGCCTTGGTCGAATCAGAGGCAACTTCCACTTGGTCATGGTTCCTTAACTACTTAAGGGAACATGTTGTGAAAGACTTACATGTTTGTCTTATTAGCGATTGTCATGCCGGCATTCTTAGGGCTGTGGCTAGCGTCCCGGATGGCAACCCCCAATGGCAGTGCACCGATATTGCCTTGGGAATTACAGGTCAAATTTCCACACTCATGCAAAAAACAAAGAATTGAAAGATTATGTGTGGATTGCTGCAACACAAAATAAAAAAAGTAAGTGCGATTTTTATCTTGATCATATTAAATAAAAAGATGAGGATGCATTTAACTGGTTGATGCAGCAACCCAAAGAGTTGTGGACTTTGGCATACGACGGGGGAAAGCGTTTCGGTTGCATGACGACAAACATGTCCGAGGCGCTTAACAGCGTTCTGAAACAGTTTAGAGCGCTGCCTTTGAAAGCTTTTGTGGAGATGATATTTTTCAAGCTTGTACATTATTTTGACACACACCGGGAAGACGCTAATAGTTGTCAAACGCCATTCCCTAAGAGAACATGGGATCAGTACTTCACGTACGAAGAAAAAGCAACAAGTTTGATTGTGCAACGACACCACAAAGACCAAGGTATTTATAGGGTCATGTCCCGACATAGAGGACCTGGAGAAGGTGAAAAAATATACACGGTCAACTTATCAGCTCGTGATTGTAACTGTGATAAATGGTCTACTTATTCAACTCCATGCTCCATGTCATTGCTGTGTCCAAATCGATCATGGAGGATGCTTCTAAGTATATCCACCCTGTCTATTCTCTCGAGCATTATAGAAATACGTACAAGTCCATTTTATACCCTGTACTTGATCCCATTCATTAGAGACCTCCTCCTTTTGATATGACACATCACCCTCCTAACATGAAAGGTACGCAGGTGGGTCGACCTCAAAGGCGGAGATTTCAAATGCCTATGGACACAGAGAACAGGGGAACTCAAAGAGAAAAGAAGTGCGGCCACTGTAAACAAGTCGGTCACAACCGGAAGACTTGCCCCATGTTAGCAAATCTTGACCAAGCACCTCCTCCACATTAATTGTATTTCAATTTTAGTAATTTGTAATAGTTTAGAATGTATAAATTATCAATTTTGTTAAAAATAGTATAAAGTTGTTTTAAATGTATTTAATTTTTTTCATTCAATATCCAAAAATTGCAAACATTACAATGACTTATTATTATAATTGACGTAATAAATTGGCAAAATCATCATTCCCGGCCCTATAATCAAGGATATCGTAAGTGGCTGGATGAATTTGTACATGGTCACAGGGGTGTAATCTTGAAAAACACAACAAACTCATCCCACCCAAAAAAAATAGTAATCGTCTCTAGCCACTTGGAGTGTCAATTTGTTCCCGTGAAAATTGCGCATGTGTAGTACTTCGGGGATTCTAAGTTGCATTCTAACACGCCATTACATGTAGTTACAACCCATACTTGTAAAAGGAACGAATATATTACTAAAATTTTAATATTAGAAAACGTACCGGTTTAGAAAGTGCCGAATAGGTTTTGTCAATGTATATTCGAAAACTCTGTCGGAAAAAAGCCCCGTCAGAGGGATACGATAATTCGCCCTTAAGGTAACCTATCCCGGGCCCTCCCTTAACAGAAATATATAGTACATTCATTGGAGAGGGTATAAAATGAACTTTATCTGTGGGACGAAGATTGTTGTCACGCAAAAATTGTTCTAATCCTCCGTCTAGGTAGTACGTATCATCTATTTTGGTTACATAAACGCACCATTGATTCCCAAAGTCGTCCTTCAGATAGACAAAACTTGCTAACTCGAGACCAGTTTGCTCCAACCAATTTGTGTACTTTGATGGAAGACGCTACAATTTTAATTTTTTTTTTACTTAGATAGCTAAACACATTTCATCTAAAAAAACTTACACATTACAAAATAAAATACTACAATTTTTCCATGGGTTTGATTTCCGACCGCAATTCTAAATTGGTGTCTGAAATACTCTTCTAGGGCGGGATCCATTTCGCTATTCATTATCAAATTATATTAGGGAAGATAGGATTTTTATGGAAATAATTGAGTTGAAGGGTACGAATGAGTTGCATGGTATGTTGATGTGAGAAAATGAAGTGAATTTTGCTGAATTTTATTTAAATTTAGGTGGAGAGTGGATAGGATTTATAATCCCGGAAGTGGAATTTCCGTCCTCAATTTGGTCCACATTATTGTAAGGCAAAAGTGAGAAAAGACTAGACACTGCAAAAAGGCTGTAATTTGAGGACGGAAGTGGCAATTCCGTTCTCAGGTCATTGATCAAATTAGGGTTTGGGTTGGTTTTTAACACTGCCAGTTGAGAATGGTTCTCGCCAAAAATGTTCCTCCCCATTTTTTGGCTGCCATGTCATGACCATTCTCCTAAACCCATGTCATACTAATGTAATCCCCAATATAGTAGTCGGTTAAAATAATTATTATTAAGTGAAAGTTTGGGTTCAAAGTAATTAGTCCAACTTCGTATAACGTGCATATTCATTTAGATATATCATATATGTACCCGTTAAAAATAAATATGCAATGTAAAATTAAAGATCAGTCTAATAAACTTTCTATTCATTGTGTGTTCTGTTTTTAACAATAAACATACTATAACACACATGTACCAGATTTTAAAATGTTAGAACTTCTTATTCACATGAGTAAGTTGCTAATAGAGAATTTTAAAATATAAGTTTCTGTATTGTAAACTCAAAATTATATATATATATATAGTCGAGCTTTGTTACTAAATAAGTCGAGTCGAGTCGATAACAACCTTCGAGTGAACATCACAAAGCTCGACTCGACTTGTTTAGTAACAAAGCTCGACTCGAGATCTACTTGAGCTTTGGCCGAGGAAATTAATGTGAATTTTAATAAATTACCAACTATAATGTGAATTTTAATTTTTTTTGACTCGAATCTTACCACTAGATACCATTATAAGTTTCATGAGATAAATAATAAATTTCATTTATTAATTGGCGATTTAATAAAAAAAAGAATTTTATTGTTTAAATGGTAAAACATACGAATTGCAACACAAACCTGACTCTCCACTTGAGTTTTACAACTTTGTGAAATGGTAATGAGCTCCGGCAACTTCTTAATAAGACAAAACTTACCGTACTTTGTAAGAAAGAAATTCGGATTCCCAACAAAATGGCAGCGGAAAATAACTTGGAATCCGTTTATTACTAGGATCATCACGAGTAGGAACCAATTAGTTTTCGTTAGAATTAATACTTTTAAGATGCCAAGAACATAAACGATTTTTGTGTTGTAACGATGTCGATCACATGCAAGAATCTGATGTTCGTCAATCCCTTGTCTATCTGTTTGGAAGCCGGCAATAGTGTAACAATTTACAATGATTCCTCACCTCCACAGATTAAGAATGTATCCTTGGTCCTTCGTAAGTACTTAAGGATATTCTTGATGACTATCTAGTGGCGTTCACCATTTGTTGGCCGGTATCTTCTCGTTATACTCAAAGCATACGAGACATCAGGGAGAATACACAACATGACATACATGATAGATCCAATTGCAGAAGCATATGGTATCTCCTTTATGTGTTCTTTCTCCTCAAGTATCTTAGCACACTGTTAGTTTGAAAGAACAGTTCCATGTGCAATAGGACATAGTCCTTTCTTAGACTTTTACATGCTAAGCTGAAGTATCACCTTGTCTATACATGTACTCTAACTTAAGTCAACGAGTCTTTATGATCTATCTCTATAGATTTTGACACATAATATATAGCAGGCTTCGCCTAATTCTTTCATAGAGAAACATTGCCCCAACCAAAACTTTACAGATTCCAAGGTTGGAATGTCATTCCTTATAAGCAGAGTATTTCATCTTCGTACAATGCCAGGAACACAATAGAATTTCCACTAACCTTCTTATAAACACAAGGTTCATCAAAGTTTCTAATGACATCATTAAAACGTTTATTCCATCTTCTAGAAGCTTACTTTAGTCCATAAATGGACTGTTTTAGCTTGCATACTTTACTAGGATTATTAGGATAAAAACAATCTCCAGGTTGTGTCATATACACATCCGCTTTAAGGTTTACTAGGAAATTAAGGAAAGCTGTTTGGACATCCATTTGCCATGTCTCATAATCGTAGTATGCTTCTATTGCAAACAAGATCCTTATGGATTTAAACATTATTACTGGGGAAAAAGTTTCATCATTGTCAATATCATGAAACTATTTGAAATCTTTCGCGACTAATCACCTATTGTAGGCTTGTATGTTTCCATCTATGTCGATTTTTAGCTTAAAAGCTCACTTGCACCCTATAAGAGTTACCCCTTCAAGTGGATCAACCAAGATCCATACTTGGTTAGTATACTTGAAAACCATTTCAGACCTTATGACTTCAAGACATTTCTTAGAATCTGGACTAGTAATTGCTTGTTTGTAGGTTACAAGAAATCCAAATTTTCTCATGTGATTTGCGAGTTCTACTATACCTACGCAATTCTTGTGTTTCTTGAACTAACTCATCTTGCACAACTATTTGTGTAGCGGGTTCAATTTCCATCTGATGTGAGAGTTTTGAACTTCTGTAAGTTCAACTTGACTCCCACTTGTCTTTCTAGAAATAAACTTTTTTTCTAGAAAGACTCTCGCTCGAGCAACAAGCACTTTGTTCTCGTTAGGGATATAGAAGCAGTACCTTTAGTTTCCTTAGGATACACAACAAATGTACACTTGATGGATTTAGGAGTCAGTTTATCAGAAGCTGGGCATTTTACAAACGCATAACATGCCCAAATCTTCATGAAAGATACACTAGGACGTTTTCATGTCCATATCTCATATTATGTTCTTCCAAATGATTTAGATGGAACTAATTTAGTGTTAAAGATATTGTTTCTAAGGCCAGAAAGAGTTAGGTACGCTTGCGTGAATCATCATAGATCGAACCAAATCTAATAGAGTTCGATTTCTCCTTTTGGAGACGCCACTCCATTGTGGAGTATCTGGAGGTGAGAGTTTTGAAACAATTCCACAATCTCTAAGATAGTCAAGAAACATTTGGCTCAAGTATTCTCCACCTCGATCGGATCAAATTATTTTAATACTCTTGCCGAGCTGATTTTATACTTCATTTTTAAACTCTTTGAACTTTTCAAAAGCTTCTGATCCGTGTTTCATAAGATACACATATCAATATCTACTGAAGTCATCAATAAATATAATGAAGTATATATAACCCCCTCTAGCATGTATATTGAATGGGACACATACATCGCTATGTATTAATCCCAATATATCATTTTCTCTATCTCCAATTCTAGTAAAAGGAGAAGCAATCATCTTACCCATTAAAGAAGGTTCGCATGTATCAAATGATTCGAAATCAAATGATTCCAATAAACCATCTTTATGGAGTTTGGAAATAAGTTTCTCATTTATATGGACAAATAGACAATAATACGGGACCATACCAAGGGCAGCCCTACTCCAAAGACCCACTAAAGAACCTTCAAGGACCAATAACTTAAGGGATTCATGGGCGGAAACTCGTTCCAAACACCCATGGATCCTCCCCTGAAGGATCCGCTCATACGTAAACGAATCGAAAAACAGCGAAAAAACTTACTTTTCTTGGATTCAAGAAGCTACTTCTTGAATGGAGGATGATATTTCTTGGATGCTGATCTGCCACCAATTGATCTCCCTTTGCGAAAAGTACCCTCTACCGGTATCCACGCGACGAAACGGGCAGTGATTGCTAGCTCTTCGTTTTTCTGGGTTTCGGGAATTAGAGAGAAAAGGGAGAGGCTGAAAACTATTTTCAGGATTCTTAGGTATTTCGGCTGAAAGTGTTAATTCCTAGGGTTTCGGCCAAGAGGTCATTATATAAGGTGTGAGAGTTTGTTCCCATAACTAACTCTCACATCCTCAACTCCTCTCGGCGGTGGGAGTCTCAGAAATCCCACGTTCCCTAGACTTTCGCTGGTAGTGGGAGTCCTTATCGGATAATAACTCCCACGTAATCCCAGCTATTGGTAAAATACCGAAATTGCCCCTATCTCTAATTCGAATAATAAACACTTTATTATTTCCAGAAAGACAAATGTCAGATACAATGAACCTAGACACATTCTAGATTCATTGAATGCTGACATGAAGCTTCGTTAGCTCGTCTATGCGTGTGACCCTGTAGGTTCATCTCACAATGGCAATGAAAACACACTTAGTAGTAGTATGTGTTCATAAATCACAAGCGGTCCCTAGCAGGACATTGTGACTACCCAAAGTGAATGAATATACAACGGAACCTAATATCAATCCACTATTTAATCCCTTTGTCTCGCGATATCCTAATTAAGCATAAGGCATGGTGGTCGTCACCCTTATTAAGCTTAATTATATTTATGCTTTCGATCTCCGGTAGATCTGTTTTCGACAAATAGCATTTGATAACCACTTTATCAAATACATTTGAGCACGGCCATGCATTTAAACAGTCTTTCCCTATCGAGGGGCCCATGGATATCTCTCTCTAATAATAGAGAGGGACAAATTCCTTACAATGTCTCTCACATTCAAGCTATGATAGGACACTACATCCGATCATCGGGTTGTATTGATTACTCTGTTACAAGTAACGTCCGATCGAGTCAAAACGTAGCTCCATTCATACTAGAATCAATGAAGACATAAGGTCTAAGGATTCTAAAAATAGTATTGAGGAAGTAATACTTATGACTTAAGACCATGAAGTATTACTTCTCGACGGATCACGTCAATACAATGTATCCCTATATATTGCATCTATGATGTGATTTGTATCCATTACACATGATCAGTAAAACAAGATCATCAATCAACAATCATACTAGTTTTATTTCATAGTAATTAAGCATTACATAAAACTAGGGACTTCTAGAATAGTAATTACATAAGCTAATGAGTTTTACTATCAAATCACACATTTGATAATCAAAAGCAAAATTAACTATTCAATTACATGCTCAAAAGATAATAAAGACGCACAACATGTGCTAATGGTCCTAGGGCACTACTAACAATAACAAGATCAAGGGAAAAGAGGACAATAGACAAGGTCTAATCATTGATCCGAAGTATCAAAACTAAAGAGGAAAGCTAAACTTCATCTAGAAGAAGACATTCAAATCAACCTCTTGAATTTTACAAATGTTCAAAACGGCTCAACCAAGAAAAAATGGCTAAATGGGCATTTTAGTCTTTTTGTACAATAAAAATCTATTCTAGACTTTAATTATTTTTTAGCTTTATTAATTACTTTATTCATTATTTGCGTGTAATAGCAATTAGTTGCTATAATAAAGGACATGTTGTCCATGTGTTAGTTAGTTGGTTATTAAGAGTCCTAATGCAACTAGGACTCTTCATAAATTGGTTAGCTTATGCTAGAATAGTCTATAATAGCCGCCTATTTTTACAAGTGTTTTACTTGATAGCAAGTTGTTTGTTCAAGAGCCCTACTTCTTCAAGGACTCTTATTTATTGTTGCTTGTAACCGAATTGTTACTCTATTTAATAGAGGGTTCGGCCAAGATGTAAACTTACGTTAGATATATTGATATTTTGGTAATGTTATTCATTAGCTTCTCGTGTTTGAACTTCTGAGTAGAAATTCATTCATTCTTGAGTTACTTTATCAACAAGAATAGTTTCTCTTGTTGATTCTAAAACTGAAGCCGAGTATATAGCTGCAAGTGATGCAGCTAAAAAGGAAATTTTGATTCGAAAGTTCATTATTGAGCTTGATGTGGTACCTAGCATTGAGAATGTTGTTGATCTCTACTATGACAACAATGGGGCCATATTTCAATAAAAGGAACCAAGATTCTCCAAAGGTCCAAACATGTACTTCGGCCTTATCACCTAATCCGAGAGATAATTAATAGAGGTGATGTGCAGATATGCAAATTACATATAGATGGTAACATCGTTGACCCACTGACGAAACCGTTGTCACAATAGCAACATGATCGTTATACAACTTCTATAGGCCGTATCAGATACCATGAGAACTGGTCTTAGTGACAGTTCTATTTGTATGCACTAAAAGACCAATCTTTAAATTGTGGTCTTTTGTGCAAGTGGGAGATGTTGTATCGGATTGCACCATTGTGATATGCTTTTATGGCGTCAAACATTGTTTGTAACAAGATGAGTCATGAAGGCATTTGTTTTGTATGTTACGAACATGTGTAGGATGAGGTGTGATTAAGAAATGATTTGTCCCTCCTATATAACATAAGTGATATCTTGGGGCCATTTAGGGAGTGAGACTAATTCATGGTCATGAACAAATGAATTGATATTTATTTCGGCTCAAAACAGCAAGGGGGAACGTTTGCCAATTCTTGGACGAGGCTCTATCGCTTTCGTTGGCAAGAAGTTTGCTATTGGCTTTATAGTTCTCTATTCTATACTTGGCTACCAATTTATTTATACCAAGTGGCTTTTTTTTCTTTGTAATCGGCTGCCTTTTCTTTGGGAATGCCGTGGCTTTTTGTCAATCTAGCAAACAAGAAAAAATTTGGCGAAGGGTACACCGGGAATTGGAGAAGAACCTTTTGCTCTAATGCCAC
The DNA here is from genome assembly GCA_026122235.1 of Vinca minor. Classification (NCBI taxonomy): domain Eukaryota; kingdom Viridiplantae; phylum Streptophyta; class Magnoliopsida; order Gentianales; family Apocynaceae; genus Vinca; species Vinca minor. Next base: position 2,462,160 of record JAOCZM010000230.1, read on the forward strand.
CTGATGAAGAACCGAATGGTACAATGTACCAAAGAGTTCGTCTTTCCAGGGATCTCCATCAAAGACAGGTGAAGCCTTTGAACCAGAAAAGTTATATCAAATGATGGCGGAGATGACGGGAAAATGGTAGATTTAAGGGGCGAATTGGCGGACTCAAAAATCCAAATTCAGCAACTTCAAAATCAGCAACGTCTTCCTCAAGACAATGCCGAGATTAATCATCAAAGAGTTGAGAACATGGAACTGCCAAGGGTACCACAACTTCCGAGGGAAAATATGGAAAATCCGGCAATTCAAGTAAATCGGATTATCAACAATCCGGTATATCAGCCGAGAAGAGGAGATTATATTCAGCATCTTGACAACAATCTTGGTTCCACCAAGACCAAGATTCCCCCTTCGAAGGTACAAATGATCCCGAATTGTTTTTAGATTGGATTCGTAAAATTAACCATGTTTTTTCTGTTCATAACTATTAGGAAGAAAAGAAATTAAAGCTAGCAGCCATGGAGTTTTATGGATTTACATCCATTTGGTGGGACAAAGAAACCGAAACACGGGAAAAAGTGGAACAACCGAAAATTTCCACTTGGGTTGAGATGAAAGCGGTGATGAAGCGGCGTTTTGTTCCTCTAAATTACTTAAGGGAACTTTACAACCGTCTGCAGAGATTGAATCAAGGTGATAGATCCGTCGATGAATACTACAAGGCAATGTAAATTGCATTGATTCGGGCCGATATTAGTGAAGGAGATGAGGCAACAATGGCTCGGTTATTGGATGGTCTTAACGACAAAATCCGGATAAAGGTAGAACGTGCTAATCTTGATAATATTAAAAAACACTCAAAAAATGTTAGATAGCAAAGAAAGATTCACTCTTTATTCCAACACGGCTCGTATAGAACTTCAAACTCTAGATTTAAAGAATGTGTTCCCTACTTGTTGCGTTGACACAAGGCTGAAAAATAAGGAAAGAAATCCTATCTTTGACTTAAAAGAAAAGATTTAGAAAGAAAAAAGATGAAGAAACGAAATCCTAATCGAGAATGGAAACCGGTTCTTGTCGTTCTTGATGTTCATGATTGCTTGAATTTTCCCTTGATCTTGACCGAATGTATCAAGTAGTGAGGCTCTATCGCTTTCAATACTTTATGTTATATTATGCAGAGCAGATCGAAAGACAGCAAAAGGAAAAGAGTTTAAATGCAAAAACCGGCAACTTTCCAACCTTGGAGGAAGCCGAATCCAACTCATAATTTTACTACCGTTTTGCTGAGCCAAAGCAAGGGTAAAGAGGTCTTTAATGATGGAAAAACAGCCACGGGACAGTTTGGGGCAGCAAGGTCTCAAACTCCATCAAATACGGCCAATACGAAGGTAAATTCGACTCCATTTGTTGCACGAGAATGCTTTAAATGTAGGGACAAAGGACACATTGCTAGGGACTTCCCTAACAAGAGTTCAATGATCATGTTGGATGATGGATCATGGGTGAGTGATGAGGAAATCGAGGCAGCGGAATATGAGGAATAAACCGAGACAATTAAGATAGATTCGTCTTTTGATAATCAACTTTTGGTTCTGATGAAGCTCCTTCATTCTCAACCTTTGGATGATCTTCATCAACATAGAAGTAATATTTTTCAAATCAAGTGCGACGTTAAAGGAAAGTCAATTTTAGTAATTATTGATAACGGAAGTTGTACTAACGTTTGTTCTTATGATATGGTTTCCGCACTTGATTTACCATCTAGGGCACATACTATGCCTTATAAGTTATCTTGGCTGAATAATAATGGTGAAATCAAAGTGGATAAGCAAGTAGAGATAGAGTTCGAAATCGGGAGATATAAGGATTCAGTTTTGTGTGATGTAGTCCCGATGACCGCAAGTCACATGATTTTGGGAAGGCCATGGCAATATGATCAAAGTGCCAATCATATGGGACGAGAAAATACATATAGCCTTAAAAAGGATAATTTAAAGTTTCTTCTAACTCCTTTGTCTTTAAATGCAGCATCTGAGGTTCATAAACAAATGGCCATCAATAGAGAGAAGAGAGAAAAGAAAAGAAAAGAGAGCGAGGGAAAAAAAACGAGTGATCAAAGCCATGAGGTAAAATTAGAGGGAAAAAAGGATGTAAAAGCCGTGAGCTTAGTGAGACAAAAGGCAAGCTCACACAAAGAGAGAAAATAGTGTTTATTCATCATCCCGGGAAAGGTAGATAGGGAGATACGAGCAAAACAAGCAATTGTTTTGTTAGTATCCAGAGAAACCGAAAGGTCTCTCCATTCTAACGATTTTTCCTTTGATCTAACATCTTCTTCTCTACCTAGTCTTGCTTTTGATCTTTTACAGGAATTCGAAGACGTATTTCCAAGGAGTTGCCGAGAGGGCTGCCTCCTATTTGCGAAATCGAGCATCAAATCAACTTCATTCCGGGAGCAAGTTTACCAAACCGGGCTGCCTACCGAACCAACCCGGATGAAACCCGAGAAATACAAAGGCAAGTCGATTTACTTCTCAAGAAGGAGCAGGTAAGAGAATCTTTAAGTCCTTGTGCTAGTCCGGTTATTTTAGTACCTAAGAAAGAAGGGACTTTCAGACTATGTACGGATTGTCGCGATATTAATAAGATAACTATTAAATATAGACATTCGATTCCTCGCTTAGATGTTATGCTAGATGAGTTAAGTGGAGCTTTAATATTTTCTAAAATTGATTTAACCCAAGGCTATCACCAAATTAGAATGAAGGAAGGTGATGAATGGAAAACCGCTTTTAAGACTAAATATGGATTATATGAATGGATTGTCACGCCTTTTGGTCTTACTAACGCACCTAGTACTTTCATGAGATTAATGAACTACATATTTCGGCATTGTTTTGGTAAATTTCCTGTAGTTCATTTTGATGATATTCTTGTTTATAGTAAAAATTTAAATGAGCATATAGAACATCTTAAAACTGTTTTTACTATTCTAAGAGAGAAAACTTTATACGCTAAACTTGAAAAGTGTATTTTTTGCACAAATTCAGTTAACTTTCTTGGATATATAGTTAGTTCTCAAGGTATTTGTGTTGATCTGGTGAAAATTCAAGCCATTCAAGAGTGGCCGACACCAACAAGCGTGACACAAGTTAGATCATTTTATGGGTTAGCGAGCTTTTATAGGCATTTTATTTGTGATTTTAGCACGATTGCTGCCCCATTAAATGAAGTTATGAAGAAAGACGTCTCATTCTTTTGGAACAAACCGCAAGAAGAATGCTTCGAGAAGATGAAACAATTACTTACTTGTTCTCCGGTTTTATCTATACCTAACTTTGATTTAATGTTTGAAGTTGAATGTGATGCTTCAGGTTTAGGTATTGGGGCTGTTTTACAACAACAAGGTAAACCTTTAGCATATTTTAGCGAGAAATTAAGCAATGCTTCTCTTAATTATCCTACTTATGATAAAGAGTTATATTCAATCGTTAGAGCTTTGGAAACTTGGCAACACTATTTTTTTTTTCAACACTACTTGATCGCAAGGGAATTTGTCATTCATACCGATCATGAGTCCATCAAGTATCTAAAAGGCCAAAGTAAGTTGAATAAAAGACATGCAAAGTGGGTTTCCTTTATCGATACTTTTCCCTACATCATCAAATACAAGAAAGGTAAAGAAAAAATCGTTGCCGATGCTCTATCTCGTAGATATACTTTGCTTTCCTTAATGCATGCTAAATTACTTGGGTTTGATCATATTAAAGCATTATATAAGGAAGATTTAGAATTTTCATATTTATTTACTAAATGTGAGCTCACGGCTCAAAATGATTTCTTTAGATTTGAAGATTTCTTGTTCAAAAGCAATAGATTGTGTATTCCATCATGTTCTATTCGAGAATTAATTGTTCGGGAAGCACATTGTGGAGGATTAATGGGTCATTTTGGTGTTGCTAAAACTTTAGATATTTTACAGGAACACTTTTATTGGCCTAAGATGAAAAAGGATGTTAGAAAAATATGTGAACTTTTGCTTTAAATGTAAACAGGCTAAAAGTACAGCAAAGCTCATGGATTATACATGCATTTACCTGTTCCCTCTTCACCTTGGATTGACTTATCTATGGATTTTATTTTAGGATTGCTGAGGTCACAAAGAGGTAATGATAGTATAATAGTTGTCGTAGATCGTTTTTCTAAAATGTCACACTTTATTCCTTGCAGGAAAACAAACGATGCAAGTCATGTTGCAGATTTATTCTTAAAGGAGGTAGTGCGGCTTCATGGAATACCGAGAACCATAGTAAGTGATAGGGACGTAAAGTTCTTCAGTTACTTTTGGAAGACATTATGGAGTAAGTTGGTGACTAAATTGCTATTTTCTACATCTAGCCATCCCCAAACTGATGGCCAAACTGAGGTAACAAATAGAACTTTACTACGGGCTCTAATTGCAATGAACTTAAAAAGGTGGGAAGAATGTTTACCTATTGCTGAATTTTCCTATAATAGAATTTTACATTCTACTACGAATAATTCTCCATTTGAAGTTGTTTATGGTTTTAACCCCTTAACCCCGTGGGATCTAATTACTTTACCTTTTGATGAGTATTATAATTTAGAAGGTGATTCTTGGGCAGAATATATACAACAACTTCATCAACATGTAGCCGAGAGTATAAAGAAGAAGAATGCACAACTTTCAAAACATGTCAACAAGGGCAGAAAGCAACTTTGTTTTGAAGTGGGAGATTGGGTTTGGTTACACTTTAGGATAGATAGATTTCCAAAGAAAAGATAGAGTAAATTACATCCACGATGAGATGGACCATTCCAAGTTATTTCAAAGATTAATGATAATGCAAACAAGATAGACCTAAAAGGTAAGTATGGCGTTCATTCTACTTTTAATGTTTCTGACTTGTCTCCTTTTGATTTTGATACAGATTATGTGGCTGATCATGAAGATGATTCGGGGACGAATCATGCTTTTCAAGGGGGAGGGGATGATACGGGACCATACCAAGGGCAGCCCTACTCTAAAAACCCACTAAAGAACCTTCAAGGACCAATAACAAGATCAAGGGCGAATATGACAATAGACAAGGTCTCATCATTGATCCGAAGTATCAAAATTAAAGAGGAAGCTAAACTCCATCTAGAAGAAGACATTCAAATCAACCTCTTGAGCTTTACAAATGTTCAAAACGGCTCAACCAAGCAAAGTGGCTAAAAGGGCATTTTAATCTTTTTGTACAATTAAAGTCTATTCTAGACTTTAATTATGTTTCAGCTTTATTAATTACTTTATTCATTATTTGTGAGTAATAGCAAGTAGTTGCTATAATAAAGGACATGTTGTCCATGTGTTAGTTAGTTGGTTATTAAGAGTCCTAATGCAACTAGGACTCTTCATAAATTGGTTAGCTTATGCTAGAATAGTCTAGATTAGCCGCCTATGTTTACAAGTGTTTTACTTGATAGCAAGTTGTTATTTCAAGAGTGCTACTTCTTCAAGGACTCTTATTTAATAGAGGGTTCGGCTAAGATGTAAACTTACGTTAGATATATTGATATTTTGGTAAGGTTATTCCTTAGCTTCTTGTGTTTGAACTTCTAAGTAGAAATTCATTCATTCTTGAGTTACTGTATCAACAAGAATAGTTTCTCTTGTTGTGGTGTTTCAGCCTCCATTGTTAATTAGCCATCTTTAGCGTTGCGTTGATTAAATTCCCTTAGAAACTAGTTCGAGAATTGAAGAAAGATCGGGCTCAAACTCAAAGTCGAACTCTTTGGTACATTGTACCATTCGGTTCTTCATCAGACAATTCCATAGATATTTAGGATTTGAATCATTATTCTTAATCCTTTTAGTGTATATGTTATAAGATAGGTGAATCAAGGTCTAACACATATAGACCATTATTCAAATTTACACTACCATAAAAGATATTCTTCAATGTAAAGGACTTTCGATGGTTTTTTTTATACTAATATAAAAACCTTTCTTATCCAAACAAGATATGAAATAATATTCTTTGTTAAAGTATGTACATATAGACAATTCTCTAACTCTAGGACAATCCCAGTAGGCAAAGTAATACAATATGTTCTTACAACTAAGGCATAGGGATGGTAATGGGGCAGATCGGGGCGGGTATCTCAAATACCAGCCCCGCCCCGCCCCAGATAAAAAATTTACGCCCTGCGCCCCGCCCCACTTTTTTTTTTTAATTTCAAAGCAACAACAGAGAATGGAGAAATTTGAGCAGCAACAGAGAAATTTAAGCAAATCCTATATCAAGAAAAATGGTAAAAATCAAGAAAACCCATCGTTGAATTAGATAATATTCCATAATAAAAAAATGGCAAAGGCCAAACAAAGATGAGAATCGACCGATTGGGTGCTACTCAAATTTCTTTGTTGCTGCTCAATCGTCTCGATAGGCGGAGTAAGAAGGAGGGAGGCAGCGGCGGATGGGGAAAGTGAGAAGGAGGGAATCGGTGGCCCCAGCGAAATTGGTGGCGACTGGCGGAGTGATTTGAGAAAATCAAATCGACAAGAAGAAAGAGAAAGGGGGCGGGGCGGGGCAGACACAAATACCATGCCCCGATCTGCCCCATTGTGGGGCGAGGTTGATCTGCCCCGTTCTCTCTACGGGGCAGGCGGGTCTGCCCAAAATACGTTGGGGCAGGGCGGGTCGACGGGCCACAGATCAAATTGCCATCCCTACTAAGGCATAAACTCTTGCTCCATTGCCAACACATAGGTCCACTTCGCCTTTTGCCAATTCTCTATTCCTTTGAATTATCTGCACATTCATGCAAATGTGAGAACCACACCCGGTATCCAATACCCAAGAAGAAGTAGTTATAAAAAAACTGACTTATATAACATAAGTAACAACGTTTGATCCTTTCGTCTGTCTCTTTGACTCAATGTAACTCTTACAATTCTTGTGCCAATGCCCTTTCTCACCACAATGGTCACAACTGATATCCTTAGCAATCCCGCCTTGCGATTTCAATGATTTACCGAATTGGTTGGGCTTACCCAAAGGTTTACTTTGCATTTATTATTAATCAGTATGGTTTTGGACTTGCTTATTTCCTTCTCAGAAGTCCTTAGAAAATTAAAAAATTCGGGTAGATGCTTGTCTATTTCATTCATGTTGTAATTTAATACAAATTGACTATAATATTCAGGCAAGCATTGAAGAATCAAGTGGTCAAGAGGGAAACCCAATCTACTAAGGTTTTCCACATACCCTATCATTTTCAAAACGTGATTTCCGACTGAAGTTCTCTCTACCATCTTACATTGAAACAGAGATTTTGACACATCAAATCTCTCCTGGCGTGCTTGGCACTAAAATAGTTTCTTTAGATGATCAATAATGTCTAAAGCATCCATTTCCTCATGTTTCTTCTGAAGCTCAGAGGCCATGATGACTACCATACGACTTGATACATCTAATACATTATCAAAGTGCTTACGATAAGCATTTATTTCAGCTGCCGAATCTCAAGGGCTGGTTATTCAGGAATCGGCTCTTCGAGAACATATAACTTTTCTCGTGTTTGAGGACAATCCTCAAATTCCTGTGCCAGTCGAGGAAGTTTTCTCCTCTAACTTGTTCTTCTCAAGGACCGATCACAATGATAGATTTCATGCAACAATTGTATTTGCCATTTTTTCTACAATAAAATATGCAAAGTTTAAGTATCATGGTTTTAAAATCATTAACAAAACATTGTAAATGTCTCTCCCACTATTTTCTTCAAATGAACAACCCACAATGTTCATTCGGAAAGTTTGAAACTTTCTAGTAGGACCAAGATCCATATTTCACCTCATCCCGAGTTAGCTTTGGCTAATCGCCCAAGACATGGTAATTTAGGTAGGCAACATTTTCCAATTACATCACTTATGCAATTCCTAGTTAGTTAAGTGAATAACATATTATTCAAGTACATCACAATGTACACTCTTAACTCTTTTTCCTCTTGATCCTCAATCTTATTGAGGTCATCTAGTTAAGTAGAACCCAAGACTTTAACCAGCGGAAATCACTAACTTATCCTTCGCGCCTCACCCGGATAGACATGTGAACACTGCGTTGGCAAGTCCCACACATTTGTCGATCTAGCCATTGATGAGGGCCCAATCAAGGAAGGAACTAACTTAATATATAAAATTGAGGAATTTTCATGTTAAATATGATCTCACCAAACTAAGTATAAACAATTTATACATATGTATCACATACATCACATACATAAAACGAATGTGACACAATAATAGCCCAACCTATGTGGATTCTTCCAAGCCAATGGAATAATCCTCGGTTAATCTAAGGTGAAGACAATTAATCTATCCTATAGACATCTCCATCTTCCATCTTGATCGCCTCCATTCCGATTGCCTCCATTATGCTCGATGACCTCTATACCACTCCTATTCTATAATTACATAGATAGAGAAGAATCCTCAAGTTACATGCTAGGAGAATTACAAACAGAATATTGAGAGAAGGCACGACACGCATACCGTATATTTTCATAAAAATACATAACACTTGGTATTTGGGCTATTACTATGCACCATACTCACATAACATGGCATTCACACTTTGAAAAACACCAAAATACATCCAAAATATCAAACCAGCATCTCCACGGACAAACGGTTCGTCCGAAGAAATGTCATACACACTACACAGTTGCGGACAATCTCTGCGGACGAAGCATCGTCCGCGGGTATGTTTGGACAATGTTTGGTACCAAAATTCATCCTAGGACTAGTTTAACACTTAAACATCATTCTAAACATGCATACATATGTTTAATCGATCAAAATCACAGAAAACACTATAAACACATAAAACCGATTGGGAACTCGTGAGTGGCTCTGATACCACTGTAAAAAAAATAATTTGGATTCCCAACAAAATGGCAGCGTAAAAAACATAGAATCCGTTTCTTACTAGGATCATCACGAGTAAGAACCAATTAGTTTTCGTTAGAATTAATACCTTTAAGATGCCAAGAACAGAAACGATTTCTTTGTTGTGACTATGTCGATCACAAGCAAGAATTTGATGTTCGTCAATCCCTTGCCTCTACAGTGTCCACACGATCCCATTGGATGAGCGTTCTGAAAGACCCCTTTGAGGGTATTGAACCTAAGAGGGGGTGAATTAGGTTCTTAAAATCTTCTTAAGTTTTTCTAAAACTTCTTTTGCCTAAATGTTCACCTCAACAACAAGTATGTTGTTTAAGCACATATGGTGATTCAATTATGTTCAATGCCAACTTAGATGACTAAGTGAAGCAATTATATAAAGCAAGGAAGCATGTGTTATTTTTTATCCAAGGCAAATAGTTCATGTAAACAAGTATACAAAGTTATAGCATATCATAAACTATAAAGTAAAGAGGTAAGGGATAGAGAAAACAAACACAAGGATTTATACTGGTTCGATTCACAAAGAATCTACATCCACTACCTTAGGACAAACCCAAGGATTTCAAAATCCAGTAATGGATACCCTTCACAACAAATGCAAGGTGGTTTCTACCTTTTACAATTGCCCCAACAAATGAGGACTTGTGCTTCACAAAGAAGACTCCACTCACAAAGAGTGTTAAGCTCACTAAGAGACAATCTCACAAATGAGATACTTGCCTCACACAGAGGAATTTTGCCTACTCATAGGACTTTTGCTTCACTAAGAAGTCTCCACTCACAAAGAGTGTTTTTCTATTTCTTCAAAGTGTTAGTAGTGCCCTAGGACCATTAGTATATGTTGTACGTTTTATATATATTTTGAGCATGTCATGTGAATAGTAGATTTTTCTATTGAACATCAAATGTGTGATTTGATAGTAAAACTCATTAACTTATGCAATTACTATTCCTTATTGTCCCTAGTTTTAGGTAATGTTCTTTACAATGAAATAAAACTAGTATGATGTTTGATTGATAATTATGTTTTACTGATCATGTGTAATGGATACAAATCATATCATATATGAAATATATTGGGATATATTGTATCGGACGTGATCCGTTAGAGAAGTAATACTTCATGGTTCTTTAGTCATAAGTATTACTTCCTCAATACTATTTGGAATCCTTAGACCTTATGTCTTCATCGTTTCCAGCATGAATGGAGCTGCATTTTGACTCAGTCAGACGTTACTTTAAATCGAGTAATTAAAACGACAGATGATCGGATGTAGTATCGTATCATGGCTTGAAAGTGAAAGGCATTTTAAAGGTTTGTCCCTCTCTTAGTAGAGAGAGATATCCATGGGCCCCTCGAAAGGGAAAACTGTTTAAATGCATGGCCGTGCTCAAATGTATTTAATAAAGTGGTTATTAAATACTATTTGTTAGAACAGTCTACTTGGAGATCGAGCATAAATAAAATTAAGCTTTATAAGGGTGACAACTACCATGCCTTGTGCTTAATTTGGATATCGCGAGACAAAGGGATTAAATAGTCGATTGATATTAGGTTCCACAGAACATTCGTTCACTTTGGGTAGTCACAATGTCCTGCTAGGGACCGCTTGTGATTTATGAACACATACTACTGCTAAGCGTGTGTTTTCATTGCCATTGTGAATTGAACCTACAAGGTCACACACATAGACGAGTTAACGAGCTTCATGTCCAGATTCAATGAATCTAGAATGTGTCTAGGTTCATTGTATCTGACATTTATTTTTCTGAGTATAATAAAACGTTATTATTTGAATGAGAGATTAAGGATGGGCATTTTCGGTATTTGGTTATAGCTGGGATTACGTGGGAGTTATTATGCGATAAAGACTCCCATTACCAGCAGAGGTTTATAGGACGTGGGAGTTAAAGTCTCCTACTGCCAGAAGAGGTTGATAGGACGTGGGAGTTGGTTCTTGGAACAAACTCTCACATTCTATATAATCCTCTTTTGGCCGAAACCCTAGGTGAGACTTGCTTGAGCCGCAATAAACCAAAAAAATCCCGAAATCCCGGGTCTTTTGCCCAATCCAATTGAACACCTATATCAAATGTAAAATCCAACAATTATAAGTTAAGTACATGTATCACAACAAAGGAATGTAGAGGAAGTGTAAGAAAAACACTTTAAAAGCATTCTTCTGGCAAGGTAATGGTTAGCTTAAAGGAGTTCAACAACTCTTAAAGAAAAACTAACCAAACATTATAAATGAGATCAAAAGAGTAATGAAAATGAAGAATATGATCTCAAAGTTATTAAGGGAGAGTATTTGTAAGAAATAAACATGTATAATACAGATATCTCCCAAAATAACTTACACAAGTTGGCTATAAGAGATAAAAGATGAGAACAAGACAACAAGTGATGTGATGATGTAAAACATGAACAATTGAGCATACATCACATATTTTGAGGGGGTAAGGGATGAAAACATTTGAAAACTCCCCCTATGGTTGTGCCTATATGAATAAAGAAGCAAAACTTACAGATTTCAGAAGTTAAAGTTATAATTTTTCTGTCCCGATCGACCGCATAGGATGCCTCTGGTCGACCGTAAAGGTTCGATCGACCTGAGCGATATAGTCCGGTCGATAGGACTTTTGGCAAAAAATAGAGAAACCTATAATTTTCAGTTTAAACCACTACCAAACTACCAAATAACACAACCAAGGCATATAACATGCCATAAACACAGTTTATTTCCTAAGTCAAGCATATAGATGATCAACCATATAAGATTCATGCTACTGACTTGAATATAAACAAAAAAACAACCCCTAAATGCTATATAGATCAAGTTAAAACCAACACATTGCATCTAATACCTTCCCCAAATCATAAAGCACAAATAATAGAGGGGAGAGGTTTTAAAAGTGAGCTTTCATCACATGGATCAAATCATTAAGCTCTCTAATAACAGGCTCATAAGATCTAAACATATGAAGAGAAAGACATGTTATAAGCATCAAGGTGCCCCTTTAACAAAATCAATTCATACAAGGAAATTGAAATTGTAAGAACAACAATTGTTATGCTAAGGATACACAAGGAAAAGAAAAGAAATACAAGAAAATATAAAGAGATTGAGTTTAGAATTTCTCATTGAATTTGAAGATTTGCTTCTTGCACTTTGAGTTCCTTCAATGAGTTCCTTGAGCTTCTCAATCTTCTTCATCATCTTGAGCATTTATGTCTTTATCTTGCTTATTTTCTTCTTCCTTGTCCTCAATTTCATATCAATCTCTTGACCCTCTTTCCCAATATCTAATCCCAAATCTTCAATCCTTTCTTCACCCAAATATTCTTCATCTTCAAGATTAACAATTTCTTTGGGCTCTTCATCATTTTTCTCTTCTTTCATTTCCATTGATGGAATCTTCATTTGCCTTTTCTTCTTCTTTTTTCTTCTCCTCAAACTCTTTCTCCTCATTTTTTACCAAGGTTGATTTCTTTGATTTTGTATTTCTATTGATGCCATCAACCCTGTAGTCCATTTCATCAAACCTTGTCTTCAAATCTCCAACTTGTTCTTTCAACTGCTTCACATCACCTTTTGAACTTCATAGTTTCTCAAGTATTGTCTTCAAATTCTCATTGATGTGGTTGAGGATGTCATTTTGTGCTTCATTTCTTGACTGTGGAGGTCTTCTATCAACACTTTCCCTTGGAATGTTTTCTTGATCGCCAATGTTTGCTTCCACATTTACCCCGAATTGAATATCATCAAAGCCATCTCCTTTGCCTTCTTGTCTTGCCACTTCTTCATTCAATGGAACATTTTGCACATTTGGCCTTTGGAGTCCTCTTTTCTCCATTTCTTTCTTCAATATTTCACACTCTTTTGGAGATTTGTTGTGTGCTATCATTGCGGCCAATAACTCATCATTTGTGCACCTAGAATGGAACTTCCACTTCTTGTTCACAATGATAATGTGCATTTGATGGAAGAGGCCTTCATTGTAAATGTTGTACTTGTCACTTCTTGGAGTGGGAGTTGTGAGCTTGAGTATGAACTTCTTGAAAAGTAATGTCCACAAACTCCCATAAGGCAAGAACTTAGTGGCTTGATTCATGTTATTTATGAAATTCTTCATAGATAAATAAGCTAAACTTGTCTTGCTCCGTTCAACCAACCATTGCATTATCGTCATTTGAAGGTAGGTGATTGCATTCTTGTGACCGGAGATGGGTAAAACAACGTTGGATACCGTGTGATGAAGAATACACCCATATTCATCCAACTTCTTGGTTTCTCTTTCCTTTGACTTATTGAAAGGTCCATTGATATTGAAATATAGCTTGAACCTTTCAATATCCAAGATTTCATCACTAGGCACATTCCCGAAATTATCAAAATGCCTAATTGAGTCTAACTAAAATATAATTCCAAGAATTTCATTAAACATTGCCTCCGAGAAACTAAACTCCAAATTTCCAACCCTAGAAGTCCACCAATACATTCCATCATCTTTTAATCCATCTTCTCTCAAATTGGCTCCAAATTCATATATAGTCAAGCTGATTCTGCTGTACCTGCAGCTGATTCTGCCTTAAGATATCATACTCAACAAGTTTAGAATCAACATTATGCACCTTGTCAAGTAATTCAAGGTAAAAATTTTCTTCTTCCTGGCGATTTTTTCCCTAAATTATAGGAGATTGCCGCAGCTTCTCTTTTGCGGCTGCCGGCCCAGGGGCTGCCTTGGCTCCCGCTCCCGATCCTTCACCGTGGAAAGCAAAGAGCTTCGCGGAACTCTTAACCGGTCCTTCAATTGCCTCACCCACACTTCCAACTACAAAATTGGAGGTTTTTAAAGGGGAACCTCATCTAATCATCCCTTCGGATGAAATTGACATTTTGATTCGACTTTGGCGATTTGCTTTGGTTGGAAAATTCCACAAATATGCCCCATCTATTGATACTTTGCGGAAGAATTTTCACAAAATTGGGTTTAAAGGGAATTTTTCTATTGGAAGGATGGATCAACGTCATGTTTTGATCCGTTTCGATCTTGAAGAAGATTATTGTCGTTTTTGGCGACAAGGAATATGGAATTTTTATGGCATTACCATGCGGGTTTTCAAGTGGACCTATGATTTTAATGTTGATGAAGAACCGTCAATAGTACCAATTTGGATTGGTTTTGAGGGTCTACCGATTCACTTGTATAACAAATCCAAGATTTAAGATTTTTTCACTCGCAACGGAGGTTGGACAACCGCTTGCATTGGATGCCCCCTACTGTACGCAGCCTCCGGGACCGGCGATTGCGAAGGTATGTGTTGAGGTAGATTTACTATCGAGTTTACCTAAGCGTATACGTATCACACATGCTCACACGGGGGAAGGGATATTGGCAATCAATTATATATGACGATTTCTAGGAATATTGTGTCAAATGTAAGAGAATTGGTCATAATAATCGGCAATGTACATCGCAAAAATCGAGTTGAATTGGATAAACCCCAATTTGTTCAACCCAGTGCGATCCGCAAAAAATCAAAGGCAAGCAAGCCGTAGTTGCGGAGCATCGCATTCTCAAATACGGAATAGTAGCATCGGCTCCCATTTACGTGGGTTCGGTGAGTCGCGAGATCCGGGTCCATCGAGTGCTGCATTGGTGATTCGAGACAAAGAAAGCGTACGGCGAGAAAAAAACATACTGCTGCTGGCACTTACGGCTGAGAAGAGACATAATGGGCAGCGGAGCCACTGTAGCGATACTGGCAGCGGCTTGAGCCCATGGTGCATAGCGACAGTCAGTGCGAGTACAGCTGACCTCAGTCGCGAGTCTGCGGCCAACTCTGGCGCTGGAAAGCAGAGGAAACAGGGGCTGATTTACTGCAATCGCCCCTGGAAAAAAAAAGGCTGCCCGGGAGGTAAAAAATCGGTTTCAAGGAGAAATATAGTTTGGAAATTGATCAGGTTGTGTTGAGTCCTAGGGGTATTGATGATATTATTGTAGGATGTGCCAAATCCCCCCTTTAATTCGCGTCTTACACTATCTGATGGAGGCAATCAAAGAAGCCAATGGAGGTAATTCTAGCCGATTTACGCTCTTTTGTACCTAGTTTGAAGCATCTCGCTTCACATAACACAGCTGCTACCCCTGCTGAACTCGGATCAGATATACAGCTGGACGAACCGATTGTTTTGGGAAGCTTGGGAGCCGGTATTGGAAATTTGGTCCCAGGTATAGAAGACCCGGATCGGATACCTGAAGTGGAAGTGGGAACCGAGAAGGATGATGAAGCCCGGAGTACCGGATGAGCTTGAATCTCTACCGGTGTTGAAGTGGGTGGTGATTCGGCTCTACCCGGATCAATGGATGACCAAGAGGTTTATGCGACTACCAGTGAAAGTCCATCTCGGCTACAGACAGCTCCTGAACCGTCTCAAGTACAAGCTACTGATACTCAGGTATATGCGGATACTCATTTACTTGTTGCCTTGCCGGTTAAAAAAGGAAAAAAAGAAAAGACGGTACATGGTCCTCTGAGAAGATCACCTCGACTCTCAGAGTCTACTAATTCTCTTTAAGAGTCTCTTTTATTGACCCCTTTCTTTATGTTATAATGAATTACATCATATGGAATATTCGGGGGATAGCTAATGAAAGTACCTTAGCTAATTTACGTCAGATTAAAAGGGAACATCATCTGCATTTTGTTGTTTTGTTGGAACCTTTGATTGAGGTTTCGGAATTACCATTGTATGCTCGGAGATTGGGGTTTGATTCATACTTTGGACAATGTGACAGTAAAATTTGGTTAATGTGGGAAGATACGGTGGATATTGTGATCATTAAAGATTGAGCGAGGTTATACACTTTGCCCGGGTTAATTTTTTTCTCGGCATCCACTATTTCTTGCTCCTTTGTTTATGCTAAATGCTCTTACACTCGACGGAGAGAGTTATGGAGTGAAGCTGCGTTTATTTTATTCTCAATATGATCTTCCTTGGTCCATTGGGGGGATTTTAATGTTGTCTTTGCGGGTTGGAGAAAGTCGGGGGTCGATCCAGCTATGCTTCCTATGCGGGAGTTTGGAGAAACGGTTAATGGCTGTGAATTAGTAGAGATCCGGGATCGGGAAGCCCATATACTTGGTGTCGTGGAGGTACGCGCACTTTACTCGAGAAAAGCTGGATCGGTTATTGGTATCGGCTTCTTGGAATCTTGTTTTCCCATTCACCACGGTAACACATTTACCCCAGTACTATTTCGATCATTGTGGTCTTCTTATAGGCTATTCGATTAACTACGAGATAGAGGTGGATCTGGTTTTCGTTTTCGGGACATGTGGGTCAGTCATCCTACATTCATGGATATTGTTCGTAATTTTTGGGACGGTGATGTCGATGGATCGGGAATGATTACTGTTGCAATTTAAACTCAAAAAGCTAAAAGCAGGTATTGGGTTGCTTTGGAGCAGATCAACGTTTGGTAATATCCACTCAAAGGTAAAGGAATCAGAGAGAAGTCTCCCGTTTAGAAGGACTTCACGATTTGAATCCTTCGGCTGCCCTACATGGTGATTTAACGGAGGCACGGGAAGCTCATGCCCGTAATTTGGAATTACAAGGAATCTTTTGGCGACAAAAAATCAAGACAAAAATGGATTGAAGGCTGGAGATGCTAATACTAGCTATTTTCACTCTTATTGCGGGGAATCGTCAACGGCGTTTATTTATTAACAAGATTACTTCATCTGATGGTACTTTCCACACCATTCCTGCGGATATTGGGGCGGAGGGAGATAAATATTATGAACACTTATTCGCTCTAGACACTCAAGTTCAGCCGGATCATCAGCTTCTGAATATGATACCACACACTATTTCGGATTTGGAGAATCGTTTATTGGACTCCATGCCTACTGATTTGGAGATTAAAGAGGCAGTCTTTGCTCTGAGTCCATCTAGTGCAGCCGGCCCAGATGGGTTCACTGGTCGGTTTTTTCAATCTTCTTTGGGATATTGTTGGGGGAAATGTTATTCAAGCGATTAAAGATTTGCAGGCGGGATTACCTCTTCCCGCGCTCTATGGCCAGCTCTTTTCTAGTTCTTATCCCCAAAGAAGAATTGCTCAGATTCATTCGGTGAGTTCCGTCCCTGTTTCTTTATGCAATTTTACTAGCAAAATCATTTCAAAGGTTGTAGCTAGTAAATGCATCACCTTTGCTTGATCAAATTTTTAAGCCGGAATCAAATGGGGGTTTATTAAGGGGACGGGTTATTTCGAGATAACATCCACGCTTGCAATGGAAATGGCAAACTCTTTATCCAAAAAAAAACTCGGGGTGGAAATATGATCATTAAATTAGACATGATGAAAGCTTTTGGCCAGGGTTTCACATATTTTTCTCTTATCATGTGCTCGAGAAAATTTGGTTTCGACCGCACTTTATGCAAGCGATACAGAATCTCTTGTCTAATAAACTGGTTCTCGGTACTAATTAATGGGACTCCTTATGGTTATTTTAAATCGGGTCGAGGTGTTAAACAAGGGGATCCTTTGTCTTCTCTACTTTTTTATAATTCTGCTTTGAGGTCTTCTCGAGGGGTTTGGACTATCTTACAAATACGGGGTGTATAGGCAGATATTTAGTCCCACGCTCTACACATATGATCTCCCATTTGGCTTATGCGGATGATGTAGTTTTTATGAATGGTGCTAAACGTGGCTTGCAGGCTTTGGTGCGGTTTCTTCGGCAATATGAACACACTTCGGGACAACGAGTTAATGATGCTAAATGCTCGTTCTATGTGTGCGAGCGAACCGGTGCGAGACATCGGGAGATGGTTTTGAGAGTTACGAGGCTTTAACAGTGGCATATTTCCTATGACATACCTTGGCTGCCCAATTTTTACGGGGAAGGAAGAAGGTAATTTACTACTCTTCCATATTGGAGAAAATTGAATCTAGGCTGGCCGGATGGCAAAAGAAGTTTCTAGGATTGAGTGGTCGTCTAGTTTTAATTCGTTTTGTGTTACTTTCCATGCCTATGCATATTTTGGTATCTCCTCCCCCCAAACAAGTACTTTTTAATATGGAGCGGTTGTTTTCCAATTTCCTTTGGGGCAACACGGTTTTTGGAGGAAGACGACATTGGATGTCTTGGAACCCGGTTATGCTAGGGATACATCACAAAAGCGGTTTGGGATTATCTACTCGGAATCTATCATATTGCTTATTCTCATAAACTCGGTGGCGATTTCGGACCTCGATTCTTTGTGGAAGACTTTCATGATGGATGAATCTTGTCCCAATGGAGATCATCCGGTTTTAGTCCCATCTCGGCTCACGGACTCTCCTATATGGCGAAGAATGCTTGCGATTCGGAACTCGACTGAGACCTTCATGCATCTTTTTAGTCGGGAAGGCAATTCTTCTTTACAGTATGAAAATTTTTTCCTTTCAAGGTCCTTTATCTTTACTCTCGTGGGTGCTGCGAGATAATTCCTCAATAAGTACTCACTGGATGAGGAAGGATGGAAGGATATGGCTCGCCAGTGTCTTCCTTTTAGTCACTTACACATTTTGCCAGGATTCGGCTTTCTGCAGGAAGGGATATACATGTTTGGACACTGGAACCTCGAGGTAATTTTACCATTAAGTCGGTTTTGAATTTACTCTGCATAAATGGCCCTTCTCAGCTATCTCGGACTCAAATATGGAGCTCGGTTTTGCCTCTGGCTCAAAAGATTTTTCTTTGGAGATTGCTGAATGGATATCTGGCCCTGGATGAGGTCCGGAAGCGGTGGGGGATACCGTTGGCTTCCAGATGCCAGTGTGGTTACGGAGAGGACACTTTTGATCATATCTTCTCGACATGTCGATTGGCCTGTTCCTTATGGAAGCATGCTTGTGCCGTGCTCGGCATTATGCAGGGACACCCTCGAGTTCGATTCTTATCGCTCTCTTTTAAACTTGCTTTGGTGGAAAGGACATGTTAAGTGGAGAGATATTAATTCTATTATCATTGCAAGCGTCTGCTGGATACTTTGGCGAAATCGATGTCGTTTTGTTTTTTATGGGAAAAAATCAGGCCCTCAAAGTCTTTTATATGAATTTGATAGCTTCTCGTTGCCTATTTTAAAATGTGCGGGACTTTTAGAGGTGCTCATGGGCGACTCATGTTTGGAATGCCCCCGGGTGATGGCGGTAACTTGGAAGGGCAGTCAAGATCCGATTATTCTAAATGTTGATGGGGCCTCTCGCGGTAACCCGGGAATTGCTGGAGCTGGTGGTATATTGCGCACTGCATCAGGTGAGTTTCTTGGAGCTTTTTCGATTTTCCTTGGAGATAATCGACTAATTCGGTGGGTTGAGATTGAAGCAATGCTTAGGGGGTATACAACACGGTCTTTCATTTGGGTTATCTTAATATAAGTATACAGACGGATTCTAAATTTCTTAATGACTCTATTCGGTTGGGTAGAGTCTCATCCTGGAGACTTGACCACCTTTTTCAAGAACTTTTGGGCATTATTGGGAACTTTCGGGTTCATCACATCTTTCGAGAAGCAAACAAGGTTGCGGATAGTCTTGCAAACGAAGCTTGTGACTCCCAGACCTCTCGCCATTTCCACCAATTTCATTTGCTGCCCCATCTTATTCGAGGTTTATGTCGACTAGATGCGGAGGGCGTTGCTTATATTAGAAAGATTAAATCTTAGAGTTTATTTGATTGTTCATAATTGTTTAGCTCTTAGTATTGAGAATACTAGTTCTGTTTAGCCGTTTACTGCTTTGCATACTAGTATAGCCATACTTTGTTTCATCCTTGATCATATTTATAAATGATTAAGGTCACACGCATATTGTATTCGGGAGGTCAGGTTTAAGTCCCCCTCTCATCACTTCTTTTTTCCTGCCTTTTTGGCTTTTATTAATAAAACGGGGGTCCTTCAAGAGATAAAATCACATTCTCTTGTAAAAGAAAAAAAAAAAAAAAAAGTAATTCAAGGTATTCAAGAGATAAAGCATCAAGCGATAAAATCACATTCTCTTGTTTATTTTCTAGTTTAGTGTAAGTGGCATGAAATTCATTATATTCTACTTGCATACAAGATCATTCTTTTAAAGAGCAAGCAAGTTCTTTACAAAGTGTTATATTCTTCTTATCCAACTTCTTCAACTCATCATATAAATCATTTAAAAGCAAATAGGAAGCATCATTATTAACATGATCATTATTTAGAGTTGAATTTAAGCTTTGTACCTCATTACTCAAGGATTTTAGACTTTGGATTGCAAGTTGATCTTCTTCATCAATTAATGCAACGAGATGTTAGTAGTTCTCTAGGAACATTAGCATATGTTGTACATTTTACATCTTTTTGAGCATGTCTTTGAATAGTTAATTTTGCTTTTGAACATCGAATGCGTGATTTGATAGCAAAACTCATTAGCTTATGCAATTACTATTCTAACTGTCCCTAATTTTATGTAATGTTCTTTACAATGAAATAAAACTAGTATGATGTATGATTGATGATTCTGTTTTACTAATCATGTGTAATGGATACAAATCATATCACAGATGCAATATATTAGGATACATTGTATCGGACGTGATCCGTTAGAGAAGTAATACTTCATGGTTCTTTAGTCATAAGTATTACTTCCTCAATACTATTTTGAATCCTTAGACCTTATGTCTCCATTGTTTCCAGCATGAACGGAGCTACGTTTTGACTCAGTCGGACGTTACTTTTAATCGAGTAATCAATAAGACTGATGATCGGATGTAGTATCCTATCATGGCTTGAATGTGAGAGGCATTGTAAGGAATTTATCCCTCTCTTATTAAAGAGAGATATCCATGGGCCCCTCGATAGGGAAGACTGTTTAAATGCATGGACGTGCTCAAATGTATGTAATAAAGTGGTTATTAAATACTGTTTGTTGGAATAGTGTCTACTTGAATCTCGAGCATACATATAATTAAGCTATATAAGGGTGAAAACTACCATTCATTATACTTAATTTGGATATCGCGAAGACAAAGGGATTAAATAGTGGATTGATAATAGGTTTCACCACATATTCATTCACTATGGGTAGTCACAATGTCCTGCTAGGGACCACTTGTGATTTATGAACACATACTACTACTAAGTGTGTTTTCATTGCCATTGTGATATGAACCTACAGGGTCACACGCATAGACGAGTGAACGAGCTTCATGTCCAGATTCAATGAATCTAGAATGTTTCTAGGTTCATTGCATTTGGCATTTATTTTTCTGAGTATAATAAAATGTTATTATTCGAATTAGCGATTAAGGAGGGGAATTTTTGGTATTTGGTTATAGCTGGGATTACGTGGGAGTTATTATGCGATAAAGACTCCCATTACCAGCAGAGATTTATGGGACGTGGGAGTTAAAGACTCCGACTGCCGGAAGAGGTTGAGGACGTGGGAGTTGGTTCTGGGAACAAACTCTCACACCCTATATAAACCTCTTTTGGCGAAACCCTAGGTCAGACCTGCTTGAGCCGCAATAAACAAAATACCCTGAAATCAGATTTCCAGATTTTCTGCCTCATTTTGTCTTTAGATTCCGAAACTCAGAAAAACGCAGAGCTAGCACTCGCTGCTCGTTTCTTCGCGTGGATACCGGTAGGGAGTAATTCAGCAAGGGAGGACTTTGGTGGTTGCAGCTAAGCACCTGGAAAAACAGAATCTTTAACCGAAAATGTAAGTCCTTTTCGTATTTTTCGATTCCTATGGTATAAGCGGATCCTTCGGGGGAGAATTCATGGGTGTTTAGAACAGTTTCTGCCCCTTGATCCCCCGCCTCTGCGTAGTGGTAACACATAAGACTTTGTATTTGTAATCATTACCATATTTATTGTGCTTTATGTGAGTTCTAGCATGGGGAATACCATGGCCTACTATACCCCTCTTGCTTTACATATTATTGGGTTGCAATTTTATAATATGGCCTGCGGGTCGTTTTTCAATATTGTAAAATTGTAATTGCTTTCTTAGATTAGATTTATTGCTTTACATTGAAGGCTGGGTATGCCCATGCAATTATGTAACAAGACTGGAGAAGGTTGGATCGAAGATATTATCCATGAGATGGGTATTGACTTAGATTGACCCTTGGCTCCCACAAGGCTCGTGGGAGTCATCATAGGATTAAGCCATGCTATCTCACATTTACATTTATGTTTTTATATCTTGCATGTGATGCTTATATTCATGTCTTATGGGGTTTAACAATTTATTCGAACTAAATTGTTTTAATTAAGCCTTAAAATGCCTACCATATCCTAAGCACTCCTTCAGCTTGGATCATCATTTTGTCTGCTTGCCAAAGCAACAAATAGGTGGTTATCTAAGCAAAAGGAGATGGGAAAATAGTGATTTCCTTATGCTTAGACATGGTTCGACTTAACCAGGCTACCAAAATAGTTTTGAGCCTAGTACATAAAATGGGCATTAGCCGGGACAAATAGATGTCTTTCCCATGAGTTGATTTTACTTTAATTATGGGTGTTAAGCAAAAGCTTACTTATAACTATCGTAAAATGGTTTTCTCCACTATTTATCAAATGTTGAAATTGTGGAAAGTTTTTTGCTCAAAAACTAATGACTTTGCAAATAATTTAATGTAGATAATGGCAACCAATACTTCACACAATTCATTGCGATCCGTTCTTGAAAAAGAAAAACTAAGTGGGACCAATTTCTTTGATTGGGCCCGCAACTTAAGGATTGTCCTTAAGCAGGAAAGAAAGCTACACGTTCTGATTATGGATATTCCTGAACAGCCTGCAAACAACGCCACTGGAGCTGAGAAAGATGCTTGGAAGAAGCATTGTGATGATTCTAACGATGTGACTAGTCACATAATTGTCACAATGAGCTCTGAGCTTCAAAAACAGTTGGGGCTCCCGTAGGAAATGTTACAAGAGAAAGCACGTCAAGAAAGATTCCTCACCACAAAGGCGTTCAATAGTTGCAAGATGGCCCCTGGCATTTCTGTAAGTGCACATGTTCTTAAGATGAAGGGCTATCTTGACCAACTCGTGAAACTTGGGGCTCCCGTAGGTCATGACATGGCCACATATATGATCTTGGGCACACTCGCACCGGAGTATGACCAATTTGTGATGAACTTCAACATGCACGCCATGGAGAGCTCAATACATGAGATACACGGGATGCTCAAGAAGGCTGAACTGGACATTAAGAAGACCCCCTGAAGTCTTAATGGTTCAAAAAGGGAATTTCAAGAAGAAAGGAAAGGGAAAGCCCAATGCCAAGAAGGGCAAAGGAAATAACAAGCCCAAGCCCAAGGCTAAGGCACCAAATGAAGGGGTTTGCTTCCATTGCAATGAACAAGGTCA
Source organism: Vinca minor (assembly GCA_026122235.1). Classification (NCBI taxonomy): domain Eukaryota; kingdom Viridiplantae; phylum Streptophyta; class Magnoliopsida; order Gentianales; family Apocynaceae; genus Vinca; species Vinca minor. The sequence goes on from JAOCZM010000230.1 coordinate 2,485,536, forward strand.
TTGGAAAAGGAACTACAAGTTCTACTTGGAAGAGAAGAAAAAGGGGAAAGCTAGTTTGCCAGTCTCTCCAGGTATTTATGTTATTGAAATTAACATGTCTGCTCCTACTTCATCGGTATTAGATACCGGTTGTGGATCTCACTTTTGTGCAAATGTGCAGGGGTTCAAAAGGAGTAGATCACTGGCAAAAGAAGAAGTGGACCTGAGAGTAGCTAATGGAGCAAGAGTTGTTGATGTAGCTACAGGGACATTTAATTTAGTTTGCCAAGTGGAATTATTATTGAATTGAATAATTTTCTTTATATTCCAACTTTGATAGGAATATTATTTCAATTTCTTGTTTGGATATTGATGGTTTTGAAATAAATATTATGAATAAAATTTGCACCATTCATAAAGACCGTATCTTCTATGGAGATGCCTCCTTGATGAATGAGCTTTATATTATTAACCTCGATTAATCCATTAAAAGGCCCATCTATAACATTAATACAAAGAGGTTTAAATCAAATGACTTAAACCAAACCTATTTTTGGCACACTCGTTTGGGCCACATCAATGAGAAACACATATCAAAACTCCATCAAGATGGAATTTTGACATCATTTGACTTAGAGTCTTATGAGACATGTGATTCTTGCTTGTTAGGCAAAATGACTAAAGCTCCTTTTACTGGACAAAGTGAGAGAACTTCTGATTTGTTGGACCTCATACATACATATGTATGTGGACCAATAAACACAAGTGCTAGATGAGGGGTTTCAGTACTTCATCACATTCACAGATGATTTCAGTAGATATGGCTACGTCTATCTAATGAAACATAAATCAGAATCTTTTGAAAGATTCAAAAATTCCAAAATGAAGTACAAATCAACTTGGAAAAAGTATTAAGTTACTTTGATCAGATCGAGGTGGTGAATACCTTAACCAAGAGTTTTGACGAACATTTTAGAGGTTGTGGAATTGTTTCACAATTAACTCCTCCTGGCACACCACAATGGAATGGTGTATCAGAACGAACGAATCACACCTTACTAGATATGGTTCGATCCATGATGAGTCAAACCAGTCTTCCAATTTCCTTTTGGGGCTACGCCCTAGAAATTGCTGCATTCATATTTAATAGAGTTCATTCTAAAGCGGTTCAGAAAACTTCATATGAGACGTGGGAGTTATTATGCGATAAAGACTCTCATTACCAGCAGAGATTTATGGGACATGGGAGTTAAAGACTCCCACTGCCGGAAGAGGTTGAGGACGTGGGAGTTGGTTCTGGGAACAAACTCTCACACCCTATATAAACCTCTTTTGGCCGAAACCCTAGGTCAGACCTGCTTGAGCCGCAATAAACAAAATACCCTGAAATCAGATTTCCCGATTTTTTGCCTCCTTTTCTCTTTAGATTCCGAAACTCATAAAAACGAAGAGCTAGCACTCGCTTCTCGTTTCTTCGCGTGGATACCGGTAGGGAGTAATTCCGCAAGAGAGGACTTTGGTGGTTGCAGCTAAGCACCCGGAAAAATATAATTTTTAACCGAAAACGTAAGTCCTTTTCGTATTTTTCAATTCCTATGGTATGAGCGGATCCTTCGGGGAAGGATTCATGGGTGTTTAGAACGAGTTTCTACACATAAATTCCTTCACGAGACACCTTGAGTAGTCTTTTGCAGAGTCATCTTTGATGGATGGGTTTATGCTTCTTGATAAATTCTCTACACCTTTGTTGACATTGTCACATGATTCTTTTCTTGGAGTCTTAGCTTGTTTATGCCATTCCTTGGGGTTCAACTCTTCATTGTGAAGTTTAGATCTCTTTGAACCTACAAGGGGAACTTGAGACTTTCTAGGTACCTTTAGTAAAGGCCCTTCATTGTTAATTTCATTTCTCAAGTGGCATATGTGTATGCATGGGTCAACATTATCAAATATAAAGCCACATTGATGATTCTCATAAGATGAGAAATAAGGACAAGAATCATTCAAAGACATGCTAAAAAGGATATAAAATGTACAACATATGCTAATGGTCATAGGGCACTACTAACAATCTCCCACTTGCCCTAGATCCAATCATACATGATCCTCAATCCCATTGACCTAGTATGACTCTCATGTTTAGGTTGCGGGAGTGGCTTGGTCAATGGATCTGCAATGTTGTCGTCTGTATGAACTTTGCAAATTTTAACGTCTCATCTATCAATGATCTCTCTAATAAGATGGAAACGCCTGAGAATGTGTCGATCGAACCACCACCCCGGCCTACCGAAATTGTGATAGAAAGAAATTCAGATCTTAATAGGACGAGGGCGGCCGACAGGAAAGGACCTCCGGTCAACCGAAGAGTCGCGATTTATAGAAATTAAGGGTTTTTAGTTTTATTTTTCAAACCTTTCATTTTCCCTCTTTCAAAACTCTCAAAACCTTCCACAAAAATCTCTCAAATTCGAAACCTACACCTTTTCATATATCAATTCCTCCCACACACAATCATGGATCAAAATCAAAAACCCAATCCTAGCAAAAATCCTCCTAAAAGGAAACCCCCTACAAAATGAGCTCTAGAAAATGCCTTAGCCATTAGAGACTCAAATGAACCCCCTCCAAAGAGAGAAAATACGAAGAATATATCCAATAAGAGCAACGGGAAATCAAAGAAAATAAACCACTCCGACAGAGGAAACGGAGTTCGATGATGATTTTCCAATTCCACCTCCTTCTCCAAGATTCAAAGGTGAATCCTCCTTCTACACAACCAAGAAGGTAAATTCTAGATTTTATTTGGAGGAAGTTAGACCTTTATATGAAAATCTAGTAGAGGAGATGAGGGGTATAATTCATGGCTAAATTATGGATAGTGATATGTACCGTGGGGCTTTAGAAGAGGTTGTAGAATATTTCATAGATATGGGATGGGTACCATTATTTTCTCACAAATAAGAAATTTATTCCCTAACCATTTATGAATTTCGTACCAACCTTAGAGAATATGGTTTAAAAAACGATGGGCTTTATTGGTGGACATCAAGGGTATGTAGCTTAGAATTTAGCTTCTCGGAAGCCATGTTGTGTGAAATACTTGTAGTTAGATTTGAGTGGGACTCAATTAGGTATTTTAACAACTCCGGGAATGTTCTGAAGGATGAATACTTCGACATTGAAATGTTCAAAACGTATTTCAATATCCAAGGACCTTTCAATAAGTTTAAAGAGAAAGATCACTAGGTTGGATGAATATGGGAGAACTCTCCACCATATGGTCTCGAATGTGGTTGTTAATGTATTTTATAATAAGAGCTGCATCACTTATCTTCGAAAGTAAGTTTTTGGTACTTGGCTATGAAGAACTTTATGGATAGCATCAACCAAGCCAACAAATTTATACCTTATGGGAGTATGTGGACTTTATTGTTCAAGAAATTCAAACTCATGCTCACAACTCCCACTCCAAGAAGTGATAGGTACAACATTTACAATGATGGCCAATTCCATAAGATGCACATGATAATTGTGAATGGAAAATGGAAATTCCATTCAAGATGCACAAATGAGGAGCTATTGGAGGCATTGACTGAACACAACAAATCTCCTAAAATGTGTGACACTATACAGAGAGAAATGAAGAAAAGAGGCCTTCAAAGTCCAAATGTGCAAAATGTGTCACAAGAGGAAGAAGTGCCAAAACAAGAAAGCCAAGGACATGGATTTGATGATATCCATTTTGAAGTTAATGAAGAAGGGAATGTCCAAGAAAATGTTGGATCTCAAGAGGACATTCCAAGAACTAATGTTGAAAGAGAAGTCCATCAACCTAGAAATGAAGCTAGCAATGACAACCTCAATCAAATTATGTCAAGCTTTCATAGTTTTCAAGACAACATCATTGGCAAATTGGAAATGATATTCGAGAAGTTGTCTAGCTTGGAAGTTTATGTGACGGATTTAAAAGATAAGGTTGGGGAGTTCAAAACAAGATTTGATGAGATGGAGTACAAGGCTGATATATTATTAGAAACACAAAATCTAAGAAATCAACCTTAGAAGAAAGTGAGTAGGAGAAAGAAGAAGAAGAAGATGCTAATGATGAGGATTCCATCAATTAAAATGATAGAAGTGATGAAGATAAAGATGAATAAGAGAAAAAAGGGAGATGATCCCAAAGAAGTTGATCTTGAGGATGAAGATGAAGAAAAGAATGAGGGTCAAGACATTGATATGGATTTGGGTGAAGATGAGGGTGATAAAGATGGGAAGAATAAAGAGGGAGTTCAAGAAAAAGAAGCTTCACCAAATCATGAAGATCTTGTGCAAGAAAGTCAAGAAAAGGGAGATGAAGCTTCAAATGATGATCAAGAGGATTGAAGAAGATCAAAAGACTCATGGAGGACTCAAAGTACAAGATGTAGTCATCAATCCATGAGAATTTCTTAAACTCAATCTCTTTAATTTCCTTGTTCTTATGTATTTCCCATCATTTTTATCCCATGTGTACCCTTAGAATAACAATTGTTGAACTTTTTCATTCATTTCCTTGTATTAATTGATGTTGTTAAAGGGACACCTTGATGTTATAACATGCTTTGCTCTTCATTTGTTTTGATCTTTTATGAGCATGTTGTTTTTAGAGAGTAATGATTTGATCCTTGTTATTAAAGCTCAAATTTTGAACCTCCATCCCCTCTATTCTTATTGTCATAGGCTTTGGGGGAGTACTTGATGCTATGTTTTGGTTTTAATTTGATCTATATAGGATTTGGGGTTGATTTGTTGTTTATGTTCAAGTCAATAGCATGAATCTTATGTGGTTAGTCGTCTAGATGCTTGACTTAGGATATAAACTGTGCTTGTGGCATTGAATATGCCCTGGTTGTGTTTATTTGGTTGTTTGGTAGTGTTTTGAACTGTAATTGCAGGTTTTCCTGTTTTCTGCCAAAAGTCCGGTCGACCCGACATTGAGGCTCAGGTCGACCGAACCTTTACAGTCGACCAAAGTCACCTTATGAAGTCGACCGGAGTAGCTAAATTCAGCAAAATTTGATCTTTAAATTCAGAATCTCTGTGAGTTTTGCTATTTTATTCATATAAGCACAACCTTAGGGGGAGCTTTTAATTGTTTTTCATCCTATACCCTCCTCATTTATGTGATATATGCTCACTTGTTCAAGTTTTACATCAACACATCACTTGTTGGCTTGTTTTCATACCTTATCTCTTATAGCCAACTTATGTAAGTTATTTGGGAGTTATATGTGCTACATTTGTTTATCTTTTGCACATACTCTCCCCTTATAACATTTGAGATCATGATTTTCATTTCTTTATCTTTTGATCTCTTATATAGTTCTTGGTTAATCTTGCTTTAAGAGTTGTTACACTTTAGCTAACCATTAACTTGTTAGAGGAGTGTGCTTAACTTGTTATCTTACACTTCCTATAGTTCTTTTGGTTGTGATACTTGTACTCAACTTGTATATTCATGGTATCACTTCCATTCTTACTTTGTTAGCTATGTTTTTAAAACTCATCTTAAATAGCTAACATTGTGCTTTTGATAAACGGGGGAGATTGTGCGTAAAGGTTTCATTCCTATATCTCCTTTTGATTTTAGCTTAGTTTGATATATTCATTTTTTTGGCCATATGACCATCTTTAATTTTATGTGTCTTTATGGACTTGGTATTTTGAAATCAACCAAGCTTCTTCAAAATTTATCTTTCTTCAAATATTTTTGGTCTTTAGAAATGATTCTTTGATTTTTATCTTATCAAACTATTAGACCATCAAAGCTTCTCCACAATTTAAACTTAATTCCTCCTTAAAATGTTTTCACGTTTTCACGTTTGATCCTTTGGATATTTGTTTTTCAATTGGATCATTTTCTATAAAAAGGTAAAGAAAATTCTTTTCATATTGGTTCTCTGATTACCCTTTTTTATTTTGACAAAAAGGGGGAGAAATCTTAGCTTTGCAAATATGCAAAGAAAAGTAATTTACAAATAGAAAAAGCTTAAGAACTTTGCAAAATGGGAAGAGATAAATGATTCTTTAAAATAGGGGGAGTAGATTATTTTTTTCCCAAACATCTACTTGCCTAGATCCTTAATACCCTTATCTAATGCATTCATTTTTATATACTTTAATGCTCTATCTTTTGTATATTATTCCCATTTCCATCAATATTTTGTCATCATCAAAAAGGGGGATATTGTTAGCTCTAAGGGCAAATTGATAAATCTTGTTTTGAAGATAAAAAACCATTGATAGTTCTGATGTTTGTGTGAGCATGTTCTTATTGGTAGGATCCTTAGCACTCACACCGACATTGATGAAAATGATAAGTTAGCTTCTTCTGTACACTAAAGGTATTATCATACACACAAGGAAGCTACACTTTGCAAGACTCCATAGCACAAACATGAATTCAATCCACTTGCTATGGAAGTACTTGCAAAGTCATGCAAAAGGAAGATCAGCGTTTCTGTTAAGGGGTACTGCTGTAGTGGATAGCCCGGGTCTAGGAGGGGAGGGAATAAGGTTAACTGGATTGGAGTGTAAGGTGTTGATTGAGGGCTCGTTTGGAAGTTTCAAGGGCGGAGGGCTTGTTGCATGGGGCTCCAAGGGTTTCGGAAAGAGCTCGGTTGGACAAACTAATGATGACTTTAGAGGGCATGGATACTGGTTTGCAATACCGCACTCACTATATTAAAAATGAACCTCGGGTCGTTGATACAGAAGGTTTGCATTTCATTCTCGGTTTGTATATTCCTTGGCTCTCTCTTGTGGGAATTCAGAGTATGTTTTTTATGATTCCTTTATAAACTAAGAGCGTGTGCATGTTGTCTTCTCCTCTTTCCATGTTGGTTCGAGTTGTTTTGGTGTCTGTGCGTTCTGTTGAATGGGTGGAATGGTATTCTTGGCATGATCAAGCAAGGGTGTACTATCTGACTGAGAGGAGAGGGGAGAAGGGTTATGAATTAAGCTAAGTGTAGACGAGGAACTGGAATGGTGATGAGTGATGCAAGTGGTAAGTTGGTATCTATGGACGGAAAAAGACAAAGAGGAAAGCTGTTTTGGCATCCATTTTCCAGATTTCATAATCATAGTATGCAGCTATAGCAAGCAAGATACGAATGGATTTGAACATAACTACATGGGAAAAGGTCTCATCATAGTCAATACAATGAATCTGTTTAAAAGCTTTCGCGACAAGTCGCCCCTTGTACGTTTGAACATTCTCTTCCATGTCAGTTTTCAATTTGAAAACCCACTTGCACCCTATTGGGGTTACCCCCTCAGGCTCATCTACCAAGATCCATACTTGGTTAGTGAACATGGAATCCATTTCGGATCTCATAGACTCAAGCCATTTCTCAGAATCTAGACTAGTAATTGCTTGATTTGTAGGTTGTAGGTTCATCGTGATCAATTAACATAACATCTCCATGTTCTATTACGAAAATTCCATATTTCTCGGGTGATCTACGAACTCTTCTAGACCTACACAATTCTTGTGTTTCTGGAACTGGCTCCACAACAGCTTGTGTAGCTTGTTCCAATTCCACCTGTTGGTCACTTGTTCCTGGAACATCACCAAGTTCCCTTGGAATTTCACCAAGATCTGGAACTTCATTAATTTCCACGTGGCTCCCACTTGTTTTCCCAGAAATACACTGTTTCTCCAGAAAAACTCCTTTTTTAGCTACAAACACTTTGTTCTCATCAGGAATGTAGAAGTAGTATCATTTAGTTTCCTTAGGATACCCCACAAAAATGTACTTGACCGACTTTGGGCAGAGCTTGTCCAAAGCTGTAGGTTTCACAAATGCCTCACAACCCCAAATCCTTAAGAAAGACATACTAGGACGTTTCCCAGTCCATATCTGATATGGTGTCTTTTCAACAAATTTAGATGGAACTCTGTTTAGTGTTAAAGTTGTTGCTTCTAAAGCATATCCCCAAAAGGAGTTTGGAAGGCTCGCGTGACTCATCATTGATCGAGCCATATCTAATAGGGTTCGATTTTTCCTTTCGGATACACCATTCCATTGAGGAGTGGTCAGAGGAGAAAGTTGTGAAACAATTTCAAAACTCTTTAGATAGTCACGGAATTCTCGGCCTAAGTATTCTCCACCTCGTTCGAATCGAAGTATCCTAATATTTTTGCCAAGCTGGATTTCTACTTCATTCTTGTACACTTTGAACTTTTCAAAGGCTTCAGACTTGTATTTCATAAGAAATACGTATTCAAAACGACTGAAATCGTCAGTAAAAGTAATGAAATATAGATAACCACCTCTTGCATGGATATTGAATGGACCACATATATCACTATGTACTAGTTCCAACAACTCATTTGCTCGTTCTCCAGTTCTAGTAAAAGGAGAAGCAGTCATCTTACCCATTAAACAAGGTTCACATGTATCATATGATTCAAAATCAAATGATTCCAACAATCCATCTTTATAAAGTTTGGAAATGCGGTTTTCATTTATATGGTCTAAGCACAATGCTAGAGGTATGTAGGATTAAACTCTTTAGTCCTTATCCTGTTTGTATTTATGTTATAAACCGGTGACTCTAGGTCTAATAAGTATAAAACATTCACCAATGTAGCACTACAATATAAAACATCATTTAACAATAACGACATTCGTTGGTTTTAAATATGAATATCAAAACCCATCTTGTCCAAACAAGAGATCGAAATAATATTCTTCGTTAAAGTAGGTACATAAAGACAACTGTCTAAATCTAGAACAAATCCAGAAGGCAGACTAAGACTAAACGAGTTAACAAGCATTAGGTCCAGAATCAATTAATCTAGAAAGTGTCTAAATTCATTGTATTTGACATTTATTTTCTGGGAATATTAAAACGTTATTATTCGAATTAGAAAAGCTAATGGGTTAATGATTTCGGTTTCTGATTTTGGTTGGGAATACGTGGCAATAAAAACTCCCACTACCAAAAGGAGTTGACATTACGTGGGAGTTTGTATTTAAGACAAACTCTCACTGCCTTTATATACATCTTTTGGACGAAGCCTAATGTAGAGTTTTTTCAGCCACACTAAAATCTATCACTACTGAAATAATATTCTGCAATCCCTTTTCGCTCAGTTTTCGTATATCAAAAAATACAAGAGCCAGCACTCGCCACTTTTGTCGTCCTGTGGATGCCTGTAGAGACTGAATCCGCAAGGGATAAGTTTTGGGGGTTGCTGCATTTTGCATAGATACATAGCGGTGGTTGCTGAATCAGACTCAAAATAACAGAAAAAATTGTAAGCTTCACTACTAGAAATGCAGCGAAATAGCAACCTCTTTGCAGTCGAAAATAATTGGTCATAAATATAAGCTCATCAGCGACCAGTTTTCGACCACTCAACAAGTGGTCGCCGAGAGATCGCTATATGGTCGCTACATTTAGCGCCACTTGCTTACTCAATCCAAATGGCAAAGTGGTCGCTAAGTGGTGGCTCTTTGCGACCACTTAGCGACCACTATCTATATTTTAAAAAAAACTAAATTAAAACATATATATGGTCAGCTGAGTGGTCGTAAGTTGCGACCACTTTTATATTTTAATTTAAATGTTTTTCAATATAGATGGTGGTCGCTAGGTGGTCCGAAATGTGGTCGCAAGTTGCGACCACTTACCTACCAACGTCTACATTAAAAAAACTTTAATTAAAATAATATAAATCATCGCAAAGTTGTGGCAAATTGCGACCACGTGGCGACCGTCTATACATTTTAATTTAAGGTTTTTTTAATATACAAAGCGGTCAGCAAAATGGTGGCAAATTGCGACTACGAAGCGATCAATATATTTATTAAAAAAATACAAAATTATAAATATGAAAGTGGTCGTTAGGTGGTCGCAATTAGTTACCACGTTGCGACCACATATTTTTTTTAAGAGAACGACGTCGTTTTTAGTTTTCATCAACCATTAATTTTATATTAAAAATATATAAATTGTCGCAAAGTCGTTGCCAATTGGCACCACTTAGTGACTGCCATATTAATTACTAAAACGACGTTGTTCTTTCTGTCATCCCCTCATTTTGTGTTTTTACAAATTTTAAACTAAATATAGAATAAAAAATATTATAAAATTATAAAATAACAAACATATATTATAAACTAAAATTCGTATAATTAACAAAAATAACTAGTACATATGTTGATTGCTTTTTACATATTTTAAAATAAAGCAATCAAAATAGAAAAAAATACACTTAAATAACAAAAAGGAAAGAAAAAAATTACACTTGAGGGGGTCTAAATATCCATTTCCCGTTCACCCAAACATAGTCAAGATTTTTCATCAATTCGCTTGGATAAAAGTCAGCATCTTGAAGTGGATTGTCGAAAAATGAAAATTTGTACTTTCCTCCACTCACTCGCCCTCGAACTATACCGTGCCTCCATCCGTCTTTATTGTACGCATCCACATGTTCCACTATTTTGAATGTGAGCCCGGATATGAAATGATGAAGGGGGCGAAGAAACCTCCATTCAACAACCTTCTGAAGAGGCCGGTTGAGATCGTTTACCAAAATTGTATCATAAACAACGATAGTTTGAAAGCCTGATCGATCGAATGTATTTGTAGCTTTATAGTAGAACCGCTCATTCCGGGGTCCCCATTACCAAACACTTAGACATTTTCAAATTTTCTAAACTCTGGAATACACATAATTTGGGTCATTTTTTTATTTGGAGAGATTTGATATAGAAAATTAAAAATGGACAAGAATTGAGAATTGTGGGAAAAAAAAGGACAATGTTATATAGAGCGCAAAGTGGTCGCCAGTTGGGACCGTTTTGCCACCACTTTGAAAAACGTTTTGATAACCCATGTCAGTCAAAATGCCATCACGGCGCAGTTCATTACCATTATTACTGTGCGACCGCGTTGAGACCACGCGTTGAAATCTGTCCCAAAGTGGTCGCCAGTTGGGACCGTTTTGTGACAACTTTGAAAGACGTTTCAATAACTAGTCAGTCAAAACGCCGTCTCGGGAAAATCATTACCATCATTAACTGTGCGATCGCGATGCGACCACATTGGGACGACTTTCGAAGAGACTCTTCACCAACCACTATCAATCAAACGTCACCTCGGGGAATGCGCCATTTCAATTTCCCCGTGAAAACATTGCGACCACTCGGGGACAATTGAGCAGTCGCAAATTGACCACTCTGGGACAATTGAGCAGTCGCAAATTGAGCCTATATATACTGTTGCATTCATCTTCTTCCTCACAGTTCTCTGTTTCTTTTCAATTCTTCTAGGGCGAATAACATGAGTTATTCGTCGGCACCTCTATCTTCTCCGTCGAGGGAAACTCCGCTGCGGGAGTATCCCACCACTCCCAATTCTTCATAGGGGACTCACATACCCCTCACGAACACCGAACACCATCTCCTATGTCATCTTTCTCTGCCCCACTCTCATATTATCCCTCTCCCCCTCCGTTCCATCACTTCACTAAAAATATGAATCTCCCTCTCCTCCATCTAAATATATCTCTCCCTCTGGTGAATCTGATGAATCTCCCTCTGCCCCTCCCTCCCCTATTTCCAGTACCACCGGCCCTGTAGCCCAAGCTGCGCCTATCGCTGCAGTCGCCGCTGACCCTGCTCCCCCCGTTGCTGCAGCCTCTGCCCCTCCCTGCTCCCTCATGTGGCTAGTGTCCATTTACGAACACGGACCCTGGTCAGGAGAGGCTGATTTTGGCCAGAGGACGGGCAGCTGCGGGCCTCCGCTCTCCCCGTAACCGCTGCTCTCTTTCTCCCCCTACCCCCGGCTGGTAAGGATCAATTTTAATTTGTTCAACTGTTTTAAACCCTATATTTTTGGATTGCAAATTCATTAATTAATTTAAATTGTTCAACTATTATTACAGATGTTTATTCTTTTTTTTTTTTTGCAGAGGGTAGCGGGGCAAATTATTGAAGTTTGGCGTTGAAGACTTGAGGAGTCTGCGTCCAAACTTTCTTTTGTATAACTACTTTTTTTCATTCATAATTAGATATTTTTTGACAAGTTTATTATACCTAAATATTTAGGTATCAGCTAATTCTTCATGCAATTTATTTATGGAGACATCTAAACAATACAAGAACTCGAATAAAAATTAAAAATTAAAATGATAATTAAACATAATGAAGAATTGTCATATAAAAAAATATTTCACAAAATATAGAAAAAATAATGGGGTATTGAGCTAATGTAAGAATTGTACGGATAAAACCCCATGCAGTTCTGATGATGGTTGATTTGGGTTTCTCTTTTCATATCTTCAATTTGATTCAACATCCATTACCTTGACAAATTCAAATGTCGAGATGAGTCCACTACCTGTTAAACTCTTCTTCTCATAGTTAATATAATGGTCCTATAGATGTTTTCGTTTTCGTTAATTGTATTTCTAAATTCTACAATTCTTCTTGTCATAAATATTTGTAATTCTACATTATTTTCGTTGATTAATGGAAATGTCTCAATTAAAGCTTCTAACAATTCTTTCTCAGTGCCTATTTTCTGTAAGATTTGACAAAAGTTTTTACTCCTATTACAAGCTAATACTTCTAACCTTTGAAGTTCTAAAACAGGTATTTTGGGTATATCAACTAGTCTAGGAATTTAAAAATTAAGCGATAAAGAATATATAAGTATTACAAAAAACAATGTAATGTGTTTTTTTTTTTTTTTTTTTGTATAAAAATATCAATTATAACTATTAATACTATGTTTAAGAGTATAAAAGATGTAAATGAGTTTAGTGATATGGAGAAAACTTAGTGATACAACGATTTTATTGAAATACTAACCGCAAATTTAGTAATACAACTTCAGAATAGTAAATGTTTTTAATGATATTGAGAAAACTTTAGGAGAAAAAGAGAATTAAGATTTGTTGAGAGAGATAGAGAGATGTGGAGAAAAGTTTGTGTGAAATATGGGAGGTTTTATATAGAGTTTGTGTGAGATATTTTAAGAAAAAACAAAAATATAAAACAAAAATCAGAAAATCGCGTATTTAAATCAACGGTCATATTATTAATAGTTGTGTCATGTTGTTTTCCACCACCCTGAAGTGGTCCCAATCGTAGGGTTTGGGTTTAAGGGGTATGAACATATTTTCTAGATTTTGGTCTCTAAGTGGTCCCTAATTGCGACCACTGTAAATATTTATTATTTTTAATACAAAAATGAACAAAATTTAATAAAAACAATTTAATGAAAATTGGACAAAATAAAAAATTGTAATGTACAATTAAAATAAAAACTAACAATCAAAATACAACTCTATAATAACATAATTCATTAAGTCCTCAATAATTCAGAACGTTACTGAAACATATGGATTGAAAACAACTCTAAGTAATATTAATAATGCTTATTATTTTCACTCTTTTTTCAAAACCGAATTGAAAAAAACAAAATACCGAACAAACCGAACCATATAGTAAATTTCAGTTTGGTTTAGTTCAGTTCGTTATTTCGGTTTAACCGAATAGTGAACACCCCTAACTATATTATATTATTCAGATAGTTGAACATTTCAAATTAAGTGAATAAAACTAGAGATTGATGACTATATTATATTATTCAGCAAAGTTGTGTCCATTTGCGACCACTGATTATTTTAATCGGTCGCAAAGCGGTGGCAAGTATATTATTTGAGGGCCCAGATATTATATCGCTCAGCTCTATGACTGACGAAGATGACTCTTTTCATGTTTTTTTGGAAGGAATCCGAATATATTTGTGATTTATTGTTTTGGATTTTAGATTTGTGCAATTGTGATTTTGGATTTTGGATTTGTACATTTGAATTTTGGATTCGTGCATTTGGCAGGGAGCATTTTTGAATTTTGAATTTTTTATTTTAAAATTTCTGTATATTAGCGATGGTCCAATCGTCGCTAATTTCACCGATTTTTCAAAAAATTATTAAAAAAGTGGTCGCAAAGTGTTCGATAAGTAGAGGTCACAAAGTAGTCGGTACAGATTAGTTGCAAAGTGGTTGGTAAATAGTGGTCGCAAAGTGGTCGGTACACAGTTGTCGCAAAGTGGTCGGTAAACTGCTGTCGCACAGTGGTCGTTAAATAGTGGTCACAACGTGGTCGCCCACATCTGGTCAACGAAGTCAAACGATGGTCGCAAAGTGGTTGCTAAATCGGGGTCGCAACGTGGTCGGTACACTGAGGTCAACCTCGAGTCAACTCATGGTCGCAAAGCCGCCAGTAAAATTGATCGGTCGCAACTTGGTCGCTCATTTTTTGGTCAAATTGGGTTGAAAACATGGTCGCAAATTGTGGTGGCTAAGTGCGACCGGTCCTTTATGCAGCCGCGAATATCGATTTGCGACCACATAAATTGGTTTGCAAAAAATGCGACCATTGAGGCGGTTGCTATTTGCCGCATTTCTGGTAGTGCTTCTTTTCGTTGTTATTCGATTCTTATAGTATGAACATATCTTTCTGGGGATGATTCATGTGTTTTATCATACTTCTTGTGTACATCAAAGGTATTATCATACACACAAGGAAGCTACACTTTGGAAGACTCCATAGCACAAGCATGAAGTTAATCCACATGCTATGGAAGTACTTACAAAGTCATGAAGAAGGAATATCAACATGTCAAGAACTACTCAATCCAAGAAGAGTAGAATCAAGTGGTATGCTCCTTGACAAGAAGAAGCGTGAAGTCCAACACTATACAACTCAAGATTGCTATAGTACTTCAACACTCAAAGAAAAGGTTGATTCAAAGGTTTCAAGTCAAAACACCTAGAAGATTTCATCTACAAGACTTGAAGACCTCCAAAAAGATTAGTCTAGTCTACATAGGTATATTCTTGTGACTAATCCTACCTTGAGAATACTAGCATATAGAATATTTATAGCTCAACCATGCATGTTTTCAAAACCTCATGTTTTATATTGTTTAAATCTTTGAAAACTTTGTTAAGTGTTGGTCAATGCCTAAGTTTTTTAAAATGTGTTTTATATCTTTACAAAACACTTAGGCATGTGCTTGAGAATATGGAACTTGACTAAGTGGAAAACCCACTTTAGAACTGCATTCTGGTCCACCAAGGCCGAGCCTCGAAACACAAGATGAAGTCTAGTCGACCGACATGTGTTGTCAGGTCGACTGAGGTTGTTTTTGTCCTTAGTCAGATTTTGAATGTTCCAATGCTCCAAGAGCTATATTATCTCGGGCGACCTTGTTATAGGTCGGTCGACCGAGCTATGCTTCGGAAGATCAGAGCCCATCTTGCGGTCGACCGAGATGAAGACAGAGGTCCTTTAATCTTTACTTCGGAGGCACCTCTATAGACCAACTACCAAGTCCGGTTGACCAAAGCTGTCAAATCCAGGCCAAAATTATAGCCGTTGTGACCAACTTTGCTTGCGTATATTTGCCCTATATAAAGCTTATAAAGCCGAATTTTCATAACTAATCAAGCCATAAGAGGGCATAGGATATACACTTCATAAACACACAAGCAAACACTTTTGAGCTTCATTTCCAAATCATTCAAAAGCATATTTGAGTTGAGCTTAAACTTCATCTATCCTTTCGATTCTCAAGAGTGATTAGAGATTTCATTTGTAATATCCATTCCAAGAGGGAATTTGTGTAAGAGAGCTTATTTGAAATCTTTAGGTTTGTCCTAAGGTAGTTAGTGGATGTAGATTCTTTGTGAATCGAACCACTATAAATCCTTGTGCTGGTTTTCTCTATCCCTAATCCTTTACTTCATTGTTCATATACTTGCTATAACTTGTCTACTTGACTATATGAACATATGTGCTTAGGATAGAAAACTTAATATGTTCACTTGCTTTATACAATTGCTTCACTTAGTCATCTCAGTATGCCTTGAACATAATTTATTCACCTTATGTGCTTAAAAACATACTTGTTGTTAAGGTGATCACTTAGGCAAAGAAGTTTTAGAAAAGCTAAGAAGCTTTTAAGAACCTAATTCCCCCACCCCCGTCTTAGGTTCAATACCCTCAAAGGGGTATTTTAATCGGTATCAGAGCCTAGTGTCCTTTTATTAGACTTACATCCTAGGAGGATCCATGGTTCTTAGCTTTTTAACATAGATGACCAATCCCCATCTAGACCACCTCTATTTGATGGCTCCAACTTTTCTAGTTGGCAATGTGCGTTTAAATTGTTTTTGTCTTCTAATGACATTTCCTTGTTGAGCATTACAGAAAAAGGTCATTTTATTCCTTAAATCTTCATACAAGGTGTTATGGTGCCAAAGTCTAAAATAGACTACAATGAAGAATACTACAAGAGGATGACACTCAACTTCAAAACCTTCAAAACCTTAAATGCTCTTCAAAACCTTAAATGCTCATTGCTTGAATATTGAAAATGTTGATCCAAATGCACACACTTGCCACTTGAGAAATAACATTGAAGGAACTTTACAAAAGGTAACAAGTGTCTCCCAAAGTCTTCTTGTAGGTTCTAAAAGATCTAACCCTCACAGTGAAGAGAGGAACCACAAGAAGTGGCAAAAAAGAAGAAGCTAAGACTACAAGAAAATAGTCAAGTGCAAAGTACAACGTGGTTGTGGAGAATTCATCAATGAATAACAAGGCAATCATCAATGATGACTCCACAAACCACAAGGAGATTGCTTCTAATGCAACAAATGCAATAATGAAAATAAGAAGCAATTCAAGGATAAGCTCCTTCCAAGAAAGAATGGGTCAAGATCAAGGCCAAACACTATGCCTCATTGGTCTCATTGATGAATATCAAAAAGGAATTCAAAGTCCTAAATCCATAGTCAATGAGGTACAAATCTCAAATCATTCCATTGATATTGACTATGAAAATGAGGCGAATCCTTATGTGCAATTGAATGATTTGTATGATGAATTGAAAAGGTTAGCTAAGAAGAACAAGATCACTTGTAATGAACTTGCTTGCTCGTTAAATGAAAGATCTAAAATGCAAGTAGAATATGATAGTCTTCTTACATCTTTTCGCATCATAACAAATGAAAAAGAGATTGCGCATCTCTAAATGCTATGTCTCTTGAGAACCAAGAATTGCTTCACAAGATGCAAATTGTTGAATCTAAACCTGTTGAGCATGATATCTTACGACACAAATTTGATGTATTAACTGCTTATATCAATAAGTGTACATGTGCTAGAGATATTCTTGTTAATGTGCTTGTTGCTCCATATGCTCATCTTGCCAATAATTGCCTAGACCACAAGCACACGCAAAAGTATGCACACTCTACTTCTATTAATGCTAGAACTTCATATGCCACTATGCTAAATGCTAATTGCTATTGTTATGGTATATGTGGTCATCATGCTACTCGTTGCATTAATAAGAAGAAAATAGAAAGAGGTGCAAAATCAATTTGGGCTAAAAAGAACCCCAAAACTAACCCCCCCTCCCCCCCCCCAAGGACCCATAAGAAAATGGGCACCAAAATTGCATGTTATTACAGGAAACAGGGGAATTTTGGCTGACCGGAGAAAGCACGGTTGACCGAAGTTAGGGTCAAAATGCCTCAAGCAAAGACAGGATATCCCAGTCGACCTCAACAGACTCCCAGTTGACCGCAACTAAAAGCCTATTAGTGACAGGGTATCCCGGTAGACCGAATCCCCTCCCAGAGTCGACCGAAATCTAGAAAAAAAGAAATTCACTTTTAATTATAGAGGACTGCCCACTGGAAAGGACCTCCGGTTGACCGAAGTGTCGCGATTTACAGAAATTAAAAGGGTTTTTCAGTTACAACTTTTCAAATTCCAAACTTCCCTCTTCAAATAC
Source organism: Vinca minor (assembly GCA_026122235.1). NCBI lineage: Eukaryota > Viridiplantae > Streptophyta > Magnoliopsida > Gentianales > Apocynaceae > Vinca > Vinca minor. The sequence goes on from JAOCZM010000230.1 coordinate 2,503,386, forward strand.
TCCCAAAACCTTTCACCACTTTATCTCAAATTCGAAACCTACATTAACCATATATAAATTCATTTTACAAACATCAAATTCACACAATCATGGATCAAAATCCAAAACCTAATCCTAACAATAATCCTTCCAAAGAAAAACTCAAGACAAATCCTCCCAAAAGGAAACCCCTTTCAAAAAGACATCTAGAAAAAGTTCAAACCATTGCGGATCCGAATGAGCCCGCTTCAAAGAGAACGAATACAAAGAGAATGGCCGATCGAAGCAAAGGGAAATCAAAGAAGGTGACTCACTCCATCGAGGAAACGGAGTCCGATGATGATCTCCAAACTCCACCTCCTTCCCCAAGATTCGAAGGTGATTCCTCATCATACACCACGAAGAAGGTAAACCCACTGGCTTTTACTTGGATAAATCTAAGGAACTCTATGAAAATTTAGTAAAAGAAAAGAGAGGGATTATTCATGGGTCTGTTATGGATAGTGAGATGTATCATGGGGCTTTAGAAGAGGTTGTAGAATACTTTATTGATATGGGATGGGTACCCCTATTTTCTCACAAGTGTAAAATATACCCCCTAACAATTAATGTATTTGGGAAAAATCTAAGAGAATAAGGTAAGAGGGATGATGGTCTATATTGGTGGACACCTAGAGTTGGGGATTGGAGTTTAGCTTCTTGGAAGCTATGGAGTGTGATATTTTTTGAGTGAAGCTTGATAGTGAGCCCACTCATTTCTTTGATAATTCTGGAAGTGTGCCTAGTGAATATGAACTAGATATTAGTAAGTTCAAGACCTACTTCAACATCCAAGGCACCTTCAACAAATCTAAAGAAAGAGAGACCAACAAATTGGACGAATATGGTTGCATACTCCATCACATGGTGTCCAATGTAGTCATCCCCATCTCCGGCCATAAGAATTCGATTACATATGTTCAAATGATGGTGATGCAATGGCTTGTGGATAGAAAGAAAGTGAGCTTCAGATATCTCAAATACTTCTTGGAAAGTGTTAAAGGAACTAGGAAGTTCTTCCCCTATGGAAGTATGCTCAACTTTCTTTTCAAGAAATACAAGCTCAATCTTACAACTCCAACACAAAGAAGCGAAAGGCACAATATCTACAATGAAGGACTTTTCCATGAAATGCATGTGATATTGATAAATGGAAAATGGAAATTCCATTCTAGGTGCACCAATGAGGAACTTTTGGCGGCCTTAATTGCACACAACAAACTTCCAAAAGTGTGTGAAACTTTGAAGAGAGAAATGGAGAAAAGAGGCATTCAAAGGCCTAATGTGAAACAAGAAGAAGAAGTGCAAGGGTAAGAGGGCCAATGACAAGGTTATGAGGACATCCACTTTGGAGTTAATGAAGAAGGGAATGTGGAAGCAAATGTTGGGGATCAAGAAGACATTCCAAGGGCCAATGTTGATAGAAGAGCTACTCCACCGAGGAATGAGGCAAGAGATGACATTTTCATGCAAATCTTGTCATACATAAATGAACTCAAGGAAAGCTTTAGCTTGAAAGTGTCAAGTGTGGAAGAGAAGCTTGGGGAGTTCAAAACTAGGTTTGATGAGTTAGAGTACAAGGTTGATAATGTAATTATATATACTATCAGTCCATGGTGTAGGATTTTTCTTTAACCTATCATATAAGATTGCAGTGTCTTCTGCTAAATTCTTGTAATATGGTAGTATGTAATTTAAACTTCCTAAAAATCTCTGTAATTGAGTTTTATCAGTAATTTCATCTGGAAATTTTGATCCAAATTCTATACTTCTATTAATTGGTATTATTTCCCCTTTTTCAATATTATGACCTAAGAATCTTATCTTAGTCTCAAATAAAACCATTTTTGGTTTAGAAATTACTAATCCATTAGCTATAACTAATTTCTTAAATATATCCAAATGTCTAAAATGGTCTTCTATAGTCTTAGAAAATACTAAGATATCATCAATATATACAATGATAAAATCACTATAATTCATGAAAATATCATTCATAATTCTCTGAAAATCAGAGGGAGCATTTTTCAATCCAAAAGGCATAACATACCATTCAAACTTATCCACTGGATCTATTTGTATTTGCCAATATCTTGATTTTAAATCAAACTTAGAAAATATCAAAGCATCATATAATCTATCTAACAAATCCTTTTTATTAGGAATGGGATATCTTACCCATTTCAATACTTTATTTAAAGGTTTATAATTAATTACCAATCTTGGTACACCTCTTTCAATTTCTGAATGTTTATTAACATAAAAAGCAGTACAAGACCAAGGAGAATTAGATAGTCCTATAATTTTCCTTTCTAATAAAGATTCAATTTCTTTTTTACATAAATTCAAATATTCAGAATTCATTTGACAAGGTCTAGCCTTAGAAGGAATATTTTCCTCATTAAAATAGTCTTCATAAGGTAAACTTACTATATGCTTTTTCCTATTCCAAAAAGCATTAGAGTGATCATTACAAATATCCAAAGCAAACTGATTAGTTATATTAACTATCATTTTCCTTTAATTTAGGATTCTCCAATTTTTCTTCAATAGTAAGCATATTAACTTCATATTTTAAAAACCCTAACTGTTTTTCTTTATATATTAGATCATCATATAAATTATTTAATACCTTAGTATAGGGTTTAGTTATAAACTTAAATGTAATTGGTTCATTTTTATAAGTTGCTACTACTTTCTCTTTATCTATCCATCTAAAAGGATAAATTTTATTAATAAATGGTTGTCCTAATATCACTGGAACAGATAATTTATTTTTAGTTAATAAAAAACTTAATGGCATACATTTACCATATGGCTTTAGATAATTTATATTTAATATCCATACTTTCTCCCCCCGCATGTTTTATATTATGAGTGGTTTTTTCAAAATACTTAGTAGGTATAACCCCTTATTGTATGATATTTAAATCAGCACCACTATCTACTAAAGCAGTAAATTCCTGAGAATAATAATTACCTATTAGTAATGTAATCTTAATATGCCATTTTTGCATAGTTACATATTAGAGGATTTGTAAAAACTCCTCTTTCTCTTGATTATTATCACTTTCTTTTGAAATTTCTTTATTTTTAAAATCTTTATCAATTTTATCTATCATCGATAAAGTTTCTAAATTATAAATTCTTGTATTATATTCTAAATTTTTATTTTTTAAATCTTTAATATCAGATTTAAGATTATCAATCTCTTTAAGAATATCTTTCACTGAAGTTGGCTTTTCTTTAGAATTTTTATTTTCTAAAATCATTTTATGAACTTCAGACATACTATATTCTTCTTTATATTTATCAATATCAAATTCTTTTTTATTATTTTTACCTTTAGAGGTACTAGGCGTATTACCCATCTAATCTATCATTTTTAATCTTAATTCTGGATCCTTAATTGTTTTTAACAATTCTATCCAATGATCAGATTCTAAAACATTAATTTCATGATCTTCATCCTGAAATTGTGGCATCAATTTATAAAATTGTTCATCCTTTTTAGGAGATTTTATACCAGGCTGTCCTATTTGACAAGGTTCACATTCAGATTCAGTAGAACTAGTATAATAGTCACTTTCCATCATTTCTAAACTATCATCACTTTGTTCTGAACTATCAGTAGAATCTAATAATAACTTACATAATTTATCTTTGATTTCATCGTCTAAATCAAGATTTTTAATCTCTTTCTTATTCCAACAATTTTTCGCAATATGTCCTATTTTATGACATTTATTACAAACTATAATTTTGTCTTTCTTTTTATCAAAATTTTTCTTTTTCTTAAAGGATTTCCTTTTTTCTTTTCTATCAGCTTTTTCTTCTAATTTCTTTTTAGAATATTTTCTTTTCTTCTTTCTATAATAAGGTTGTTTATCAACAATTTTCTTTTTACCTTTTTGCTTATAAGCAGGCATATCCATACCAAATTGACCACAAAATTCACCTAATTGTTTTCTTTCAACAATTCTTTGATTTTTTAACTATTGATTTAATTTAATTTCATTACAAAGATTTAATCCTTCCTGAGTGCAAACTCATATTAGTTTCCCATAATTAAATTCATTATAAGGAATAGTAGGTTTATTACCCTTTAAAGATTTTCTAATCCTTTCTGCAAATAAATGGGGTAAACCATCTACAAATTTAGCTTTCAGTGAGTACTATCACTCTCTGGTAATTCCAAAACTCTATTCAGAAAAGTATCTTTATACCATCTAAAATCAGTAAGTGTTTTACACCTAAGATTTTGCAATAATGTTCTAATAGTATCATAATTTTCAGAAAATGTTCCTGTAAAATGTTCAATTATTTGAACTACCAGTGTATAAACAACATTTTCTTTGGTTTCACCATTTTCTATTTTAACTGTTTTTAAAATTCCTTCCCTTGTTTCAGGTTTCAAATAATTATCCCACCAACCTTTTAGTTGGCCTGTAAATCATGCAACTATCATTTTCGCAATACTAAGGTCACTATTACCTTCATTTTTACATATAGTATAATACATAAGCATTCTATGCATATGACTATAAATCTGTTTTTGTGTAAAATTATCTATGTTCCATTCATAGATATATTTTCCTCCATAACTATTATTAAGCATAAAATTATCCTCTTCATTAAGAGTATCCATTGGAGAAGGTTTAGTATAATAATACAATTTCTGAATTGGCTTAGTTGCCCATTTTTCATTAACTACCGCATTGATATTATCATCCGATTCATTTATTACTACATTAATATTATCTTCTTCTGATGATTAGTCAGAATTTCTACCAAAAGGATTAATATCATCTTCACTTAAAGTATTTAAACTTAATTTTGATACTTGTCCACTTAAAAATTTTCTACTAACTTATCAGTTACATCTTTCTCCCATAAAGAAGATTTTCTTGACTTAAAGTCTTTAATTTCTGGAGGACTTTGTAAATTAGACTCTACCTTTATTGGTTCACTACTTTCAGGTTTTTCTAGTTTTACCATTGTTATATTACTGTTCATCAGTGTTATTATACTATCAATTTTTTTTATTTAAAGAAACCATTTGTTTCCCTATTATATTTAAATTAATGTTAGCAAAATTATGTTGTTCTATTAACGTGTTTATATTTTTCATAGTAACACTCAAAGTATCATTTTCAAACAATTTTGATAAGGCTATAAAGCTACAATTTTCTACCTTAAAGGCAGTCAAATGAGGGTTAACATCCTTTACAATTTCACCATTTAATAATTTATAATTTCTTTCTACTACATTTATGTAGTTTTGAATATAAGTAGAATAAAACCAAGGAACAAAATAAGTAATTTCATTATTTAATTTACAGAATTCATAAAATTCTTTTTGAAATTATTTTTGTTGATTTTTATCAAAATTCTCAAAGAACCATGTTCTAAAAACTTCCCATCTGGGTAATTTAAATTCAGTACTAATTATTTTCCTGACTTCTGAGCCAGAACTAAAATCAATTTTAGTTTCACTATCCATTACCTAGATTATAACTCATCTGAGACACAGTCTTTGGATCCTTTCTTACAGTGAATCCTCTTAAAATATTATCTTCATGCAATTTTAATCCATCAATTTTATTATCTTTGATAGATTCATTACTACTATCATCTTTTCTATCTTCTCTAATATAAGAGGTAGATAACCTAGATGGTCCAGGAATTTCTTCAAAAATTCTTGAGGGTCCAGGTATATCTGGATCTAATGGAGGAATAAAATATCTATAAGATCTTGGTCTAGAAACATCTCTTAATTTATTGTTATTACCAAAATTTAAAGTTACAGATCCTTCTGGGGTCTGAACTACATTCAATAAATTTGTCTGTATCACAGGTTGAGGTCTCATAGCTCTTTCTATCTGCCAATTTTCAGGGAAAGTTATTTCATCCCATTTTATAGATCTTCTAGTAGTTATATTAGATCTACTAAAATTGGTTTCTATTACAATTGTTTCATTTATATGCTTATCAGCCAATTTACACTGAGGATTTAAAGTATATAAAGGCTTAAAATAAATCCTATAACATATACAAATTACTTCAGATCCTGGAGCATAATTATAACCATGTGATTTAACATTTAATGTTAAAGCATCAAGTATATTACTATCAGTTAATGAAAGCTGTAAATTCGGATAAACATTAAAATATAATGGTCCATGTGCCAGACTAGATTGTACCACACCTATAATTGATTTCTTCCATCTTTTAAAGCTACTATAAAACTTTCAGGTAAACCTTCTAAAGTTAAAGGTTTAAATGCTACCTGTACTAATCCAATATGTATAAACTTATGTTCTGAATACCTATAAGGTCTGATATCATTTTCATTTAACAAATGAATTATCATTTCTTAATTATCTAAGGAAATAGATTCCTCTGTTGTCTTAACAATTTGTTTTAAACCCAATTTTTCAAAAGTACCAAATTGGTAAATTGTCCTAGGTTCAACCTTAGAAATTGTCCATCTATTTAATAGATCTAAATTCTAAGGTATCTCAGATTCTTTACTAACACTATTTTTAACATTAGATTTATTATTCATAATGCTTTTAAACTTAAAAGACATTAGCATAAAACTTATGTTGAATTATAACTTCATAATGAACGTTTGTATCCTTCATTCATAACTATTTTAATATACACCGTTATATTTTTCGTCAGTAAACGGTCGTTAAATTCCGTCGATATTCGGTCGTTATATTTTCCGTCGGTTAACGGTCGTTAGATTCCGTCGGTATTCGGTCGTTATACGTTCTGTCAGTCAACGGTCGTTATATTCCGTCGGTATTCGGTCGTAAAGGGTAAACAAAACGATGTCGTTTCAATTTGGTCAATGGGACCGATGTTGACGACTGACTGGCGACGGATTAACGACCGTTATGTCTTCGGTTTCCATTCGGTCGTTAATTTTGTGACCGCTAAATTCGGTTGCTATTTAACTGTTTTCTTGTAGTGTATAACAAAATAACTATTTGTATTGAAGAGTCGGTGCATGTGTCTTTTGATGAATCTAACATTTATATTGCTAGTAAAGATGATGATGATGATGTAGGTACTCAAATTGAAAATATGATTGAATACGATCAAGCGCATATGATGGAGGATCATGCAATGAAAGAAGAAGAACTTGAGGCTCCTCAAGAAGAAGCTCAAGTAGAACAAAACCATGATCCATCCACAAGTGAATTGCCAAAGGAATAGAAGCATACCCATGGACACTCACAAGAGCATATCATAGGTGACATCTCCAAAGGAATGAGAACTAGACGGTATTTTAGTGATACTTTTGCTCTTTTATCTCAAATTGAACCTACTTGCTTAATTGGTGCTTTAGATGATTATTTTTGGACCATTGTCATGCAAGAAGAGTTGAACCAATTTGAAAGAAACCAGGTGTGGACTTTAGTTCCTAGACCTTTAAAACAACTATTATTGGAACAAAATGGATTTTTAGAAACAAGATAGATGAACTTTGTGAAATTACAAGGCATAAAACTATACTAGTTGTCCAAGGATAGAATCAAGAGGAGGGCATAGACTTTGAGGAATCCTTTGCACCGGTTACTAGACTTGAATCTATAAGAATCCTTCCAGCTTTTGCTTGCTATAAAGGTTTTAAACTCTTTCAACTGGATGTGAAAAGTGGTTTTCTAAATGGTTACATTGAGGAGGAAGTTTATGTTGAACAACCTCTCGGTTTTACTCATGAAAAGTTTCCAAACCATGTTTACGAAATTTCAAAAGCCTTGTATGGTCTTAAACAAGCTATTTGCGCTTGGTATGAAAGACTTTCAAATTTTCTTCTTGCAAATGGTTTTTTAAGAAGAAAAGTAGACACCACACTTTTTATTAAAACAAATGAGTTCAACGATATCTTGCTTGTGCAAATTTATGTTGATGATATTATCTTTGGTGCTACTAATGTGTCCTTATGTGAAGAGTTTGCCAAACTAATGCATGATGAGTTTGAGATGAGTATGATGGGTTAGCTCAACTTCTTTCTTGGACTTCAAATCAAACAAACCAATGAGGGAATATTCATCAATCAAGCAAAGTACACAAAGGAGTTAATCAAGAGATTTGGGATGTGTCATGCAAAGGAAAGAAAGAATCCCATGAGCACTACTCTAAATCTTTACAAAGATGAAAAGGGTAAGAAAGTTGATGAGTCCAAGTATAGATTTATGATTGGTAGTTTACTTTATTTAAATGCTAGTAGACCGAATATTATGTTTGTGGTTTTCTTATGTGTGCGTTTTCAATATCGTCCTGAGGAATCACATCTAGTAGCCGCTAAACGCATTCTGATATGTCTTATATGCCCTTTTGAGTATGGTTTAAGGTATACTAGAACTGAGTCTTGTGACCTTATTGGATATACCGATGCCGACAATGATAGATATAGAGTTGAGCGAAAGAGTACTTGTGGTCATTGCCAAATTCTTGGACATGCTCTGGTATCTTGGCATAACAAGAAATAAGCATGTGTATCGTTGTCTACCACCGAGGCCAAATATATCGCCCCTGGTAGCTGTGCTCAACTACTTTGGATGAAGCATACTTTACTTGATTTTGGTCTTATGTTTAATAATGTTCCTATCTTGTCTGACAACACTAGTGCTATAAAATTGACTAAGAATCTCATTCAACACTCTAGGACAAAGCACATAGAAATCAAGCACCACTTATAAGAGATCATGTTGCAAAAAGAGATATGGGTATTGATTTTGTTAGCACGCATGATCAACTTACTGATATGTTTACTAAACCTATGAGTTCTGAAAGATTTGATTACCTAGGGTATTTCCTAGGAATCACAAAATTGCAAATTTGATATGTTTGTTGAGATTGTGCGGGAAACAGGGAAATCTCGGTAGACCACAATGGTAAATTTGACAAGGCATATTTTGAGGCAAGTCGGTCGGTGAACACCTAGCCAACCCTTGTCGACCAAAATCGAGACAGAAAGAAAACCATTTTACTTCGGACAAGGTCCGGTCAACCGGACCATTGTGGAAAATCAGATTTAAAGGGTTAAACAGTTCAATTTTTTCAAACCTTTCACTTCCCTCTCTCTCAAATTCCCAAACCCTTGGTAATACTCTCTCAAAATCAAGAGCCCATACTTACCCATATCAAAATTCCTTACATAAATCCCTTATTTAGACCATTATGAATACCAATCAACCCTAAAAAAATCAATAAAATAACAATCCTCCAAAGAGAAAAGCTCGTACAAATAGACCCATTGAAAAGGGGATCTCAATCCATGAACCAAATGAACCCACTCTAAAAAGATTCAAACCGAAACAAATTTTTCAAAGGTGAGGCAAAGTCGAGAAGCAAATGTAAAGACACTCCGATGAAGAAACAGAGTCGGATGAAGATAGGCCCATTCCTCCACCATCTCCCAGATTTCAAGGAGAATCTTCAAACTATGCTACTACAAAGGTAACACCCCGATTTCATTCTCCTCTAGCTAAGAAAACATTTGATACTTTAGTGAAAAGGAAAAGAGGGATTATACCAGGGTATATTAGAAATGATAAGACTTTCGAAAAAGGGTTGGAAGAAATTATTGAGTTGTTTGATGAAATGTGGTGGATAAGCCATTTTTTGCTCATGATTGTGAACTTTATCCTCTCGTTATTTATGAATTTGGGGTAAATTTAAGAGAAGAGGGTAGAAGGGATGATGGTGATTTTTCGTGGACATCTAGTGTAGAAGGATGAGAATTTAACTTCTCGGAAGCTATGTTTTGTGATATTGTTGGGGTAAAGCTTGAGGAAGGGGCTAGTAAGCGCTATGGTAGATCCGGGAGCATTCCGCATGAGAAGATTTTGTACTTGAGGAGCTTTAGAGCAAATTTCAACATTAAGGGGGCGTTTAGTAAGTCTACCAAGAGAGAAACCAACAAGCTTGATGAGTATTGTGAAACCCCAGTCCCATATGGGAAAAAATGTCCCATATTGGATAAGAATAAAAGTTGTGACTGATATATAAGGTGGGCCTAATACCCACTATCATCTCGGGATATCCCTTTTGCCAAGAAGATGGTCGTGGGTGCTGCCAGGTTCATGTGTTGTGTTTCGGGCCGGCGGGCACGGGGCGTGATATTTTATGGTATCAAAGCCAGTGACCAGGCGGACGTGTGGGAACTAAGTGCCACGCCGTAAGCAGTGGGGGCCACCTCTAGAACCCTGATGGGAACTAAGTTCCACTCCGTAAGCGGTGGGGGCCAACTCTAGAGTCATGCACATTTGGTTAGTCCTGTGCTAAGTATGTTTTGGGCACCTAGTGAGAAAGCTAGGGCCTTAGGGAGGGGTGAATGTGAAACTCCAGTCTCATTTGGGAAACAAGGTCCCATATTGGATAAGAATGAAAGTTGTGACTGATATATAAGGTGGGCCTAAGTACCCACTATAATCTCGGGATATCCCTTTTGGCATAGCGAGTTCGGTTTCCAAGTAGATGGTCGTGGGTGCGGTCAGGCCCATGTGTTGCATTTCGGGTATGTTGGCACGAGGCATGATAAGTATGGCCGTATTCTACATCATATGGTGGCTAATATGATCCTACCAGTTAAAGGTCACAAAAGCTACATCACCTATTTGCAAATGATTATAATCTGATGGCTTGTTGAGAGAACAAAGCCAATTTTGGGTATTTGTCTCTGAGACATTTGAGTGAGTGTATAAAAAGGGAGAAGAACTTCATACCTTATGGGAGTATACTCACACTACTTTTCAAGAAGTTCAAACTCAAACTCACCAATCCGGTTGAAAGAGAAAACAAGTACAACAAATATGATGAGGGGCATTTTCATAGAATGCACGTGTTACCTGTGAATGGAAAATGGAAGTTTCAAGTCAATTGCACTAACGAGGAGTTACTAGCGGTGGCAATTGCAATGGGTGCTAGTCAAAAGGCTAGTGAGGCAATTAAGAAGATCATAGAAGCTAGAAAGGCCCAAAGGTCTATTGAAACTCATGTGGAGGTACAAGGACAAGAAAATGTCCAAGTTGATGAAGATGTGCATATGGAAGGTGAATGTTTTTATGTGCAAGGTGACATTATGGGAATGATATAGAAAATGTTGTTGAGGAAGAAGTGTCACTTATATGTAAGAAAAATGTTGAAAGTCAAAGTGAGACTTCATCAAACCAAAATGATCTACTACTTCAAATACTCACAAAAATGCAGTGTTTGCAAGATACTTTCAACAACACTAGAATGGGAAAATTGGAAGCATGAATGGATGAAATTGAAAACAAGGTTGATATTGTAATCAAGTACACTGAAACAAAGATATCAAACCTTGTAGAAGAGGAATATGAAGAAGAGAATGCAAGTGATTCTTACAATGATGGTAATGGAAGTGGGGTTGAAAAAGAGCAAGACAATGGCGAAGAAGAAAGAGAAGACCACCAAGGAATTCATGCCGCTTCTGAAGGGATTCATGGGCAGAAACTCGTTCTAAACACCCATGAGTCCTCCCCCGATGGATCCGCTCATACCAAAACGAATCGAAAAATACTTACGAAGACTTACATTTTTCGGCTAAAGATTATGTCTTTCGGATGTGTGCTGCTGCCACCAGAGTCCTCCCTTACGTAATTACTCCTTACCGGTATCCACGCGATGAAATAAGCAACGAGTGCTAGCTCTACGTTTTTCTCAGTTTTGGAATCTAGAGAGAAAATGAGGCTGAAAAACCAGAAATCTGATTTCGGGTGTATTTGTTTATTGCGGCTCAAGCAAACTTAGTCTAGGGTTTTGGCCAAGAGAGGATTATATAGGGTGTGAGAGTTTGTTCCAAGAACAACTCCCACGTCCTATCAACCTCTTCCGGCAGTGGGAGTTTTTAACTCCCACGTCTTGTAAACCTCTACTGGTAGTGGGAGTCTTTATCGGATAATAACTCCCACGTAATCCCAGCTATAACCAAATACCAAAAATACCCCTCCTTAATCTCTAATTCAAATAATAACGTTTTATTATTCTCAAAGAAATAAATGTCAAATACAGTGAACCTAGACACTTCTAGATTCATTGAATTTGGACATGAAGCTTCGTCTATGCGTGTGACCTTGTAGGTTTATATCATAATGGCAATAAAAACACAATTAGTAGTATGTGTTCATAAATCACAAACGGTCCCTAGCAGAACCTAATATCAATCCACTATTTAATCCCATTTCTCGCGATATCCAAATTAAGTATAAGGCATGGTAGTTGTCACCCTTATAAAGCTTAATTATATTTATGCTGGATTTCCAGGTAGACTGTTCCAACAAACGGTATTTAATAACCACTTTATTAAATACATTTGAGCACGGTCATGCATTTAGACAGTCTTCCCCTATCAAGGGGCCCATGGATATCTCTCTTTAATGATAGAGAGGGACAAATCCCTTACAATGCCTCTCACATTCAAGCCATCATAGGACACTACATCCGATCATCAGTCGTATTGATTACTCGATTAAAAGTAACGTCCGACTGAGTCAAAATGTGGCTCCATTCATGCTAGAATCAATGGAGACATAAGGTCTAAGGATTCCAAAATAGTATTGAGGAAATAATACTTATAACTAAGGACCATGGAGTATTACTTCTCTAACGGATCACGTCCGATGCTATATATCCCAATATATTGCATCTATGATAAGATTTGTATTCATTACACATGATTAGTAAAACATAATCATCAATCAAACATCATACTAGCTTTATTTCATTGTAAAGAACATTACATAAAACTAGGGACAGTTAGAATAGTAATTGCATAAGCTAATGAGTTTTACTATCAAATCACACATTTGATGTTCAAAAGCAAAATTAACTATTCAAAAGACATGCTCAAAAAGATATAAAACATACAACATATGCTAATGGTCCTAGTGCACTACTAACAGCTTCAACTGATGAGGTGATTGCCAAAGTCATTGACAACTTGAAGTGAAAAAGAAACCATCACATATCAATGACAACTTTCTAAACTCTTCATCTATTTTATGGCTTTCCATTTATGTTACCCCTTTGTACCCCTAGTATAACAAGTGTTGAACTTTACTTCTCATTTTTTGTACAACTTTCTACTTGTGGTGTATAACTTGCTTTGCCATGTTTATTTAATCTTATATGCATGTTTAGAGAGCTCAATGATGATATTATTGTGATGAGAGCTCATCCTTAACCCCCTCCCCGACCTATTTTTTATGTATGACAAAGGGCGAGAAAAATGTGATATGTAATTTGCTAAACTTAGGTTCTTATCTTAGATCATATATCATGGGGTTCATGTTTGGATCTTCAAGTGTTTAAACATGTGCTTTAGTTGGTTGATCGTCTAATTGCGTAACTTGGGGTCTAAGTTGTATGTTTGGTATAGATATATGCATTGGTATGTGTTGGTGGCATTTGGAAATGCTTTTGAACTGATTTTGCAGGCTTTGCTCGAATTTTACCTTGAGTCCGGTCGACCAGACTGGTTACCTCAGTCGATCGGAGCAGCTCGGTCGACCTAAGACAAGATTGCGGTAAACCGGGATTCTTAAAATCTGCAAAAATGTAAACTCTTTCTTCTATATCTTTTCAATTTTGTTTCATTATAACATGGGCACAACCTCGGGGGAGAATTTATTAAGTGAATCACCTTTTATCCCTAAGGTTGTTTTATCTTGAAAAATCTTAAAAGCCCATAGATGACCTTGTACTTATCTTTTATCATTCAAATGTCATCTTTCATTGAGTTCCTTTTATATCACCTATCACATTACATCAAAGTTTGTCATAATAAAAAAAAAGGGAGATTGTAAGCCCTAAGGGATAAATTCTCTATTTAGATGTGAAAGACCCTTTTGAGGGTTCTGACCTGGGGGGAGGGGGGAATTAGTTCTTAAAAACTTTATAGCTTTTCTAAAACTTCTTTGCCTAAGTGATCACCTTATTAACAAGTATGTTGATTTAGCACATAAGGTTATTAAATTGTGTATAAGCAACTTAGATGACTAAGTGAAGCATTGTATAAAGCAAGGAAGCATGTGTTGTTTTCTATCCTTAAGCATATATGTTCATATAATAAAAATGACAAGTTATAGCATGAATATGAACAATGAAGTAAAGAAGTAGCGATAGAGAAAACTAACACAAGGATTTATATTCATGTAAACTAACACAAGGTATGCACTAGCTTGGTCGACCGACCTATAACAAGGTCTTCCAAGAGAATATAGTCGTTGGAGCATTGGACCATTCAAAATTTGACTAAGGACAAAAGCAGCCTCGGTCGACCTGACAACACATGTCAGTACGACGAACTACTTCTGATCTTCCGAGGCTTAGGTTAGGTCGACCGGAAGGCAGTCTTAAAGTGGTTTTTCCACTTAGTCAAGTTCCTAATGTTTCAAGCACATGCCTAAGTGTTTTGTAAAGATAAAAAACACATTTTAAAGAACTTAGGCATTGACCAACAGTTAACAATATTTTCAAAAACCTTTTCAGATAATTTGAACAATGTATAGCATGAGGTTTCGAAAACATGCATAGTTGAGCTTTAAACATCTATATATCCTAGTATTCTTAAAGGAAAGATTAGTCACAAAGGTTTTACCTATAAAGCATAGACTAATTTTCCTAAGGTCTTCAAGTTCTCAAGAAGAAATCTTCTAGGAGCTTTGACTAGAAGCCTTTGATCAACATATTCTTTAGTGATGATGTTATATAGCAATCTTGAGTTGTATAGTATTGGATTTCACACTTCTTCTTGTCAAGGAGTCTACCACCTGATTCTTCCTAGTTGGATTGAGTAGCTCTTGACATGTTCGGCTATGTCCCGTTTCATGCCTTTCCACCAAAAATTTCCTTTCAAACCCTTATACATTTTAGATGATCCCGGATATACTAATAACTTGGAGTTGTGAGGTTATTTCAAAATTTCCAATCTCAGCCCCGAATCCGACGGTACACACAATCTGCCCCGAAACCAAAGACTTCCATCTTCATGACTCTGAAATTCCGTTTCTGCCCCTGACTGTACAACCTCTCTTTCCTTAGCCAAATCAGAATTTAACAACAGAACCTCCTTAATCTGCCCCAAAAGAGTATGTTGAGCTACCAAAGTTTTCACACCTCGTAACCTGGGTGATGACATGCCAGTGTCTTATTGGTCGATGAGACACCAAAGCACACGAAACAGAGTTACTAAAGAGGAAATTTATTATGATAATATAATACAAAATAAGAGTTATGCAACGGAATTAATGTACTACAAGTGAAATAATTCTATGCTTTACATAAACGGAAATACTCTACGTGTGTAAATGAAATAAATGAATAACTAATGATCACTATTGTTCCTCTAAGGCGTATCAGATTAGGATAACTCCTTGCATTCCCCATCCCAAGCATCATCACCAAATTTAGAATCAACATTTACATCAAATGCACAGTAAAAGCGCGGATATGCTGAGCTTCGGGGCTCTGTAAGGACCAAATAATCACAAGTATAAATAACAAATAGATGCTAAAGCACATTCCCGTTTCCCAAAATACTCTTTTTGAAAATACACTCTTGACACGACTCATCACACACTATGTAAACACTATAAATATACAGATAAACGCTGCACAAGTCCCACAGGACACTGAACACAATCACTAGAAAGATAGGGTTGAAACCTTACAATACATAACACAACACAGCTCACTGTGACCCGCCGGTCGACCTAACCCGCAGTCCAGCCGACCATCCCACCCAAACCGTTCGACAGAAGGTACCCGCAGACGATTATCGTCGTCTTTATCCGTGGTAAGACAATAGCTATTGTCTTTCTACGGATGAACCCTAGGAGTAATGGTAGGACAAATGGATCTTCCGCGACTTGGAAAAAACAGAAAAACAAGTGCAATCTTGTACACAAATGTACCAAACTTTGCACAAAAACATTCTCAACCCAAAATACATGTTTAAAGACTCAAAACACGCATTAAAAATAGACAAAACTCTTATATAACATGTTCAAACTATACTCGATCAAATCTGATACCAGCAGATCGGAATTCATGCTATGAGCATCCCATACTACTCATGCACTACAAACAGATAGTTTTGTCAAACAATCGAATATAATACGACCAATGACACAACAAGTTAGAAACAACATTTAAGCTAAAAAACCATAATCTTCATGTCCAAGCACTTACACAGACGAATGTACGACAAGCATCGTGCTCTGACCATACTGTACGCACGATTACACACTTGCTTAGACACTACGAGCATAGCTACCTCTGTGACACGACTTCCCACAATTCGAGCTCAAGTATCTAGTCACAAGTCTACGACAATAACTGTAACGGCTCTAACAGTCAGCCTAGTTAAGAAGGCTCAAGAAGTTCATACACACAGGTTCAGTTTTACCCCCTGAACGAACGGGTTCACACTTTAAGGACTCATCCTACATTGTATCATCATCCAACACCTTAGACTCTACAAAACCGTTACAGTCCAAATGAGTTTCCTTCATCAAGTGAAGGTCCATGAAGTGCTACACATATCACATGATCCCTCGAAATCAACATATTCACACTTCATTGTGCTCACGTTTATATCCTTCGAACAAGCCCTCTCATTTAGTAGATTCTAGACACGAGCTCAAAATAGGGCGACGACTCGGTCGACCAATACCACATAGGACTGAAATCAACAAGACCCAAATAGGACGACTCAAAGCGATGAACAAATAAGCAATTCAACAATTATAGTCCAACAAACCACACATACCAATTTACACGAATTACAATAATGATAGCAATTGTATATACGTCAATTTAGATAAAACAGTAATTGAAATTCAGATTATAGCAACACGTAAAATCGATCAATCCAAGGCAAGAACCAATAATCAAAACGGTAAAACACAATTCATGCAATAGTTAGTAAATTACAACAGTTTATGCAATAAATCACGCTCAATCAGCCCCTAAAAAAATCCATAACGATACCCAACAATTCTTGGACAGAACATAACATTGGGTCCTAACCTCTAACGAAAGAAATAAACAACACAAATCCGAAATCTGAGCTACCAGTCCCTCTCCCCGAACTCCGAATCACGATCCGTCTACACTCACTCAAAGTTAATCTCGCTGAGATCCTTTTGATATATTATGCATCGAAATCGAACGCAAATATACCACCGAATCTTCCTCTCAAAGACTGCCCAGATTTTAATCACACGAAATTCTTTCTCTCTGTTTCTTCTCTCAGCGGCTAAAAGCCGTTTCTTTTTATTCTGTTTTTTTTTCTTTCGCACGGTTCCCAATCTCTATACCCCATGTTTTTTTTTGGCTAAATAATACCTCTATACCCCATGTTGCTGGTCTCTTCTAATATATTTTATTTTATTTTTGTTTTAATTCCCCTTCCCTGATTCTCTCTATTTATATAATTGCTTTCTTTTTAATCTATTTTAATTATGGTACTCTCCCAATCATTAGGATTCCTAATTAGTTCCAATACTAATTCCACATTTAACTAAAGTACTCATCAAAGTGAATTACAACTACATCCCCCAATTACTATACTCGCACAAAACGCCCATCAACAAAATTACACAAATATAACACGCAACAAATATAAAATTAAATAGACACGTAATCACATAATCACACGAAATAATTCACGCCTACTCAATTAATCAAGCAAAAATTAATTACACGTAAAATAACACGAAACCAAGAAGTTACGGGTATCACAAAAGCTGCAAAATATTACTGGTAGACTTAACGACCTCAATTTCCAACTTATCCAACTCGGCAATTAACTCACGCTGATCGGTGATTAACGCTGCTAACTGCCCCAAATATTTTCTACTCAAAGCATCAGCTACCCGGTTAGCTTTCCCAGGATGATAATCCTTCAACAACTCCAACATCCATCTCTATCTCATATTAAGTTCTTTTTGTGTGAAACGATACTTAAGGCTTTGGTGGTCGGTAAAAACCTCACATGGTTCTCCATATAGGTAGTTCCTCCAAATTTTCAAAGCAAACACTACCGCCGCGAACTCTAGGTCATGTGTGGGGTACTTCTTTTCATATGGTTTTAATTGTCTAGAAGCATAGGCAATAACTTTTCCATTCTGCATCAATACATAGCCGAAACCGATGTCGGATGCATCACTATAAATGGTGAAACCCCCAGATTCTGTCGGTAGTGTCAAGATCGATGCTGAAGTCAACTTCTTTTTCAATTTCTGAAAACTGCTCTCACATTCCGGTTTCCACTCAAACTTAACCCACTTTTTGTGTCAAACGAGTCAAAAGTGCAGCTATCCTAGAAAAGTCCTCCATGAACTTTCTATAGTAACTGGCTAACCCCAAAAAGTTATGGATTTATGCCACTATTTTCGGTGTAGGCCAGTCAACAATAGCCTCATTCTTACTCGGGTCAACTGACACCCTTTTGCTGATACGACATGCCCCAGAAAAGACACACTCTTCAACCAAAACTCGCACTTACTAAACTTAGCATACAATCTCTCTTTCCTCAAAATCTCCAATGCTAACCTCAAGTGTATTTCATGATCTTGATCTGACGGTGAATAAATAAGAATGTCGTTGATGAAGACCACCACGAACTTATCAAGATAGTCCCGAAAGACTCGGTCCATCATATCCATGAATGTCGCCAGTGCGTTAGTCATTCCGAACAATATCACAAGGAATTCATAGTGCCAATACCGAGTTCGAAAGGCACTTTTCGAGATATCATCGGGTTTGATTCTAAGTTGGTGATAACCCGATCTCAAGTCTATCTTAGAGAACACCGTTGTCCCTTTCAACTGGTCAAACAGATCATTAATACGGGGTAGAGGGTATCTATTCTTAATCGTTATCTTATTCAGCTCCCGATAGTTGATACACATCCACATACTACCGTCCTTCTTCTTCACAAACAAAACCAGAGAGCCCCAAAGTGAAACACTCGGTCTTATGAAATTCCTATCAAGAATTTCTTGAAGTTGAACCTTCAACTCCACCGGTGTCATACGGTACGGGGCCTTAGAGATACGCTCCGCGCCAGGTTGTAGTAGGATCTCAAAATCAATCTCCCGGGAAGGTGGAATACCCGGTAGTTCGTCGGGAAACACATCCCCAAACTCTCACTCTAGGAACTTCCTTAAGTCGAACTTCCTTATCATCTTTCAACACTGCATTTGCCAAGTACCCTTCACAACCCTTCCTCAAGTATTTCTGAGCCCTGATGACTGATATTATAGGCAGACTATGCTTATTCTTCTTCTGTTATAACCCCAGAAATTCTAACACTTCCTAATCCCCGTATGTAAACTGTATCTCCTTCTCTTGACAATCTACTAATGCATGATGAGTGTACAACCAGTCCATCCCCAAGATGACATCAAAATCTACCATGTTCAATTGTATAAGGTCCGGTTCTAACACTATGGAGTCTATTTCTACCCGAACCCCTTATGCACCAAATTAGACTCTAAGACATTCCCGTTAGGAACCTTAACTCTATATGCATAAAAAATACAAGTAGGGAAGTCTTAAGGACCTTAGAAAATCTACAGGATACAAAGGAATGAGTAGCTCCACGGTCAAATAGCACATAAGCATGCACTGAATTAACTAGGAGCGTACCTGTCACCACATTTGAAGTTGTTCCCGCCTTTTGCTAATTCAAGGCGAAAATTCTCGCGTTAGGTCCCGACTTAGTGTTCCCAACTACCATGGTAGTTGCAGCTGCTTGACCATAACTTATCTCTGGCAAAGTACACTGCCCAATCTGGTGACCCATCTTACCACAACGGAAACAACCCCCAGTATTCCAACGACATTCACTCAGATGTATTCTACCACAAGTAGCAGATAAATGAGTAATTATTGTAGTTGGATGATAAGGACTTGATGCCACTGCCGGTCCCCCAATGCTCACTAAGTTTATCCCGCTTCTCACTGGTGGCCTATGACAGTTAGTTTGTCCCGATGTGGGTACGAACCGTTTGCGAGCTACCATCAGTGCAGAATTGTTAAGAAGTGAAGAGAGACCATGTGTCATGGTGGAGAAAGATCTCTTACCAACTCTTTCAGATATGTCCTCAAACACTCGACATAAATATCTAGACTCCTCTAGTAAGCGTCCATATATGTGGTAGGATGGAAATCAGATAGCCTACCCCAAATACGACACAATAACCCTCTCACGAACCTCTAAGTCTGTGTAATCGGATCCTGAATAGTTGTAGCAGCATACTTCCCCAAAGCATTGAACCGACTTTCATATTCGGAGACTGTCATTTCTAACGCTCCATCTTAAAAGTGTTCGGGAAGTACTTATCTAAGAAGGCCTTCTTAAACTTTTCCCAAGTAATAGCTTGACCCCCTTGTTCATAAATAGGCCCAACGCCTTTCCACCATTCTGCTGCCTCAGCTATAAGGAACCCCATAACTACATCTGTCTTGATATTCTCAGGAACCCTCAATATGGTGAAATGTTGCTCAATGTCCTCCAACCAAACCTCAGATTGATCCGGCCCCACATTACCGTCGAATGACACTACCCTCATCTTTTTCATTCTCTCGAAATAAGTCCCCGGGTCACCCTCTGTTCTCTGTACCCTTTGAAACCCATATTCTGGTTCTATTTCTGTCACGCTCCGTAACCTGGAGGTGACTGGCAGTGGCTCATCTACCAATGAGACACCAAAGCCTACAATAGAAATACCATAAATCTGAACAATTCCAATAACTCAAGAAGGGCTTAAAGGTTATTACATCATAACTTAAGAAAAATAATGATAGAAATCTTACATAATCTATAATCCAAAATGAAATAACAAGATGTAATCCAGAATAAAATACTAAATAACTATTACATAAAAAAAAGCACTTCAATCCTCGAATTCCTTCATTAGGTCCTCGTACTGAACCTCCCCCACGGGAACATAAACTAAAGTATCTGCAAAAGAAATGTATAGAAAGGAATGAGCTACTAAGCTAGCTCAATAAGCATCAATCAATCTTTTAGATGAAGCATCAAATAGGACTCAAAAATTACATTTCCCAAACCTAAAACACTTGAAATCAATGCAAAACTTTTATTTGAACAAAATACTCCTTTAAAACACATGCACAACACTACATAAGACTCAAAACTCAAAATACACGAACACGGAAAGAAATGAAATTTAAAACATAACATCACAGACCCACAGACGAAGCGGCAGACGTAGCACATCGTCCGCAGCCCGCAGATGAAGCAGTGGACGAACCATTCGTCGGTATCGTCCGCAACAAGGCAGTAGCTCCAGTAGTTTCAGGGGATGAAGGGTAAGAAAATCCCTTCGTCCACGACCTATAGAAATTAGACATTAACCTCAAAAAATGCATTATGACGATGGATGATCAGTCCGATCGCCCGAAGTTCAGGCCTTACAGATTTCCCACATTGTATTCCTCTGAGGACAGGCCACGCATATCAATCACAAGTCCGGCTAAATCTTTCCCCCTAACAGAGGCCAAATATAAAAAATACGTCCATTGTCTCATAGCCCACTCAGGAGCTCCACAATTAACTGTTAGCAGCCCTAACTTGTTTTCCCCGATATGGGTCCGGGGAACACATAAAATCACAATCATCGCGAACTCCAGGGTGCTAGCGGAACACAATTTGGGCATATCCTGTTACAGATTCTTTCATAGACAATAGCTCAAAACTAGGGCGACTCTCAAATATCAATTACTACTATTAGAACACATTAAACAAATATATACACATATCATACGTAGATATCCAATTACAGATGCAATTCAAAGCAATTATATCAACACTTCATCCTTTTTAAAATGCAATAAAGTATGGTATAAAACTCAATTCATGACAATTATATAATTTCTGTAAAATAATATTTCATGTTGTTTTAGGACTTAAATGACTATTATACTATTGTCTCTTATAAAAATTACCAACTAAAAATGGGTATATGTGAAAATGCTTATGGGGCGGAGTGTTACAATCTCATACCCTTAAAAAGAATTGCGTCCTCGCAATTCAAAATGTAATTCAAACCTATGGTACAACTAAATCAAACTTAAGGTTTATACAAAGACGCCACACCATGTTAAAGTTTATTTCACGTATTCAAGCTTACGACTAGAATTCAAACTTAGTAACTACCGTACACAACCCATAATCTTATAGTTCTCACACTAAATGTGACATCAGATCCGCCAAAGATGTTTACGTCAGCTTCCAGCTTAGTGGACATACTACCCATTCCAGAATCTTATGCCCTGATACGAAATGTGACGCCTCGACCCACCCCCTGCCCGGATGGGACGAGCCGAACCGCCCTACCTCTCGGTAGAGGAAGGCTCTAAACAAACATTCTATTAACCCAAAAATATAATATCCACAGGATTACAATGTAATTCAATAAAATACAAGAATAAAATCCATATATACAGATTTCTAATCTCAACCTTTTGTTGCACACTCTGATACCAAAATATTGCACCACTTTCAGATACCTGTGGAGACGGGGGGAACATTTGAAAAACGTGAGCCGAAGCTCTATGAGGGTCATGCAATTGGTGCTGAGGTCTTTAAAATCATTTTCCATCCAAAGTACTTTATATATGAAAAATAGTTCGCACAATAAGAAATTCATATATATATATACATATGTATAATAAGGGGCCTGATTTTTGGAACAATTTTTCGGGACTGTCGAGGTGAAATTGACATAGGCATCACAATAACAGCATATCACATTTCATACGGGCCCCAAATGCACACATAAAAGTTAGGACACTAGAGGTGGTTCACACCCTATGGTGTAGCACTTAGCTCTTTCAAATCGAATTATTGGGCCCGACTCAATAGACTCATAGTCTTATCATGCCATGTTAATATTCACAGGAAAATCCGTATAAGATTCAGTCAAACTATCATTTCAA
The DNA here is from genome assembly GCA_026122235.1 of Vinca minor. Classification (NCBI taxonomy): domain Eukaryota; kingdom Viridiplantae; phylum Streptophyta; class Magnoliopsida; order Gentianales; family Apocynaceae; genus Vinca; species Vinca minor. The sequence continues at coordinate 2,526,420 of JAOCZM010000230.1, forward strand.
TGTAATAAAATAATATTTTCAAAACATAGCCCCAATTCATAAAGATATTTCATGGTGACAAATAAATGTAACATGTGCATGTCATAAGTGGATTCAAATCATGAGTGCAATGAACAAATGAACACACCATACATATATAATTTTATAAAAGGATTAGAACCACTCACCTGATGAATTGTTCATTTCTTTGAGACTCCAAATATTCCATATCCTTAAAGTCATCAAGACTTTCAAGAATAAACTAATTTCCAAACTCCATACTCAAACCCATACTCTCGGACAAGAGAAAGAAATTGAAACAAGAAAATATCATTTAATCTTGTCTAGCCCTCAGACAACCAGAAAGGAAGAATTGCCGAGCAACATAAGAGCAATAGCAAGTGCAAACAAGTTCTTTTTGTAGGTGTTTAGGTATTGATCATGTGAACTGATCAAAGATATTCTCAAAATAGTTACTCGTAGTATTCATAAAATTGTTGTTTATGAGCCAAAATGAAAATAGAAGAAACATGGGGAGAAAGGGTATAGTGATAATAATCAAATAGCCTACCAAATGTATGTTTTCTTCTGTAGTTTTAGTGAATGAAATAGATGAAATGATTAGAGGAAAAAGTACTTGAAGACTTTGCAAATGGAGAATATAAAAGAATGAAGAAAATGAATGGATCAGGGGTAAAGTTTCTCTAAAAATGCTATATAAAGGGATGTAAATCGGTGGTTGTTCTGGTTCTCCAAGTAAATATTATTATTATTATTTTATTATTTTTGTTTTGTTTGTCTTGGAGGCAGGGACGAAGCCAGGAATTTGATGTTGGGGGGGGGGGGGGCGAAACTGGTAAAAAAATTCCAAAATTCTTGGGGGGCAATAAAAAAGGCAAAAAAAAATTCTTGGGGGGGCGAAATTGTTAAAATTTTCCAAAATTTTCCAAAATACACATCAAATTTCGATAAATAGTAGTATTTTTAAAAATCTCGGGGGGCGCCGGCCCCCCCTGTAATCGTCCCTGCTTGGAGGCCAAGTCTACGTGAAGGCTACTCCTCTATCTTCCTTTTAATTTTTTTTTTTAATTATAGAACATCAAATGACTATTGTACCCTTATCTCTTATAAAAATTACCATCTCAAAATGGGTATGTGAAAATGCTAGCGGAAGATTCTGGAGTGGGTATGGTATCCACTAAGCTTGGAAATAGCGGCGACTTGAAAAGACTCACTCAACATCATCCCTTCAGCATGGATGTCGTGCAGAATTACTTGAAATTCTTGCACTTGACTTATCACAGTCTTGGAATCCACCATATTATAATCAAGGAAACAACTGACTACAAATTTCTTTGTGCCAGCATCTTCCGTTTTAGATTTACGGTCAAGGGATTCCCACAACCCTTTAGACGTGTTGTATGCAATGTAGATATTCTATAAATTGTCATGTAAACTATTCAGAATATAATTCTTACATAAATATTCAGAATGTTTCCACGCTTCAACAGCCATCAGTGTTTGTGCATCAACGTCCCCTTCAGGTATCTTGGGAGCATCTTCTTTCAAGAACTTGGCCAAACTCATGGTGGTCAAGTAAAACATCATCTTTTGCTGCCATCTTTTAAAGTTCACCCCATTGAACTTTTCTGGTTTCTCCATATGACTTGCCGGAACAATAGAGAGCATTGTATTCACAGCTGGAGTAATAATAGCAACGATAGTGTTGGAAGCATCACCGCCAGTAGTTTGGTTTTCAGTTTCCATGATGATAACAAATGAAAACACTCTGTTTTAAGATTGTTGGCAATATTTTGGCTACAAGAGCTATTAAGAGCCTTCCACAACAGCTGATAATAAACTGTGCAATAACTACTGTAAGATACAAATCTAACAACTGTTAGTAACACAAGAAAACAACTATTAACACAATACCTAACAACTTTAAGCTTCAGACTTAACAGCTGTTAGCGAAAGGTTACACAGCTTAATACAAAAGAGCAATAACAACTGTTTAAAGATAGATTTTAACAGTTGTTCAGAAAGTAAATAACCATTGTTATCTAATAACTGTTCTTGACAGATTTAACAGTTGTTCAGAAATGATATAACCACTGTTATAAAAAAATTTAACAGGTTGTTAATAAAATAATTAACAACTGTTAGTTTCAGATTCAACGGGTGTTATAACATATTACAACTAATGTAAATAACGAAAGAAAATTGTGTAAACAGAGAGATGAACCGAGGCTTGTGTTCAACACAATTTCCTTAAAACAGATTCGCCTCCTCCCGGATTAGTGCTGGAGTTTTCGTGAAGCGTCTGTCTCCCAAGATACAACGGCAATGTAGAATTGGTTTGCACAAACAGTTCCACCGGTGAACTAGAACTTGGACTTGTTGATGACCACCAGAAGTTTTACAAAAACAGAGTGTTTTCAAAAAGCTTTAAGCATGAAGTAGTATTTTCGAAGTAGTGTACATTGCTGAATATGAAGCCTCTATTTATAGACTGTAGAAGCAGCTGTAACTTATGTCCTCTTGAATTCAATTGAGTTCAAAGCTCTTTAGTGTAGCAGTTACAATCTCTTCAACTAAGCCTCATAATTCTTGCTGTTACAACTTTTCATGTACCTCGATTGGAAATAAAAAATAAAACCAGTAGCAAAACATGGGTTGATCAGGCCCGCGAGTTTTGGTCCGGCATTCGTTTACGTAGGTCGCGCCCGCACACAAGTTCAAGCTATTTTTGTTTCGACAGGCCTTGGATTCGCACCCCCTCTACGCATGCGCGCACGAGGTTCTAGAATGGGGCATAATCATAGCAAGACAATTTTAATCCAAGTAAACCACTTTTACATATAAAGTGAAATATACTTCCATATGAAACCCATATGGGATGTAAAACCCACTAGCTTAACTTTCCATTTTCTAACCACTTGAGAAACTATTTTCTCATTCAACTTAATTCCATTTCCAACAATCCCCCACATGAATGAAAAATCGTTTTGACTCAATGTTGGTATTAATCAACTGACTCCTGCATAAGGAAAGTAGGTGTTACCCTTTGAACTTCCCCCTTGTAAAGTATATTTTCTTTACATCAGTCCAGTATGACTTGATGTTTTTGAACTGTCCCGCTTTTAGTGTAAAGAGTCCACATAAATTACATAGGAATAATTACCATATGTTCCGTTCTCATGGTTTTGTTCATTATGGCCATGAACACTCTCTGGTTCTGCAAGAGTTTCTAAAGAATTAGCCTGATCAATTCTCCTTTGAAGCGGCCCCACTTCTGTCTCACATAGGTGATACCTTTAAGTTGAAAATGATTCAACTTTTCCGCCAGTATCATTAAAGCAACCAAATTGCTATCCTTATTTCTATCACTGTTTCAAGACAGGAATGAGTTGAGGTTACCCCTACAGTGACCTTACTAAATCTTATAAGTAGGTTGTCCTTTTGAACCTAAATCTTGGGATCTCCAGTCAACTAGGTTGGGTTTTCCTTCATAAGATTTTTATCCTCCACAGGCTTTACACCCATTCCTTTTGTCAATCTCTCAATCGTCTCTTTATTTAACCCTTTGGTTAGCGGATCCGCAATGTTATCTCTTGACTTTACATAGTCAATCGAGATAACTCCTGTTGATAGTAGTTGTCTAATGGTGTTATGTCTACGACGAATATGTCTACACTTACCATTATACATTGTATTTTGTGCCCTTCCAATTGCAGATTGGCTATCACAGTGTATACAAATAGATGGCACTGGTTTTTCCCATTTTGGAATATCTTCCGGAAAATGGCGTAACCATTCTGCCTCTTCTTCACATTTATCCAAAGCAATAAACTCGGATTCCATAGTGGATCTAGCTATTACAGTTTGTTTAGTGGATTTCCAGCTCACAGTTGCTCCAGCTAAAGTAAACACATAGCCACTAGTGGATTTCGATTCATTTATATCAGATATCCAGTTTGCATCAGTGTAGCCTTCTATCACTGCTGGGTATCTTGTATAATGCAATCCATAGTTATGAGTATAACGTAAGTATCTCAACACTAACTATTGCAGTCCAATGCTCAGCACTTGGATTACTCATATATACACTCAACTTGCTTACCAAATAAGCAATATCTGGTCTAGTACAACTCATTAGATACATAAGACTCCCTATTGTCCTCGAATATTCCACTTGTGAAATTCTATTTCTACGATTCTTGGATAGATGGAGACTATTATCTAAAGGCGTTCTAGCAATCCCAAAATCATTCTTGTTATATTTCTCAAGAATTTTGTCTACATAGTGAGCCCGACTCAAAATTAGACAATCTGATGTTCTTATGATTTTAATTCCTAAAATCACATCAGTAAGACCCATGTCTTTCATGTCAAATTTCGAATTCAACATATCTTTAGTAGATTTGACCAATTTGTCATTGCTACCAACAATGAGTATGTCATTCACATAGATACATAAAATGATATAGCCATATTTTGTCTCTTTGACATAGATACACTTATCACACTCATTGATTTTGAATCCATTGATTATCATTGTATGATCAAACTTTTCATGCCACTTTTTAGGTGCTTCTTTTAATCCATACAATGACTTCACCAATTTACAAACTTTCTTTTCGGCACTTGGAGCCACAAAACCCTCGGGTTGCTCCATATAGATTTCTTCATCTAGGTCCCCATTTAGAAAAGCTGTCTTAACATCCATTTGATGTATTTCCAAATTTCTTAAGGCAGCGATTGCAATTAGCAGCCTTATAGAACTTATTCTCATCATAAGAGAATATGTACCAAAGTAATCTAAGCCTTCTCGTTGCTTAAATCCTTTAATCACAAATCTGGGCTTATACTTGTCAATTGAACCATCAGATTTCAATTTCCTTTTAAAGACCCATTTGTATCCTAAGGTTTTAAAACCCGGTGGGAGGTCCACTAACTCCCATGTATGATTCTGCAAAATAGAATCAATTTCAATTTTTATGGCTTCCTTCCAAAAAGGTCCTTCAGAAGAACTCACAGCTTCAGCATAAGTTTGTGGTTCTTTTTCCAATAAGTAAGTCATAAAGTCATCACCAAATGATTTTTCGACTCTAGTTCTTTTGCTACGTCTTGGTTCAACTTCTTCAACTATAAGTGGATCAATAGTTCGTTTTGTTGACCTAGAACCTTCATTGCTCTTACAAGGAAATTCATTTTCAAAAAATGATGCATTCCTTGATTCCATTATAGTGTTCTTGTGAATGTCTTCATTATTCGAATAAAAAACAAGAAACCGGTACGCAGTACTATTTAGAGCATAGCCTATAAAGATACAATCCACAGTTTTAGGACCTATCTTTACCATCTTAGGCGTTGGCGCTGCTACCTTGGCGTGACACCCCCACACTCGCAAGTGTTTGTACGAAGGTCTCTTACCTGTCCATAACGCATATGGAGTTTTATCTTTTTCCTTCCGGGGTACCCTATTCAAAAGGTAATTGCTAGACAAGATAGCTTCACCCCACATATTTGAAGGTAACCCTGAACTTATCAACATTGCATTCCTCATTTCTTTCAATGTTTGATTTTTACGTTCAACTACTCCATTAGATTGAGGAGAATAAGGTGCAGTTCTTTCATGAATAATTCCATGTTTTTCACAGAAGTCGCCGATAGGCGCCTCATACTCGCCACCTCTACCACTCCTTAATATTTTGATCTTTTTATCAAGTTGTTTTTCAACTTCAGCTTTGAAGAGAACAAATTTCTCTAAAGCTTCATCTTTGCTCTTTAGCAAATACACATAGCAATATTTCGTGCTATCATCAATAAAAGTAATAAAATACTTATTGCCTCCACGTGTTTGAACTGATTTCAAATCACATACATCACTATGAATTAATTCTAGTGGTTCAGTGCTTCTTTCTATTGAGTGAAACGAAGACTTTTCTAATTTTGCTTCAACGCAAATTTCACACTTATCACTCAAGTCGATTTGGAATGTAGGTATATGGTCCATTTTAATTAATCGTCACAATGAATTATAATTAACATGACCAAGTCGTTTATGCCATAAATCAGAAGACTCAAGCAAGTAAACAAAAGAGGTATCTTTATTGATAATCGTAATTACATTCAATTTAAACAACCCATCGGTTACATACCCCTTTCCTACAAAAATTCCATCTTTACTCAAAGTAAGCTTATCTGATTCAAACACCATGCGAAAGCCATGTTTGTTTAACAAGAATCCAGATACAAGGTTCTTTCGAATCTCTGGCACATATAACACATATTTCAGTGTTAAAATCTTGCCAGAAGTCATCTTCAGAAGAACATTCCCTTGCCCATCGACCGAAGCCGTGGCAGAGTTTCCCATAAAGATCTTTTCCCCTTCAACATATTCAAAGGTGGAAAATGGTCTTTATTGGTGCACACATGTCTAGTAATACCAGTGTCAGTCCACCACTCTTTAGGGTTTGACCCGACCAAATTCAGTTCGGAGATCATAGCAACTAGGCTCATGTCCTCCAACTCTTTGGCCATGTGACTCATCACGTTGGTCTCATTATTCTTTTCGGTGACTTACAATCAGTAGACTTATGGCCTAGTTTGCCACAGTTGAAGCATTTCCCTTTGAATTTGTATTTCTGCTTAGAGACACCACCACTTGTCCCGAGCTTCCCTTTGGATGCATAGCTCTTGCCCTTGCTTTTGGAACCTTGGTCTCTGTCGTGCTCCATAACATTGACTTTAGCTTGCATAGGATTTATCGTCTTGCGCTCAGAGATCCGATTGTCCTCTTCAATACGAAGTTTTACAATGAGATCCTCCAAGGACATTTCCTTGCACTTGTGCTTGAGATAATTCTTGAAATCTTTCCACCCCGAAAGCAATTTCTCTATCACAGCAGCGACTTGAAAAGTCTCACTCAACATCATCCCCTCAGCATGGATGTCGTGTAGAATTAGTTGAAGTTCTTGCACTTAACTTATCACAGTCTTGGAATCCACCATATTATAATCAAGGAAACGCCCGACTACAAATTTCTTCGTGCAAGCATCTTCCGTTTTATATTTATGGTCTAGGAATTCCCACAACTCTCTAGCCGTGTTGTATGCACTGTAGATATTATACAAACTCTCATGTAAACTATTTAGAATATAATTCTTACATAAGTATTCGGAATGTTTTCACGCCTCAACAACCATCAAAGTTTGTGCATCAACGTCCCCTTCAGGTATCTTGGGAGCATCTTCTTTCAAAAACTTGGCCAAACTCAGGGTGATCAAGTAAAACATTATCTTTTGCTGCCATCTCTTAAAGTTCACACCACTGAGCTTTTCAGGTTTCTCCATATGGCTTGCCGGAACAGAAGAAAGCATCATATTCACAGCTGGAGTAGTAATAGCAGCGATAGTGTAGGAAGCATCACCGCCAGTAGTTCGGTTTTCAGTAGCCATGATGATTACAAATGATAATCTGTTTTAAGATTGTTGGCAATATTTTGGCTACAACGGCTATTAAGAGCCTTCCACAACAACTGATAATAAACTGTGTAATAACTACTGTAAAATACAAATCCAACAACTGTTAGTAACACAAGAAAACAACTATTAACACAATACCTAACAACTTTAAGCTTCAGACTTAACAGCTGTTAGCGAAAGGTTACACAGCTTAATACAAAAGAGAAATAACAACTGTTATCGAAAGATTAAACAGATGTTAAGAAAGTAAAATAACAACTGTTATCTTACAACTGTTATTGACAGATTTAACAGTTATTCAGATAATGTAATAACCACAGCTTGTTAAATAAAGACTTAACAACCGTTAGTTTTAGATTTAACAAGTGTTATTACAGATTATAACAACTAACAAAGGAAAATTAAGAGATGAACCGAGGCTTGTGTTCAACACAATTTCCTTAAAACATATTTGCCTCCTCCCGGATTAGTGCTGGAGTTTTCCCGTGAAGCGTGTGTCTCCCGCAGATACAACGGTAACGTAGAACTTGTTTGCACCAAACAGTTCCACTGGCGCACGAGAACTTGGACTTGTTGATGAACACCAGAAGTTTTACAAGATGTTTTCAGAAAGCTTTTAAGCATGTAAAATGTATTTTTCGAAGTAGTCTATTGCTGAAAATGAAGCTTCTTATTTATAGGCTGTAGAAGCAGCTGTTACATATGCTCACTTTAATTCAACTGAGTTCAATGCCTCTTTAGTGCAGTAGTTACAGACTCTTCAACTAAGCCTCATAAATCTTGCAGTTACAACCTTTCATGTAACTCAGATTGGAAATAAAAAATAAAATCAGTAGCAAAAACGTGGGTTGATCAAGCCCGCGAGTTTTGGTCCGGTATTCGTGTACGCGGGTCGCACCCGTACACAAATTCAAGCTATTTTGGTTTCAACAGACCTTGGATTCGCACCCCTCTGTGCAGGCGCGCACGAGGTTCTAGAATGGGGCATAATTATAGCAAGACAATTTAAATCCAAGTAAACCACTTTTACGTATAAAGTGAAACACACTTGCATATGCAATCCATGTGGGATGTAAAACCCACTAGCTTAACTTTTCATTTTCCAATCACTTGAGAAACTATTTTCTCATTCAACTTAACTCCATTTCCAATAGACCCATCCATTTAAGTACTATAAAATAATGAGAAATTTTTTATATAGAAACAAATATTAGAGCAAGAAGAAACTACTAATCTTTGAATCAGACAGTAAAAAGCATTTTATTCTACATTTCTTCACCAAAATTCATACTAACGCAAAAAGAGTACCTGCCCATATAAGATTCACGAGAAGCAATGCAGGTCTTCTAAAAGCCTGTAATTCTTTCCCATGGTAGAGTTCTTACCCACCCAACCACCAAACCTATTTAAGTTCCGCTCTCCCTGTAAAAGAATATTTTATTCTAAAAGACATTGAAATGAACTTGCAGAAAAGTAGCTCATTACAAGACAAAAATACTCGAGGGTTCCAAGAAAAAAGTATCAGAAAAAAACTATAAATCAAGAATTAATGAAGATTTTCAAAGAAAAAACTACAACAAAAGTTCCTGCAATTGCCAATTTTTATATTAATTTCAGTTGGCTAACAAAATAAAAAAGCAAAAGACAAGAAGATGGCTTTTCCATGAATTATCACAATTAAATGGCATGAGAATTATCCATTGTCAAACACGACATAGTTGCAAAAGTCTTCCCAAGTTATTTGGAGGAAATCTAAGTTTAAAAATAATACAATGCAGCACTATGACATATTTGGATTTTTTTTCCTTACTCCTAAAATATAAAAATATATAAAGTGTTTCAAAGAAATGTAAAAAAGGATACATATCCATGTTAGGTTATGTAGTCTAAGACTACAAGAATTAGGAAATAAGAAAATAGTAAGACTCTCCCACGTATGACTTATCCTAATGCTAAGTGAAATTGAAAATTGAATTCAATTAAGAGTCAAAGTATTAGCTTAGGGTTTCATCTTTCTTTTCCTATAAATAGCCCATCTATGTAACATAAATATTTTATCTACAGGGAGTTGAATAAGATTACTATCAAGAATAGGTACCCGCTCCCTCGCATTGATGATCTATTTGACCAGTTGAAGGGTGATAATTCAACTTATGCTACTTTTATGTATGTGAAGTACATGTATTTCATCAACTTCGAATATGGTCTATCTGTTTAGGATGACATCGCTCTCACGAGCTGCTCACAATCTTCCAAGAATGAACATGAAACCCCACAACGCTCACAATCTTAGCCATTAGAGGAAAGAATATCATGATCGGTGAAAATTGGCGATGAGGTGGTTGAATAGTTCATGGCCAAGATTACTGAATTCTGTGATATTTTTTACCTCCGGAATTCTTTGGGAAGGCCAAGTAGGAAGCAGGAAGTTAAGGCTGAATTGTTTCTGTAACAATCAACAGACATCTACGACACTCTGGTAGCTGTTTGTTGTTTTCCACCTTATGGTAGCTGCTCGGGACTAGTAGAAGAGAACCTCTGAAGCTTGTACCTTAAGAGGCATACCTCTGATGTCAACATTTTGTTAAGGGATTACGAGTTAATCTATAACGAGCATTAGCACCTCTCCCATCAATGGGATTCACGACAGTGGTTGAGGTAGCTACTCGAATTGAGATGACTGATCGAGCGTTGACAAAAAAGAAAACATCAAGTAATTCAGACACTTGATCCTTTAAGCAATCTGGAAAAAACCTTTGAAGGGTATGGACAACAAGAAGGTTTAGGTAGACTTTTACTTATGTTGCTCGTGAAATTTGTAGCTATTGCGGGCAAGGAGGACACACTATATGGACATGTTATCACAAATTGGGGTTATGCTATCAATATGGAAAGTAGGGACACCGAGCTGGGGGAAAGTTCATATACCAAATCAGCACCAACTGAGGCACTATAAAGGGTTAGACATTCACCTGCTGTTCGAGGAGCCACCAAACAAGAAAGAAAAAACCTTAGGTGAGATCCAAGGTATTTAAATTGGATGGACAATCGATAGATAGAGAAACAGATGTTGTCAAAGGTATGCTACGAATCTTTTTTGCATCGGGCTAGGATCCCTATTGTGTGGGCCTACAAACAAGTGAAAAAAATATTCCCATAATTGTTTTGCATTTAACGTACCATATATTTGCATAAAATGAAAATAAACAATTATACATTTTCGCAATTTGGTCAAAAATATATTTGTTTGGCTATTCTTAGCCTTAAACTTTTTACGAGCCACGCCTTTTGGTTCAGACGGCGGAATCCAACAACGATTGAGCATTTCAAATGTGGATCTCCACCATTTCCCTCTATTTACACTGCACCCAACTACATATATCACTTCTCATACACCATATTAAATCCCTAATTTGCAGTCATTTTCCCCTTCAAAATGCAAATCTAATTTCTTTCTTTTCTAATTTCATCCCCCCTAATTTTCCCTAGCTGTATTGAAGTGCAATTGAAGAATAGTTGCAGTAATTATCCTCTATTCCCACTGCATTCCCTTTCCATTACCAAAACACATCATACAAGATGTCTTCAGGGTCAAATTCTTCTTGGTACACACCAAGAAAATCGCCAGAAGAAGTATGTTGTGGCTATCCGTTGATCGTTGCAATGCAGGCCTCATGGACTGATGATAATACTGGGAAGAATATTTGTCAATTCCATCATATCTCAAGTAAGAAAAATCATAATGTTTATACCGCCACAAGTAGACTTGTGTGTATTTTTTCAATGTGGTTCTTGACCAAAATGCTTTAATTATCTATATAATGGTGATGGATTTATGTTCGAATTTGGATATGAAAAGTTGTTATTGTGTCTTTGGTCTATGTTGGCTCTTGATTTGAATGCAAAAAAGTCCTTGATGCTCAATATTGGAAACATGTCCAAGAAATAGGAAAAATGATTCATGATTATGGCAAAACGAACAAATGAAAATTGACATAATAAATCCGAATCTTTGAATTACAAACCATAATATCAACTTTAAGTTCCCTAATACTTGTTACATAAAATGAGTCCCCATCGCCAAATGCTTTAACCTGTTTTCCCAAATGGTTTGAACATACAATACCATTAGTTCTTTTTACCAAAAATATATGAATCCCCAAAATACACAAATCAATTGGGAAACATTACACAAAGAACCAAAAGTCAAATTAAAGGGCAATTATATACCCGCAAAATACTAACATTATTACACATAAACAACCACTTCTTTTCTCCTTGTTTGCAGCACCTAGGGCTCTTGTAAGCATCCTTGAGGAAGAAGTCTTATTCCCAGGAGGTGATGTATTTGAGATCCGTCTTTGATTCATGATTCTTTCTTATTTTCTCGGACTTGCCTGAATTAGAGCATGAAGAATTGTCATTAAGCCTAAAAACTAAATTAAATTCTTTAAAATGAGGTTAATTGAAATGTTGAACTTCTAAGATTTCCAAGGTTGGATTTATGATATGTGAGGTTGATCCAATGCCACTATCATTCTGCTCTCCTAAAACAGCTGTAATCAAAGCTTTCTCCCTTTCCATGTCATCTTTCATCACAACTTCTTCCTGGAATGGTTTCACACCATTTGTCTTCAAGTGTTTATTAAATTCCATCAACCAATAGCACAAAGACTACACCTAACAAACTCATCTCCATCATCAACCCACCAAAAAACGATAAATGAGTCGAAAAAATGGTCATAATCCAAGTTAAGGCATTATAAAGTTGAATCTTGATACCAATTACATTACCTAAGTAATTGGTGATTGGTTTTGACTCGAGTCTTCTGCTTGAACCCTTCATTTCATCTTCATCTTGCAAGTTCTCTTGTTATGGACAGACTGTGAACATTAGCTACATTTGTTGATGTTAAAAGGTTGAATTGAAGGCGCTTATGGACCAGTTTAACTTGCATTGTCTACATTTTCTGTTGGAGGTGCACTTTCAGCCTTCTTTGGACACCTCCTTGCATAGTGAGTGTCCTTACCCAAGACAGTGCTTACACTTTGATTGATTGCCTACCCGAGAAAATTTTAGTGCTTTGTCACCTTGTTCAGCCTCCTCGGTAGAGTTAGGTCTGTCAATTGAGCCTATTGAGTCTAAAATATTGGGTTCCAAGTTGGATTTCTATTGGATTGTGTCTAGATCTTTTCAACTAGATTCCAGGCTCAACCGTATTGAGTTTTGTATCTAATTTGGGTCCACTCATTAATTTTACTTATAATTTATTGATACTCAATTTTATCGATCGAAACGTGAATATATTTTCAAAGAAAATAAATAACGATTATTAGCGAAATATTTTGTGAAAAATATATGCATCGTTCATTAACATTAGCATCATATCCTTAGGTTCTTATAAAAATAAATAAAATAAAAATAACTTTAATTGTGTCTTTGGTTCCCTTGGATCTATACAATTATAATTTAGACTCACAACTCTTGGATCTCATACTTGCTTGGATCCGACTCATATGTGTCCAAACCCAATCTAAATCTGAGCATAGAAAAGTTTATCTATACCCAGATTGGGTCTTATGAGTCTGGATCTGAATCTGGACTCTTTAGTCCCTTATTCTCAACTTCTTTGGTCTACCATGAAGCTTGGGTTTCCTTGGTGGAAGCAATGGTTTCTTTTCATTCCTTGGACAGAACATCGGTCCACTTATAATGGTATAATCCCTAAGCGCTCTCTACTTGGTTTTGATCTTGACAAACGTTTGATGAGGTTTATAATGTTGTATGTTAATGTTATCGATAGTGTTGGAATATCTGTGATGGAAGTCTCAGTACTTCAAGCATTATGCAAAAGGATTACAAAGTCATCACATTGAAGATTTGAGCAATGGCTTGTCATTGAAGCTTGAAGGCTTAGTTGTTAGGGTTTTTCTATTAAGGTATCTATCTTGTAAACTCTAACTCTTGTTCAATTTATGTTGAATCACATCAAGAAGTACAAAGCTTAAACATTTTCAAAACATGGAATGCTACTTTTCCAAATCTCTTTGAAACTTTTGTTCTTGGTGATCAAATGTGCTTTCATTGATGGAAAAGGTTTTCTAAAATGTTTTAAGTTTACTTGGTTAAAAAAAATCTATCTAGACTAGAGCCCTTTGAAAATTAAAGTCAGTTGTGTCTTCTACGGTTGGATCATTTCTGGAAAATTTCAAAACAACACGGTAGACCGCACTTGTTGCTCAATCAACCAAGTTTGTATGTTCTTCAGTACTCTGTTGTATAGGTTGGCACTCTGTTCTGGTAAACATAGTGCGGCCAATCGCAGTTGGTACAGAACATGGATATCATGTATGCGAGAGCTCACCGGTTAACCGCATCTTGCGATACTTGGCAAATAACTAGTTGTATGTGTCACTGTTAGAAATGGAGCTAAATTTGAATGAGAAAATAGTTTTTCAATGTTAATAGTGCCATAGGACCATTAGCATATGTTGTACCTTTTATATCTTTTGAGCATGTAATTGAATAGCTAATTTTTCTTATGAACATCAAATGCTTGATTTGATAGTAAAACTCATTAGTTTATGTAATTACTATTCTAGTTGTCCCTAGTTTCATGTAATGTTCTTTACAATGAAATAAAACTAGTATGATGTTTGATTGATGATTATGTTTTACTAATCATGTGTAATGAATACAAATCATATCATAGATGCAATATATTGGGATATATTGTATCGGACGTGATCCGTTAGAGAAGTAATACTCCATGGTCCTTAGTCATAAGTATTACTTCCTCAATACTATTTTAGAATCTTTAGACCTTATGTCTCCATTGATTCTAGCATGAATGAAGCCACGTTTTGACTCAGTCGGACGTTACTTTTAATCGAGTAATCAATACGACTGATGATCGGATGTAGCGTCCTATCATGGCTTGAATGTGAGAGGCATTGTAAGGAATTTGTCCCTCTCTATTATTAGAGAGAGATATCCATGGGCCCCTCGATAGGGAAAAACTGTTTAAATGCATGACCGTACTCAAATGTATTTGATAAAGTGGTTATCAAATACTATTTGTTGGGACAGTTTACCCGGAGATCGAGCATAAATACAATTAAGCTTAATAAGGGTGACGACTACCATGCCTTATGCTTAATTAGGATATCGCGAGACAAAGAGATTAAATAGTGGATTGATATTAGGTTCCACCGTAAATTCATTCACTTTGGGTAGTCACAATGTCCTACTAGGGACCACTTGTGATTTATGAACACATACTACTACTAAGTATGTTTTCATTGCCATTGTGATATGAACCTACAGGGTCGCACGCATAGACGAGCTAACGAGCTTCATGTCCAGATTCAATGAATCTAGAATGTGTCTAGGTTCATTGTATATGACATTTATTTTTCTAAGAATAATAAAGCGTTATTATTCGAATTAGAGATAAGGGGCATTTTCGGTATAGCTGGGATTACGTGGGAGTTATAGACTCCCACTGCCAAAGGAGGTGGATAGGACGTGGGAGTTGTGCTTGAAACAACCTCTCACTTCCTATATAAACTTCTCTTGGCCGAAACCCTAGGGTTTATTTTTTTTCAGCCGAAATACCAAAAAAGACCTAGAAAATCAGATTTTCTATTCTGCCTCTCCCTTTTCTCTCGAATTCCCGAAACTCAGAAAAATGAAGAGCTAGCAATCATTGTTCGTTTCATCGCGTGGATACCGGTAGAGGAACATTCCGCAAAGGGAAATCCATTGGTGGCAGCAAAGTATCCAAGAAACAGCATCTTTCATTCAAGAATCAGATTCTTGAACCCGAAAAGTAAGTTTCTGTCTAGATTTTTCGATTCCTATGGTATGAGTGGATCCTTCGGGGGAGGACTTATGGGTGTTTAGAACGAGTTTCTGCCCATGAATCCCTTCACTCAAGTGGCTAGAAAAAAAATGAGGAAGTTAAGCTTGTGGATTTTACATCCCACATGGGTTGCATATGGAAGTGTGTTTCACTTTATATGTAAAAGTGGTTTACTTGGATTTAGAATGCCTTGCTAAGATTATGCCCCATTCAAGAACCTGCGCTCCTGCGTGGGGGGTGCGAATCCAAGGTTCTTCGAAACCAAAATAGCTTGAACTTGTGTGCGGACGCGACCTGCGTACACGAATATCGTACTAAACTCGCGGGCGTGAAAGGTTGTAACAACAGGATTTATTAGGCTTGAGTAGAAAATATTGTAACTGTGATACCCATGACCATTTGACCTTAGAAATTGCATGACTATATTTTGTGTTGTGTGACTAATTGACCTTTTATATGTGTTATATATTATGTACATAATTGTTAAGGGTGTCTATGACATCTTGGATTAATTAGAGGACCTAAGTGCATAAAAAGAATTATATGTTAGCTAATTGGCTAATTTTGGAATGAGGTTAGTGTTCATGAAGGGGTGTACCTTTAGAGATAATCCTAAGGGGGCTGAACTTTGAGGATTGGTTGCCTACTTTAGTGTTACAACTTCTCAGAAATCTGGAGTTTAGATAGCCTATAAATAGAGGATAAAGGTAGAGAAGGGAAGGAAAAAATAAGAAAGAAAAAGAGAGAAAATAAGAGTGCTGTAAAATCTGGACAGCAAGAAAGAATACTTTGACAGACATAGCAAATCATCTCGGATTCCTCCCATATTTTAACCACAGATATTAGAGTCCCTAAACTAAATTCTGACCAAAGGAATTATCATTCTAAGTTCTGGATTAAGAGATATCATCATCGTAGTTGAAGGTCTTGGCAGATTGGGTAGGCTGTGGAAGAATGCACTTTTGAGATAGCAAAAGGTGTTTGTTTTCAGCAATTCTTAATGCGTTTCGAAGAGGACTGATAGATCTACGTTTGAAATTCAACGGAGTAGCATTTGGAGTTCTGTATTTAGAGTTATAGGATTGGGAAGTTAGTCATTTGAATCTGGATTTTCTGCTTTTGGTGTATTTTGAGGTTTTGCTTTAAGATTGATAAGGTAAGAACCATTCGTCCTTGTTTTTCAGTCCTAAAAATGCATGAAGTATTCTTTTATTAAAGATCTTAAATGTATGAAGTTATCACATGTTTTATTGCATAAAAATATGGATGAAGAACCGAATGATGTTTGCATTGTTGCATGCTTATACTTGTTGATTCTTGCGCATGTTGTTGATTAAATTGCTGGATGCATTGCATGAGAGTCAGCATATGCATATTCTCAATTTAGAGCTCTTGTCTAATGATGACCCTAGACCAGGATATATTCCGAATTTATGATACAAGTGCCCGGGAGCGCTTTCTGTCCCCAATGATGCCTGGTCCCTTGCAGGTTTAAAAAGAAAGGGCTATTAACAGTGTCATTTAGTCCACGAGGATGGATATTGACAGGAATATATCCTTAAATAGCTTATAAGTGTCTTACCAGTTATGATATGATATGTTATAAGTTTAAAAAATGTAAGGGCCTCCCTAAACAGCATTAAAGTTTGGGCTGTTAACAGTTGGATAGAGTTATGGTTGGATAATTGAGCTCGATTGTAGAATTACTTGTTGCATGTCATTTTGGTACTAATCATGTCAAGTTTATATGTATTGGAATGCTACGAGTATGTCATGTTATGTCAAGTTATGTTAAGTACTCGGAGTACAATTTCTGATATGTATGTGATCGATTTGGTTAAGTATTGTTATGACATGTTATTTGTATGATTTGGTTTTGTCTCTAAGAAATATAAAGAGTCTAAAAATAATGTTTTGGGTTGGAATTTCAGATTGTAAGTTACGAAAGCTCTCAAGTATTATGTTATGTTTACAAGTATTTTACAAAGGTTTTCAAGATGTTTCAGGTTAAGACAAGACAAGATATATTTTCAAATGTTTTGGGAAACAGGGAATGTGTTGATGTCTCTTTGGTCCTTCATCCCAAGGCCGATCGGCTCTTACTAAGCTAGTGTGGCTTACCCTATTATATTCTTATGTTTTGTAGACGATGTTGATGAGGAGACATGGGACGGGGAGCACGAAAAGTAGAAATTAAATAAGTAATGATCATGTAATAGTATAGTTGATGAACCTTATTAAGTTGAATAACTTTAGTTATAAGTTTATGTAATCTACCTTTAAGTATTGATGACTTATAATAGAGTTAAAGATTAAGATTATTCTATTAAGTTTGGCTTGTAAGAGTATATTTTTGTTAAGGGTTCTTTGTCTCATTGATAGATGAGGCATTGCCAGGTCACCTTCTGGTTACGGGGTGTTACAGTAACTGCCGTACTAAAGAGGTTTTGAACTCAGTAGAATTCAAGTGGGCGTTTGTAACAACTGCTTCTACAACCTATAAATAGAGGCTTCATTTTCCAGCAATGTACACACTACAACGAAATACTTCTCATTCCCAAAATCTTTCTGAAAAACACTTTGTTTTGTAAAACTTTTGGTGTTCATCAACAAATCCAAGTTCTACGTTACAGTTGTATCCTGGGAGACAGACGCTTCACGAAACTCTAGCACTAATCGAACACAAGCCTCTGTTTATTTTCTGTTTACACAGTTTCCTTTGTCATTTACAATTGTTGTATTCCTGTTAAATCTGAAATTAACAGCTGTTAAGACTTTAAATTAAGGATGTTAAAATCTTTTTCTAACAGTGGTTATATCATTGTCTGATAAATTGTTAAATCTGTCTATAACAATGGTTATTTTATTTCATAACGGCTGTTTAATCTGTCTTTAAACAGTTGTTATTTTGCCTTTTGTATTAACTGTTTAACCTTTTGCTAACAGTTGTTAAGTCTGTTGCTTAAAGCTGTTACATATTGTGTTAACAATTGTTTTATTGTTTACTAACAGTTGTTGGACTTGTATCTTACAGTAGTTATTGTATAGTTTATTAACAGCTGTTGCGAAAGACTCTTAACAGCTGTTGTAGTCAACTTTTGCCAATAATCTTATTACAGATTATTTGTTGTAATCATCATGGCAACTAATAACCAAGCTACTGGCGTTGATGCTTCCAACAGTACTGCTGTTGTTACTGCTCCTACTGTGAATACGATGCTCCTTACTGTTCCGGAAAACCATATGGAGAAACCAGAAAAGTTCAATGGTGTGAACTTTAAGAGATGGCAAGAAAAGATGATGTTTTACTTGACCACCTTGAGTTTGGCCATGTTTTTTAAGGAAGATTATCACAAGATACATGGAGGGGACGCTGATGGTTGTTGAGGCGTGGTAACATTCTGAATACTTATGTAAGAATTATATTCTAAACAGTTTACATGACAGTTTATATAATGTCTACAGTGCATACAACACGACTAAAGAATTGTGGGAATCCCTTTACCGTAAATATAAAACGGAAGATGCTGGCACAAAGAAATTTCTAGTCGGGTGTTTCCTTGATTATAATATGATGGATTCCAAGGCTATGATTAGTCAAGTGTAAAAACTTCAAGTAAATATGCACGTCATCCATGCTGAAGGGATGATGTTGAGTGAGACCTTTCAAGTGGTTGCTGTGATAGAGAAATTTCCTTCGGGGTGAAAAGATTTCAAGAACTATCTCAAGCACAAGGGCAAGGAAATGTCCTTGGAGGATCTCATTGTCAGACTTCGTATTGAAGAGAACAACCAGATCTCTGAGCGCAAGAATATAAATCTTATGCAAGCTAAAGTCAATGTATTGGAGCACATTAGAGGCCAATGTTCCAAAAACAAGGGCAAGAGCTATGCGTCCAAAGGGAAGCGCGGGACAATTGGTGGTGTCTCGAAGCAGAAGTACAAATTAAAAGGGAAATGCTTCAACTGTGAAAAACTAGGCCATAAGTTTACTGATTGTCGGTCACCGAAAAAGAATAATGAGATCAACGTGATGAGTCACATGACCAAAGAGTTGGAGGACATGAGTCTAGTCGTTATGGTCTCCAAACTAAACTTGGTCGGGTCAAACCCTAAAGAGTGGCGTGTTGACACTGGTGCTACAATACATGTGTGCACAAATAAGGATCATTTTTCCACCTTGAATCTGTTGAAGGGGAAAATATCTATATGGGAAACTCTGATACGGCTTATGTCGAAAGGCTAGGGAATGTTCTTTTGAAGATGACTTCTAGCAAGATTTTAACACTGAAAGATGTTATATGTTCCAGAGATTCGAAAGAACCTTGTATTTGGATCCTTGTTAAACAAGCATGGCTTTCGCATGGTGTTTGAATCAGATAATGTTTGAAGGAAATGGGTATGCAACCGATGGGTTGTTTAAATTAAATGTAATTTCGATTATTAATAAAGATACCTCTTCTATTTACTTGCTTGAGTCTTCTGATTTATGGCATAAACGACTTGGTCACATTAATTATAATTCGTTGCGATGATTAATTAAAATGGACCATATACCTACATTCCAAATCGACTTGAGTGATGAGTGTGAAATTTGCGTTGAAGCAAAATTAAAAAGTCTTCGTTTCACTCAATAGAAAGAAGCACTAAACCACTAGAATTAATTCATAGTGATGTATGTGATTTGAAATCAGTTCAAACACGAGGAAGCAATAAATATTTTATTACTTTTATTGATGATAGCACGAAATATTGCTATGTATATTTGCTAAAAAACAAAGATGAAGCTTTAGAGAATTTTTTTCTCTATAAAGCTGAAGTTGAAAAACAACTTGATAAAAAGATCAAAAGATTAAGGAGTGATAGAGGTGGCGAGTATGAGGTGCCTATCGGGGACTTCTATGAAAAACATGGAATTATTCATGAAAGAATTGCACCATATTCTCCTCAATCGAATGGAAGAGCTGAACGTAAAAATTGAACATTGAAAGAAATGTTGAATGCAATGTTGATAAGCTCATGATTACCTTCAAACATGTGGGGTGAAGCTATCTTGTCTAGCAATTACCTTATGAATAGGGTACCCCAGAAGGATAATGACAAAATTGCATATGAGTTATGGACAGGCAAGAGACCATCTTACAAACACTTGCGAGTGTGGGGGTGTCTCGCTAAGGTATTAGTGCCAACACCTAAGATGGTAATGATAGGTACTAAAACTGTGGATTGTATCTGTATAGGCTATGCACAAAATTCTAGCACTAATCCGGGAGAAGGCGAATCTGTTTTAAGGAAACTGTGTCGAACACAAGCCTCGGTTTATTTTCTATTTACACAGTTTTCTATGTCATTTACAATTGTTGTATTCCTGTTAAATCTGAAATTAACAGCTGTTAAGACTTTAAATTAAGGCTGTTAAAATCTTTTTCTAACAGTGGTTATATCATTGGCTGAACAACTGTTAAATCTGTCTATAACAGTTGTTAAATGACAATGGTTATTTTATTTCATAACAGCTGTTTAATCCGTCTTTAAACAATTGTTATTTTTCCTTTTGTATTAACTGTTTAATCTTTTGCCAACAGTTGTTAAATCTGTTTCTTAAAGTTGTTAGGTATTGTGTTAACATTTGTTTTATTGTTTACTAACAGTTGTTGAACTTCTATCTTACTGTAGTTATTGTATAGTTTATTAACAGTTGTTGCGAAAGACTCTTAACAACTGTTGTAGTCAACTTTTGCTAACATCATCTTCATGTTGAATTATATATAACAACTTTCCCCTTCCCGGTCCCTCTTTTTTGGAGAACAAATACCCGAAGTAGACACAATTAGTATTATCAACCATTTCACTTATTGAAACAACATAACAGTAAAGTGACATCATTTCGTGATACGAAGAATAGCCAGTGAAAGTGGCTTAGACTCAATTTAGGATCAATTGAATATAATTCTTGGTTATTTTATGAAAAATACAAAATACTAGTGTAATCAAACTAAAAACCAATAACAATGCCACTATACAAAACATGTGCAAAGACCATCAGTAACCCACACTAAAGAAACAAAATAGTGGCAAAGTCAAAAACTCATACTCCCTCCATCCCCATTTAATTGTCGTTTAGGAGATTTATAAGTATTCAAATTAATTGTTATTTAAAGTTTTTTTATTATTTGTCAACAATTTATTCCAATTATACCCTCGATATTTCTTTTATTTACCGCCTCTGTCATCCCTATTTTTTCCTTTCTTTTCTTATGCTATAGAAGTGAGAGAGAGTTAATATTGAAACTTTCGGTGAAAATAACAAATTCCTTAATTTTCTAAAATTGTCTAAAAAAAGTCTTATATTTAGGAATGGGGAGAGTATTATAAACCGGGACTTAAAAGAGGTTCCAGAACCCCATACACATTTCTTTTAGGCAGATGCTTCCGTTTCATTTGCCTCTATAAGAAGATGCATCTTTGTCACTTGAAATTCCATGACATTTAGAGTCCATTTCTACTTGAGAACCTCTCGCAAAAGATGCAATAAAAATGAAAATACTATTCATAACATGACATTTCATGTTGATTCCAAATTATGATGATAAGAAAAGAGGTTGGAAGGTGAAGGAAACATATTTGTGTTGCAAATGCAAAAGCCAGAAAGCAATCATTATTTTGGCCATAAGAAGGACCAAGTCTTGAAGTTCACACAGTGCAGTAATACTGTACATTCAATATATACACCTAGTCACCAATGCTTTACCACTGAATATTCCTTACCCATATCCCTTCTGTACCATCACAGCTACAGGACGATACGACTCATTGAAAGAAGCTATGGTCATGATAAAAGGTTGATCTTGCAATACCTTGAGGATGAGGTAATGAACTTGCAATGCAGCTTCCTCATGTTCTTTCTGCCCGAATTGCGAATATTTTTTTTTTTGCTGCTCAAATTTGTTTTAATGACATACCTCGAACACTGCAAAAAAAAAAATTAAGAAAACTAGTTCAAACTTATTACTAAGAAATTTGTAATTGAAAAAAACGACATCAAATACTTGCATTCAAATAGAGTGGTATCAACGAACCAGGTCTTTCTCCAGTATAGGGAAGATATTCTTCATCCGGTATTACACCAACAAAACGCGCAAAATTGCAGCACATACTCGTTTTGAGAGTAAAATTCATAATTTCCCTTTCTGTGATCACTTCTTTCAGTTCATCTTTTGTAACAGAGGTACTGCAAAATGAACAAAATTAGATTAATCAGAGTCTGGGTCAGGTCAGGGCACCAATTTTAGTTCATAATTTCCCTTTCTGTGATCACTTCTTTCGTTCAACCGATTTTGGGGCGGCTTTCAATTTAATGATTCAGTTGATGAAGAATCAACACAACCTAACAGAGGTGCTACAAAATTAACAGAATCAGATTAATCAGAGTCTGGGTCAAGTCAGGGCACCAAGGTTTGAAGTTGACCCGGGGAGTTATTATGAAAGATTAAAGAAGATGAGGATGGTATCATTTGATTGTATCATGATCGCAGATCAGATTGAGGAATGGTTAGAGGAAATAAAACAAAATTTAAGAATCATGCGGGTACCCGAGGGTGCAAATGAAGATGTGGTAGTTGGATCCCTCACTGGCAGGGCAACTGAATGGTGGAGGGGTGTTGCTCCTATCCATCAATGAGGGGGGCAACCAATCACCTGGGTACAATTCAGGAATGCATTTTTGGATCAGTATTTTCCTCACACATTCCTAATAGGGAGGCAAAATCAGTTTTTCAAGTTAAACTAGGGTGAGAATATGTCGGTATCGAAATACGTTGGTCAGTTCAATGCCTTAGGGAAGTATGTTTCTACAATTATCCAAGATCCTATGATGATAACCCCAACGGTTCATGATGGGGATGTTGTCAAGAATTAGAGGTGGGCTTTCTGGTAATCCTTCTACCACTTTTAGAGAGGCTTATAAGAGAAGTCGTAACATTGAGGAGGAGTTCAAGAGGGCGGATTTAGAAAGAATCGGGAAGAGGAACTTTGTTGCCATGTCACAAGGTCAAGGTACACGTCCTAACATCAATTTACCTTTGGCTCGAAAAATGTTTGCTCCCACATCGGGATCTACTAACACTTTAGGCCAGGGGTATGGACTGGAGCCAATCTGGTTAGCATTGGGGGAGCTGCATGGCAACTAGCGGGTATCAAGCTTCACTAATATGTAGCATTTGTAGTAGGAGACATCCGGGAGAATGTCATTGGGTCAACATGCCTTGTTTCATATGTGGCAAGATAGGACATGTAATCAGTCAGTGCAGCATGCCTATTCCAATTACTGAGCAGACTTCAGCAGCAGCACTAAAAGTTGGTGATACAAGACATAAGCCTAATGCTCGGATTTTTTCCTTAACTCCTTAAGAAGCAGGGGATGCCTGCATTTGTAATCTTTGATTGTGGAGCTACTCATTATTTTGTGGAGCTACTCATTATTTTGTGTCACGTAGATTTGCTCAAGTACGTAATACCTCCCCTACTTGTGGAAAAGAAAAGAAGTAATTGTGACGCCTGGTAATTCAGCACCATTGGAGGTCACTATAAAATAGTCATTCTTTTGAAAAATAAAAGGGTAAAATTGACTTTTTATTTATAGGGTTAGAAAATTGATTAGAATTAAATTATAAGGGTTAAATGATCATCATAATGAGTTGGCAATTTTGTAAGAGTTATGGGAAAAAGTCATTTAATTACTTATAATTTTACCACTTTGCAATCAAGGACCTAAACATTTCTATAAAAAGCAGGGTGCATAGCCATTTACCTTGCACCAAAATTACTACCTTCCGAGTATTACTACTTCTATAAACACCAGCAATCACTCACTTCCCTCTTTCATCAACTCTCCCCCACCATACATATTTTACTCCTAGTAGAAAACTACCCTTTATATATATACAGTTCTATTATTCTCTTCTACAAATAAAATAAAAACTCATCTTGAAGACACATTTCCTTTCCAAACTTCCAAATCAATAGTGATAAAACAAGAGGCTCTCCTTCCTTTCCTTATAATTATATCAGCCAACACACATCATTATCACACATAATTCACATATTTCTACTGTTTTCTTCTGTAGGCATCACACACACAATTGTCTTATTCATTCATATATACATTGTACACATATACTACTATCATTATAATCTTCACATTCCAGGGACGTATTCGTCCACTCATTCCTTTCTGCTGCTTTATATTCACACCAACATTTGTAATTTCATCTCATATATCATCATGGTATCTTCCATGTATATATGCGAATGTGTATATATACCCCTCCCACCCACGGGAGGTGAATGGCATACCACCCCATTTTGAGACTTTACCTGTCTACGACACAAACACCCACCATTGGAGTGAAAACCCAAAAGGATGGGAAGTTCTGATTTTCAGAGGGGAAGGCCTGAAACGGCTCCGGAGTAATCCGAGGGCTGGGTTCATATTCCAGTCAATTTCGCCATTTCTATATATATATATATATATATATATATATATATAAACACCTGGGAAAAGAAGGGCTGGAATGGGAAAATTGATGAAATTGAAGGAGAAAATGGGTCGCTGGCGGCGCGACAGTGCCCGAAGTTGAGGAGCATGGCTGTATAATAATAATAACAAAAACAATCATATTCTTTGATAGGAAATACATTGTATTTCATAAAGCAGAATAAAAAATTACATGTGGTAGGAGAAAACCCGGTGGGTCTCCAAACCATTGATTGGAGGATCTAATCCCTCATTGCATAATTTGTCAATCTATCAGCTGAAATATTACAAGATCTGTAGACAAAAAATAAATTGGCTGTGCTAATCCCCATTATAATTTTAATTTGACTAACAATGTGTCCTATGGGGGGAAAATCTTCCTCTATCTGATGAATTCTGTTGATCAGTGTTTTACAATCGCTCTCAATTGTGAATTGCTGATATCCTTGAGCTATTGCAAACCTTAATCCTTATAGAAGTGCGTTTGCTTCAACGTATTCAGGGCTTGGTGAGTTGTGCATAAATTTTGCAAGTCCTGCTATAAAGATGCCTTCATGGTTGCGCACGATCACTCCTATACCTCCCGAGTTATTATTCCAAGCTCCATCAATGTTAATTTTCAGAAAATCCAGATCAGGAGGTTTCCATTTAATACAGGATACTTGTTGCAAGGGCTCAGGTAATTTATCTGTATTAATGGGAGCAAATACTTTTGCCTTTCCTTTGAGCATATATCGGATTTGATCAAAACTTGGCAAAGGTTGCCGTGCCTCATTTGTCCCTAAAGATGATGCAAAAACTTTGCTAAATTCTGCAGTGTCAATTAGAGAAAGATTAACAATCTCTTCTGGTGTATGACGTTTTCCTTCGAATACTGCTCGGTTTCGATTGCACCATATGCGCATGTAATATAGACAAAAGGAGTGGAAATATCCTCAACCCCTGTTAGAATAGGCTTTAAACAAAAAGGGAATGCATCTTTCTTTAGTAAGTCATGTAAGTCAAAACTGGTTTGGCTCTATACTTCCATGGCCGCTGAGCATGAAAAAAGCGCATGCATTATAGATTCAATCGCCTCGCGACAGATAGGGCAATGAGGTTTAATAGTATTAACTCGCCGTGATAAGGCTTGGCAAGTTGGTAGGATACGTTGAAAAATTTTCCAGATGAAAATTTGTAGCTTTGGTGAACAAGTAATTTCCAAACTTCTTTCCAATGATCAAGGCCATTTAATTTTGAGGTTGATGGTGCCTCTCATTTTCCACTGTTGATATCAAATTGGAGTTGATATCCGGATTTTACAGAGTAAAAGTTCATTTTTTGTATAACCCCAAACTAGACGATCTGGCGGCCAGGCGTCACATAGTGGTATTTTGAGTATTTCCTCAATCTCATATGAGGAAAAAAATTCTTCCAATAATTTTGTATTCCATTAACAAGTTTGGAAGTCAATGAGTTTAGAGACAGCCATCATTCTTTGAGATATATGCATGTCTGGCGGTGATTGAATTTTAAAAGTACTACGAGTTGTTAACCATTTATCTCCATAAATACTAACTCGTGACCCGTTACCAATCCTCCATCGTAGCCCGGATTCAAGTAGTTTCCGACTTTTAAGGTTCCCTTGCCAGATTAAGGATGTACGACCTTTAGGTTTCACAGTTAAGAATCTATCTAGAGGAAAATATTTACACTGCAATACCCTTGAGCAAAGCGAAAAAGGTTGGTGGATAATACGCCAGCTTTGCTTTCTTACTAATGCCATATTAAAAGCCTATAGATCACGAAAATCGAGCCCTCCTTGATCTTTTGGTTTACATAATTATGTCCAAGCTCGCCAACAGATTTTTTTGTGATTTTTATCTCCACCCCATACAAAATTACGCATCATGCTAGTGATGGAATCTATTATATACTTGGGCAGAAGAAAACATGACATTACATATGTGGGAATAGCTTGAACCACATATTTAATTAGTACTACCCTTGATGCAAAGGATAGAGTCTTCTACTTCCAACTACTTAGTTTTTTCCAGACTTTATCTACAACGAACTGAAATGCCTCTTTTTTAGATCGACCTGTCATTTAAGGCAACCCTAGATAGTTTCCTTTTTCATCACCCTCCGGAATTTGGAGGATGGAAAAGGCTAAATTTTTAATGTCCTCTGGTGTGCCTTTACTGTAGAAAAATGTTGGATTTGTCGTAATTTATTAGTTGTCCGGAGCAGATTACATATGTTTATAGAATCTCTCTTAGTCTTCGTATGCATCTTTCTTCAGCTTTAGCAAAGAATAGAGAGTCATCTGCAAATAACAAATGTGTGACAGAAGTCCCACCTCCAAATTGAAATCTTGTTAAAGATCCTCGTTCTTCAGCAGAACGAATAAGAGAGGATAGTCCTGCCGTGCAGATGAGAAAAAGGAAAGGGGAGAGCGGATCTCCTTGGCGTATTCCCCTAGTTGGCCTAAAAGATTTAGTAGGAACTCCATTGAGCATGATGGACTAGCTGACTGTTCTGATACAATTCATTACAAGAGAGAGGAATTTTGGCGGAAAATTCATACATGTCATTACCATCTCTAGGTAGATCCATTCAACTCTATCGAAAGCTTTGCTCATGTCTAACTTAAGTGCTAGTTGATGAAATACATTTGGTTGGCTTTCTTGTAGACTATGGAATACCTCGAAACCAATAATAGCATGATCAGTTATGAGTCTATTTTTTAAGAAAGCGCTCTGAGCTTTATCAATCAGTGAATTCAGCACTAGCTTTAGACGATTTGTTAGAACTTTGGAAATACGCTTGTAAACTACATTACATAGACTGATAGGGCGGAAATGCGTCATTGTAATCGGTTTTTTAATCTTTGGAATAAGAGCAGTATGGGTCGAATTGATAGTTGTCATGTCTTCTCCATCATTTAGAACCCCAAGGATAAAGCTCGTAACCGATTGACCCATAATATGCCATAACTTTTGTAGAAAAAGTACGTGCATTCCATCTTGCCCCGGAGCTTTGTGCGGGTGCATTGGGTTAAGTGCTTTGATAATTTCAACCTCTGTGAAGGGCATGTCCAAAGTACAATACTCCCTTGTATCCATCTTATTTGTAAGCAACTGAGGTGATAGACTTGCTCCGATAGTGTTTGCTTTAAATATTATTCCTCAAAAAAATCAATCGCTACTTCTTCAATATCTTCCTCTTCAACTTTTAGGCTTCCATCAGGTCCAATAATCTCTTCAATGAAATTATTTTTCTTTTTCTTGTGATGCCTTTTTTATGAAAATATGATGTGTTCCTATCTCCCTCTGCAAGTCATGTAGCTCTGCTGCGAGCTTTCCAATATCCTTCTCTTAGCTCTTGAATTTTTTCCAAGTCTTTTGCAATTTCTAATTCTTTTGGGAGAGAGTAGTTGGGAAAACCGCGTTGCTTCTGAATTGAATCTAACTCCTTTTGTTTGATTTCTAATTTCTTCTCAAGATTGCCCACAACTTTGGTACTCCAACTTAGAAGGGCATCACGAAAGTCAGAAAGTGCTAGACTTATTCCTTTAGCTGTTTTTTCAAAAGGAGAGGAGCATGTTTGTCTTGCATATTCCAGAAATTCTTTAAACCAGAGAGGTTCAAACCGAAGGGGCCTTAATTTGTTTTTTGTTTTCTTTTTACGTCTTCGGCGAGGAGACATGCTAAGAAGAATAGGGAGATGATCACTATCTTTGGTGGATAAATGTTGAATATTCATCTTTGGAAAAAGTGTTTGCCAAGAAGGAGTAGCTAAGCCCCTATCTAGGCGGACAAAAACTTCTCCATAACCTTCTCTAAAATTGCACCAAGTAAAGGGCTTCCAATAAAACCTAGATCACATAGTCCACATTCTGTTACTACACTTCGGAAGTTATTAATTTGTCTTTGGCTCCTTTGGAAAAACCCTGTTTTTTCACTTTGGTTTAGTATTTCTTTGAAATCACCCATGCAAAGCCATGGAAGCGAGTTAACAATATGTAAACGTTTAAGTAAAGTCCATGAGTGAATTCGCATTGAAGCATCTGGGTGACCATTAAAGCCCGTGAAACGCCAATTTAATTTATGTACTTCGGAAAAAACACAGGAATCAATGTGTCCCGGAGAATAAGATAAAATTTCCAACTTTATTGATGAGTTCCAGAAAAGACATAAACCCCCACTAAGACCAACACGGCTTACAGGGAAACAGAAAGATTAACCTAATTTATTACGAACAAAGTCCATTGAATGAGCTATAGACTTTATTTCGGATAAAAACACAATAGAGGGATTGTGCACTTTACAAAAGCGCACGAGTCTTGAATTGTCTGGGAGTTTTGGATTCCCCGACAATTCCATGCTAAACAATTCATGGGTTTTGGTGGGGTCGCTTAACGACCTCCACCTTACTCTGATTGTCGGCAGGAGCCCCCGTTGGAAATAAATCATCTAAGTTAAACAAATCATCAAAAACAAAAGTATTATCGGAAAAAACATCATCAGTTTGAGTAGGTTTGTGTTTCCAGTTTGGAGAATGAACAAATTCACTGTCTTCTTGAAAAAAGGACATAGGCTGCCCAAAATTTTCCTGACCATTGATCGGCCCAATGGAGTGAGTTGCTGCCTGTGGTCCAGTCTGTTTAGTGATGGGCCCAGGCGAGTCAATGATATGGATTTTAGGAACAACATTAAACTCAAGTCCATGATCATTAGTTAACCCTGCATCAAGAGAATTATTAGATTTTGGGCCCAAAATATTTCCGAGCCCAGTTGGTAGCTCAGCATCCTTATTAGTTTGTAGCTCGTTTTCAGCCCCTATCTTTTTCTTCCAGACACGACGCCCCCAGCTGGGTGCTCGTGGGTCAACAGCGGCTTTCTTTGTAGACGGCGAGCCTCCTGGCCAGCAGTCAGCTTCCCGTTTCTTTGTAGCCGGTGGAACCCCAGATGAACCCGCATCCGATCGGCTTCTTGGAGTCTTGATCCGCGGGGCCCTGTGCCTCCGACCTTCCCTTTTTGCACCTGTATTTTGCTAATTCCGGTAACCCGCCCTCATCGCAGAAGCCATGAATTTCTCATCATCTCCACAACCAAGACGACGTTTGACTGGTAATTTACTATCCTTACCTGTCTCTATCATTTTCCCTTTGCCTTTGCCTTTGTCTTTGTATCCATCCGGCCCCAATTCGCCATTTACAGCAGTTTCTGTTGATTGTGCATACAAGTGAAGCTTTTCATTAACAAAATTAATTTGTGCATTTTCATTTACCTGAGTATCAGCTTGATTATCTTCTAGAATTATTGGCACGGGAAAGTCAGCTTCATTAATTCGAACAATTTCAATCAATTGTGATCTCATTCTTTTAGAAGCATGAAGCATCAAATCAAATGCAAAATTTTCTCTGTCTATGCGACGGACGCCAAGAGGCAGCTCCGGACACGCTATCGGAATATGATCCAATTTTCCACAGTTGCTGCAAAACTCGGGAAGGCGTTCATGTAATTTCCGTGATTAAATATGACGATGTTGAGTCTTTACCTTGTATTGTAACCATAGTCATCAATTTTATCTTTGATTTCCTTATAGGATCATTCCAGTAAGGAAACTTTCAGGAAGCTGGTGGATAGACATGCTTTAAAAGCATGAGGAATGCATTTTGGAATGCTAGAGTGAATCCTGGGGGAGGATTAGAAGGCAAGTTCTTGGAGAATTTTAAGGCTCTGGATGATTAAGGATTTAGGCAGAGAAGATCAAGGCAGAGAGAATTCTTAGAGAAAATTATGTCTTTCTAACATGGGATATAATTTTAACAAGATATTTTTTAAACAATCATATTCATAAAAAAAACAAAAACAAAAACAATCATAATAATAATAAAAAATAATAGAGAGAGAAATAAATAGGGTAATTAGTAGATGAAGAAATGAAGGGATGCGGACGGATCCAGTCAAAGTCCGAGAGAGAAAAGGGTGGTGACGAGTTTTGTGAGACGAGGAAGAAGAAAAATGGAATTAGAGATTTAGGGGGTGTATTCAATATAAATTCTACATCATTTTAAAAAGTTTTAAAGTTTATATGTATTCAATTTAAATTTTTAAAAGTCCATTAAAATATAAAGGTATTCAATTTAGATTTTAAAAGTTCATTAAAATATAGAGATATTCAATTCAGATTTTAAAAAGTCCATTAAAATCTAGACGTATTCAAAATTCTATTGATTCACATAGATTTCATTAAGTGGAGGATTTTGATGGATTCCTAGGCTTAAATATGTATTGAGAAATCTCTTATTTTTCCTCAAAATTTTAAGTTTATCTCATTAATATTAAAATTAAATATCTTTAATAATTTTATCTATTATTACAAATTTTGCATTGATCAAATTTCTTTAATTTAGGAAATGAGGAATTAAAAGTTTTTTTTTTTTAATACAGGAAGGGGAATGAATTAGGTTCTCAAAACCTTTTCGCTCTTCTAAACAAAACTTAATCAATATAATCAATTAGATAACAAGTATGTTGATTAATCAGAATGATGTGAATTAATGGAGGGAGAACTTGTGCCACTTGTATGTTTAATTCAAGAGTAGAAGACAACAAGCATGGAGAGCATCCATCTTTACAAGACTACTAGAATAAGCATATTGAAGAATCACTCTGCCTAATCATATAAACTTAGAAAGCCATAACAAGATATATAAAGGTTTTAACACAAATGATTCAAGATAGATGCCAAAAGGATTATAAGCAAAGTATAATAAGCAAAAATGCCACACAAAGTACTTTAACCAGGATGCTATTTGTAAAGCTTGTAAGATCAAATATATACCAAAGACAAAGCAAGATGCACTTTACAAGAACACAAACTCAAGTAATCAAACAAATCTCATACAAACAACTTCATATTGCACAGAGATAAAGTTAATAATGACTAGAACTTGAAAGTAAGTAGGAAGAGTTAGAAAGAACAAACATAAGTGAAGGAACCCAAGAGGGGGGGTGAATTGGGTTTCTAATAAATCTTGCAAACTATTTCCAATTTAAACAATGATAGTGCAAGTTTAACAAAAGCTAAAGCAAAACCCAATGCAAATCACAAGACAAGAGATTTAGAGTGGTTCGATTCACTAAGAATCTACATCCACTACCTTGAGCCGCACCCAAGGATTTCACCAACTTCACTAAGAAGAATGTGCCCACACAAAGTAGGACTTTACACTAGTGGCTAACTCACCAAGAGTTTTACAACCACTATAAACAATTGCCCACACTAAGTAGGACTTATACAACAATAACCCTATCACTAAGAAAGGGGATAAGATGAAAGGTTTAGAGTACAAAGTTGTTCACTCTTCTAAGTGAAAGATACTTACATTTGAAGCTCATCAATTGTTGGCTCTTTGAACATAAGAAGCACACTCTTTGTCTTGCTATTATGAAATGCACTTTTGAATCATTTAGATTTTGCAATGAAGTGCATTTTACTTTGAAAGTGTTTAGACTTGATAAGAAATCAATCTCTATTGTATGTACAAGTCTATGTAAGTGTTAGAGTCATTCTAAAGCTTTGGAGTATTTATACCATTTGAAATCTCGCTGAAAAACGACTCTGGAACGGTCAAATAACGGCTAGTAATAAATGCACCTCTGTTGACCGAACACAGTGCCTCGGTGGACCGAAGGAAAACTCCGGTCGACCGACTTGGGACCTCGGTCGACCGACCTTGGTCATCTCGGTCGACCGAACCAGCATCTTGGTCGACCGAACCAAGACAAACTCAACTCTCAAGTACTTTGTTCGGTTGATCCGAGAAAATCTCGGTCGACCGACTTTCCGGGCTTTCAGAGAAGTTGATTAAACACTTGTTTTCAAATCATTTGAAGTCTAAAAGGTTTTCCCCAAAAGGTAACACATAAGAACACTTGGAAAACTTTTCTAAAAGACTTATACTTGAAATCAAAGGCTTTTTTGGATAAGAACACATTTGAAACTTTTGCCTTTTGAAAACGTGTTTATGAAATCATGTATGCAAGACTAGAGTGAGAAGCTTATGTTCATAAGAGCTTTGGTTAGAGCTTTAAAGATTACGACTAATGACGACAAAGCTCAACTAACCAAACCTAAGTCTTCAATCTTCAATCTTCATAGATGAGCCTTGAATAGTATGACTTTGAATCTTGAACATGGCTTGATTGAAGTACTTAGTGCTTCCTACAAGAGTTCCAATATTCTATCACAAAGATTAAGATCATTAGACACAACATCATAAGTTTGTCCAATATCAAAAACAGAGTTCGTTCGCCCTTAGGGCTTACAATCTCCCCCTTTTTGATTATGACAAACTTTGATGTAAAAGGATAGAATATGGACAATTTAAGTACATGGAAGCATGGCAAAAGGATTTAAGAACAAATAAGTACAAAGACTAATGCTTAGAAGATACCGATTGTATACGATACCAATTGCAAAGACAAATATATGCAAAGACATAAGCACTAGCATTATAAGTTCTTTTGCCATATAAACTAGGGACTCATAGAAGAGCCCTATTTCCCAACCATCCTCCTTGCCTCCTTCCTTCCATCAAATAGCATTCTTGTGTGTAATATACATAACTTAGTTTACACAAGAAGCTAACTTACCATTTTCATCAATGTCGATGTGAGTGCTAAAGATCCTATTACAAAGAACATGCTCACACAAACATTAGAACTTACAATGGTTTGTTATCATCAAAACAACATAGAATATGCCCTTAGGGCTAACAATCTCCCCCTTTTTGATGATGACAAAACATTGATGCAAATGGGAATAATATGCAAAATAAAGATACCAAATGTATGCATGAGATAAGGATATTAAGGATCCAAGCAAGTAGATGTTTTCTCAAAAACAATTCTACTCCCCCTATATTAAAGAATCCCTTATCTCTCCCATTTTGCAAGTTCTAAGCTTTCTCCTTTTGTAAAATTACTTCTCTTGGCACATTTGCAACACTAAAAACTCTCCCTCTTTTTGTCAAAATCAAAAAGGGATATCAGAGCGCCAATAAGAAAAGCATTTCAACGAAAAGTAAAGATTAAATTTGGAGAAGCTTGATGAAATATACGAATTCTCCCCCAAAAAAAAATGATTCCAATTGAAAAAAAATCTAATACCAATTGAAAAACAAAACTGATACCAATTGAGGAAAAAACTTTTAAAAACAAAGGAGAATCGTAATGGTTCAAAAGATCAATCTTAAAGACCATAAATCATTTGAGAAAGGATTGATCAAGAATATGCTTGGTTGATTTCTAAACAAAGAGGAGTCCATAATAACACATAAATCAAAATATGGTCATATATGGCTCAAAAAGAATATCAACCTAAGCTAAAAAACAAAGGAGATATGGACTAAACCTTAAAGAACAATCTCCCCGTTTATCAAACATACGATGTTAGCTATTTGATATTTAAAACCAAGTATGATACAAATTGACCAATTGTAAAACATGATACCAATTGTAAATATAGCCAATTGTAAAAACACGTTTGAAAATATAGCTAACAAAGTACTAGTGGAAGTGATACCATGAATTCATAAGATAAGCATAAGTATCACAACCAAAAGATGTAGAGGAAGTGTAAGAAAACACTTGGAGTACATTCCTCTAACAAGTTAATGGTTAGCTAAATGAGTGTAACAACTCTTAAAGCAATACTAACCAAAAACCATAATGAGATCACAAAGGATATGAAAGTATTATACCAATTGTAAACAAAATATGATCTCATAGTTATTTAGGGAGAGTATATGTGATATCAATTGAAGACATAAACATTTATAACACATATAACTTCCAAAATAACTTACACAAGTTGGCTATAAGAGTTAAAAGATGAAAAGCAAGCCAACAAGTGATGTGATGATGTAAAATAGGACAATTGAGCATGCATCACAATTTTGAGGGAGGTATGAGTTAAAAACATTTGAAAAACTCCCTCTTAGGTTGTGCCACTTCTAAACAATCAAATAGACACAACCCATGGCATAATCAATGCCACAAACACAGTTTACATCCTAAGTCAAGCATCTAGACGATCAACCACATAAGATTAATGCTAAAGACTTGAATATAAACATAAACCCCTATATGCAATAAAGATCAAGTGAAAACTAAGCATAGCATATACAAACTCCCCCAAAGCATAATACACTAATTATAGAGGGGAGGGGGTTGTAAAAGGAGATTTCATCACGAAGATCAAATCATTAAGCTCACTAATAACATGCTCAAGAGAATCAAAAACATATGAAGAGCAAGCATGTTATAAAATCTCCAAGGTGCCCATTTCAAGAACAATTGAACATAATATGGAAAGTAAGATCAATAATTGTTCAAGGAAATGAAAAGAGATTGAGTTTAGTAATATCTCATTGAATTTGATGAATGCTTTTGCACTTTGAGTTCCTTCAATGAGTTCCTTGAGCTTCTCAATCTTCTTTGCATGACAAGTGTAGAGTCATCAATGATGGGTGACTATTCATTTCTTGATGAACCCTCTACAATCTTGTAATCCTTAGCATTTGACTCTTTTCTTGGAGTCTTAGCTCATTTGTGCCATTCCTTGTAGTTCATATCTTCTTCTTGAAGTTTAGAACTCTTTGTTACCTACAAGGGATTCTTGAGAGCAAAAATGGTACCTTTTTCAAGGTCCTTCATGATTAGCTCAAAATCTCAAGTAACACAAATATGCATAAGGATCATGCAAATCAAAAACCAAAACAACTAGATGGATTCTTAAATGAATATGACATGATAAAACAAGAATCAATCAAGTTGCATATGCTACATCTCATAGATACCTTAGCTAAACTCAACATGGACAATAAAGAACATGCTAAAGGTTATCTATATAATTATAAACTTCAAGAATGTGAGATGCAACATATATAAGAGCAAGCATATATAAATATCAAAAACACTTAAACACATTAATTAAAGTGTTAAGAGAAGGTGATTTTGATACCATTGCTTTCTTACCAAGTGATGAAGACATTGTATTGGTCATTAGTCAACTGTTGGTGAATTCAAGTAGCAAGAATTCAGGCATCGTCGATTAGATCAACAGAAAGGTATAACTCCTAAACACAGGGTTTTGGTTCTTTCACGTGTATAGATCCTTTAAAGGAACGTAACCCCGCGCATTTATTTCCGCTACGTTTTGGGGGTTACAAAATTTTTCTTTCAAGTGGTATCAGAGCCAGGTTCTGTTTTAATAGTTGATAATGCATGTCATAGGATGTTTTACTTTTACAACCTCTGGGAATTCATTCAACTGTTAAACGAATCAAGGAACGAATTGTAAAATTCGTGTTTTTGGCTGTTTTCTATTTTCTGGCAAATATTCGGTCGACCGCAAGAGGTTGCGACAAACCGAACATGAGGTAGAAAATAGGATTTTTCTACTGCCTAGATTTCGAACGAGCGGTGAGCAGTCACGGTCGACCGAGGCTAGTCTGTTTACAGGACGGTCGAACATAAGTGTTCTGGGTCGACCGAGGAGGCCTAATTTGTACACTGTTTTGGTTACTTCCTTATTGCGGTTGACCAAGAGTATGGCCTGGATCGACCGGAAAAGGGCAGGCAGTTTATATTTGTGCTCTTAGCATGTTTTTGTGTTTGTTTTGAGCATGGTTCATAGTAATAGCCTTTTATCCAGTGTTTTTTATTATAATACGGCATGCGTGTCTTGCCTTTTCTATTATCTCTTGTTGTAATTTTAATCTCGAATGTAACTCGAGAATTATTTTCATTATATAAAAGTTTTAGAATAAGATTCTTTCAATTTTACATACGTAACAAGTGATGAAGGAAGGCATCCATCAGATGGAGGAAACCACAAGGAGGCGGAAAAGAATATATAGGATTTAATGATTTCCACCTTGTTGGCTCGGAAAATCCGCATATGGGCTATTACTATGTCACGTTTAATGTATTTTACATGAGATGCCTGATGAATGTTTACAGTATTATTTCTAGTATGTGATGCATATTTTAAACGTATAATCAGATTATACACCGTTTGGTGAGACAATTTTAAAAATTCCTCAAATTTTAAATACTAAGTCAAGGACAAGATCGACAGTAGTGTGAACTTCCGACTATAATAAGCGCCTATCTATCCTGGTGAGGCGTGAAAGATAAGTTA
This sequence comes from Vinca minor, assembly GCA_026122235.1. Classification (NCBI taxonomy): domain Eukaryota; kingdom Viridiplantae; phylum Streptophyta; class Magnoliopsida; order Gentianales; family Apocynaceae; genus Vinca; species Vinca minor. Next base: position 2,563,487 of record JAOCZM010000230.1, read on the forward strand.
GTGATATCCGTCGGTCAACCTTGGGTTATACTTAACCGGATTACCACAATCGTTGAGAATTTGGAGGCAAAAGGGTTAAGATGTACATTTATGTACTGAGGGTAATCGTTGCCTACTTAACAAACCAATAGTCACATAATTGATGTGATTAGCAAACGTTACTTACCTAAAGCGTCTTCTTGAGTATAGCAGCCAAAGATGCCTTGAGAATGACGAAACATGGGTCTTGGTCCTACTAGAAAGTCTTGGACTTTTCGAATGAATACTTGGGGGTTATTCATTTGAAGAAAATAGTGGGATAATCATTAAATAAAGTCATTTTAATGATTTTAAAATATGACAACTAAAACTTTGCAAATTCTTCTCTGTAGATAAAATGGCAAATGCAATCGTTGCATCACTCACTTTCATAGTGATCCGTCCTTGAGAAGGACAAACTAGAGGAAGGAAACTTCCTCGACTGGTATCGGAACTTGAGAATAGTTCTCAAGCGCGAGAAAAAGTTGTATGTTCTCGAGGAACAAATTCCTGATCCACCAGTCGCAGGGGCTCCGGCCGCTGAAAGAAATGCTTATCGTAAGCACTTAGATGACGCATTAGATCTGTCTAGTCTTATGTTAGTGACAATGAACTTTGAGCTTCATAAGCAACATGAGGAAATGGGAGCTTTCGATATGATTAATCATCTAAGGCAACTCTTTCAGGGTCAAGCCCGCGAGGAAAGATTCGATGTGTCGAAGTCTCTTTTTCAGTGCAAAATGGCAGAGGGAACACCAGTCGGAACTCATGTTCTGTAGATGATAGGCTATATTGAGAGCCTCTAAAGACTGAGATTTCCTCTGGGCCAAGAGCTATCCACTGATTTGATTATGCAATTGTTTCCTGAATCATTCAGTCAGGTTGTATTAAACTACAACATGAATGACATAGACAAATCTCTCCCAAATTTTTTTAACCTAATGAGGACTGCCGAGAAGGAATTAGGCATGTCTAAGCCCATTTACATGGTTAGCAACAACAGGGGCAAAGGTTTTGGTAAGCCTAAGGGCAAGCCTTCGGTCAAACCTAAGGGCAAGCCTAACCATTTTGAGAAAGTACTGAAGCCCAAGGGCGCTATGGCTAAGGATGGAATTTGTTTCCATTGTGGATAGAAAGGACATTGGAAGAGAAACTGCCCCAGTTATCTTGCCGGTAAAAAGCTTTGAAAGGGGAGCAAATGTTGCTTCTAACTCAGGTATTTATGTTATTAAGATTATCTTGTCTACTACTACTTCCTCATAGGTATTAGATACCGGATGTGGTTCTCACATTTGCATGAATGTGCAAGGACTACAAAGGAGTAGGGAGCTGGAAAAAGGTGACGTGGACCTACGCGTTGGCAATAGAGCAAGAGTTGTTGCATTAGCTGTAGGAACATATTGTCTAAGTTTGCCTTCTGGAATTGTTCTAGATTTAGACAGTTGTCTTTATTTACATGCATTAATTAAAAATATTATTTCGATCTCGTGTTTGGACAAGATGGGTTTTTATATTCAAATTAAAAACAACTGAATGTTGTTATCGGTATAAAGAGGATAAAGATTAAAGATTCTAATCCTACATACCTCTGGCATTGCCGCTTAGGCCATATAAACGAAAAACGCATTTCCAAACTCCATAAAGATGAATTGTTGGAATCATTTGATTTTGAATCATATGATACATGTGAACCTTGTTTAATGGGTAAGATGACTGGTTCTCCTTTTACTAGAATTGTATAACGCGTAAATGAGTTGTTGGAACTTGTACATAGTTGTATGTGGTCCCTTCAATATCCATGCAAGAGGTGTTTATCTATATTTCATTACTTTTACTGACGATTTCAGTCGTTTGGATACGTTCTTATGAAATACATGTCTGAAGCCTTTGAAAAATTCAAAGAGTACAAAAATGAAATAGAAAACCAGCTTGGCAAAAGTATCAGGATGCTTCGATCTGATCGAGGTGGGAAATACTTAAGTCAAGAATTTTGTGACTATCTAAAGAGTTGTGGAATTGTTTCACAACTTTCTCCTCTGGTCACTCCTCAATGGAATGGTGTATCGGAAAGGAGAAATCGAACTCTATTAGATATGGTTCGATCAATGATGAGTCACGCGAGCCTTCCAAACTCCTTTTGGGGATTTTCTTTAGAAGCAGCTTTAACACTAAACAGAGTTTTTTTCTAATTCTATTGAAACAACACCATATTAGATATAGATTGAGAGGCGTCCTAGTATGTCTTTCTTAAAGATTTGGGGTTGTTAGGCGTTTGTGAAACGTCCAACTTTAGACAAGCTCAGCCCAAGGTTGGTCAAGTGAACTTTTGTGGGGTATCCTAAGGAAACTAAAGGGTACTACTTCTACACCCCGAACGAGAACAAAGTGTTTGTTTCTCGTAACATAGTTTTGTTTTCTAGAAGATGAATTCATTTCTGGGAAAAAAAGTGGGAGCCACGTGGAACTTAATGAATTTCCACAACTTGGTGAAATTCTAAGGGAACTTGGTGAAGTCTCAGCCACACGTGACCAACCGGTGGAATTGGAACAAGCTACACAAGCTGTTGTGGAGCCAGTTCCAGAAACACGAGAATTGCGTAGGTCTAGTAGAGTTCGTAGATCACCCGAAAAATATGGAGTTTTCGTAACAAAATATGCATATGTTATGTTAATTCATCACGATGAACCTACAACCTACAACTAAGTAATTACTAGTCCAAATACTAAGAAATGGCTTGAGGCCATGAGATCCGAGATGGATTCCATGTACACTAACCAAATATGGATCTTGGTAGATGCGCCTGAGGGGGTAACCCCAATAGGGTGCAAATGGGTTTTCAAATTGAAAACTGACATGGAATGGAATGTTCAAACGTACAAAGGGCGACTTGTCGCGAAAGATTTTAAACAGATTCATGGTGTTGACTATGATGAGACATTTTCCCCTATAGTTATGTTCAAATCCATTCGTATCTTGCTTGCTATAGCTGCATACTATGATTATGAAATCTGGCAAATGGATGTCAAAACAGCTTTCCTTAACGGAAACCTAGACGAGGACGTGTATATGATACAACCCGAAGGTTTTGTCAATCCAAAGAATGCCAATAAAGTATGTAAGCTATTGAAGTCAATTTACGAACTAAAGCAAGCTTCTAGAAGCCGGAATCGACGTTTTGACGAACTTGTACTTGAGTTAGGTTTTATCAAGAACGTTGATGAACCTTGTGTTTATAAGAAGTTTAGTGGAAACTCCGTGGTATTTCTGGTTTTGTATGTAGATGACATACTACTCATAGGGAATAGCATTCCAACCTCAGAATCTGTAAAGATCTGGTTGGGGCAATGTTTTTCTATGAAGGACTTAGGTGAAGAAAGCTTCATCTTAGGAGTCAAGATCTATAGAGATAGATCACGTAGACTTCTTGGCCTAAGTAAGAGTACTTATATAGACAAAGTGCTAAATCGGTTTAGCATGCAAGAGTCCAAAAAGGGCCTTTGTCCTATAGCACTTGGTACGGTTCTTTCAAGACAACAGTGTGCTAAGACACTGGATGAGAAAGAACGCATGAGTGAGATTCCATATGCTTCGGCAATTGGATCTATCATGTATGCCATATTATGTACTCGACCAGATGTCTCTTATGCTTTGAGTATAACGAGCAGATATCAATCTACATACGGTGAACGTCATTGGATAGCCGTCAAGATCATCCTTAAGTACTTACGAAGGATGAAGGACTAAGGACACGTTCTTAATCTATGGTGGGGAAGACGAGCTCATTGTAAGTGGTTACACTGATGCTAGTTTCCAAACCGATAGAGACGACTTCTGATTGCAATCGGGTTATGTGTTTTGCCTAAACGACAATGCTGTGATCTGGCAGAGTTCAAAGCAAGCGGCCGTTGCGGATTCTACAACCGAAGCCGAGTATATAGCTGCATTAGATGTTGTTAAGAAATCCGTTTGGATTCGAAAGTTCATCATTGAACTTGGTGTGGTACCTAGCATTACGAATGCGATTGATCTCTATTGTGACAATAATGGAGTCATATCACAATCAAAGGAACCACGGTCTCACCAAAGGTCCAAACATATACTGCGGTGGTATCACTTGATCCGTGAGATCATTGATAGAGGAGATGTGAAGATTTCCAAGGTTCACATGGACGATAACATCGCTGACCTACTGACGAAGCCGCTGACACAACAGCAGCATGATCATCATACTTGTAGCATGGGTATTAGATACCAAGAGAACTGGTCTTAGAGATAGTTCTTATGTACAATATACACTAAACGGCAAGGTTGTTGTCTATAGTGTAAATGGGAGATCTTTGTATTTCTTTTCATGTGATGAAATTTAAGGCATGAATTCCATTATTATTGTTTTGAATACGGCTGTGCTTTTTGTGTTAAAAGATATAATAACGTCCTTAGATAGTTATGTAATCGTTACATTGAACTATTCTAAAATGTCCCTAGTCAATCATTATTTTGGAATTTAAGGACAACAATAATGTGTGGAGACTAGTGTGTGTTGTGATTAAATATGGAGATATTAAGTCAAACACATGGGTATTTGATACTGGACTGACCCACTTATTAGAACATTTCATGGATTGTTGTATAAATGTCAACAATGTTCTTATAATCAGTCTGTTTCAACTAAATCCTTCGACTTGAGATCACACAATATTTCCTGCTTGGCTAATGATATGCTTTGATGGTGTCAAACGCCGTCTGTAACTAGATGGGCTATAAAGCGTTTGTTGGGTATATTTATGAACCATGTCAGGATGAGGTGTGATAGATAGAGGATTTGTCCCTCCTATACATCATGAGTGATATCTTGGGCCTCTTGATTGAGTGAGACTAATTCATGCCCATGAACAATTGAATTAATATGAGATATTAATGTCATTTGATTAGTCTACTCGGGAATCAAGAAACTGACTTATTGAATGGTACAAGTTTGACATACTCTGTGTCTTATGTTCAATCTAGATACCGAGGACAAAAATATTAATGAAAAAGATCATATTTGTGGTTACTTGAATCACTGGGACTATTTGTGAATTGAGAGTAATGATGTGTTGCTAGATACCTCTCATTAATGTTGACAATTGTTGTCACGTCCAACATAGCAAATACCTAAAGGATCGCACACTATAATCAACTGGATTGGGCTTGTTGGAGTTTACATTTGATATAGGTGCGCAATTGGATTGGGCAAAATACCTGGTCGACCGAGAGCTGTCTCGAGTCAACCGAACTTTTGGTCACTCCAGTCAGCCGAGAACCTATTATGCGGACGACCGGACCAGTTGTACTTGGTCAAAACTGGTACATCTACATGTTTGAGAGAGTGTGTGAGTAATGGAGTAGTAGGAGAGAATAAATGGGAAGTTGGGGTTAGTGAGTGATTCCAATAACACCACAAAATTGATGAAATGTTCATCATATTTTTCCCACACTTGCTAATTAATTAAACTCTCTTTTTCTCTCTAGCACTAGCCGAACTAAAAGAAAGAAAAATTAGATTTTTCATTTCTTCATTACATATTCTCAACAACACTTCAAGAGACAAGAAAATTTTGATTTTTCTAGTTCTCAAATTTCCGATTTTTCTAAGTTTTATATACTTTGTGGATTCCGGGAAAAGAGTTTTCCACCTTCATAGTTTCTTGGACTAGCATCTGGGACTTGGAGCGACAAGCTCAAAGTTGGTGTGTGAGACAGAAGTCATTAGGTTGCTGTTGGTGAATTCAAGTAGCAAGAATCCGGACATCGTCGATTAGATCGACATAAAGGTATAACTCTTAAGCACAGGGTTTTAGTTCTTTCTCGTGTATCTCCTTTAGAGGAACATAACCCCGCGCGTTTATTTTTGTTGCGTTTTGGGGGTTACGAAATTTTCCTTTTAGTCTTTCCCGACGATTTGCCGGGTGTCTTACCTGCCCGGGAAATTGACTTTGAGATCTTATTACAACCCGGTGCAGAGCCAATCTCTAAGGCCCAGTAACATATGACACCAGCAGAGTTGAGGGAGTTGAAGGATCAGTTCCAAGAACTTCTTGACAAGATGTTTATAAGGCTGAGTGTCTCACCTTGGGGCACATCGGTTTTATTTGTGAAGAAGAATGATGGTAGTATGAGTATGCGTATAGATTACCGTGACCTTAATAAGATAACCATTAAGAATCGATATCCCATCCCTCACATCGACGACTTGTTTGAATAGTTGCAAGGTGCGAAAATTTTCTCTAAGATTGACTTAAGATCAGGTTACCACCAGCTTAGAATCAAATCCGAAAACATTTCCAAAAGTGCTTTTTGAACCCGATATGGGCACTATGAGTTCCTTGTCATGCCATTTGGAATAACTAATGCCCCGACGACTTTAATGGATATGATGAATAGAGTATTCCAGGATTGTCTAGATAAATTCGTGGTGGTCTTCATCGACGACATCCTGGTTTACTCATTGTCGGATGAAGCTCATGAAGAGCAGCCTAGAGTGGCATTGGAGATTTTAAGAAAGGAAAAATTATACGCCAAGTTTAGTAAGTGTGACTTTTGCGGAGAAGTGTATCTTTTTTGGGCATGTGGTATCAGCTGAAGGGGTATCAGTGGATCCAAGTAAAATCGAGGCAATTGTTGATTGGTTTCGACCAAAGACGGTAATAGAGATTCACAGTTTTCTAGGGCTAACCGGGTATTATAGAAAGTTCGTTAAAGACTTTTCTAGAATATTTGCACCATTGACTAAGCTGACTCCAAAGCGGATGAAGTTTGAATGGGGTCAGATTGTGAATAAAGTTTTCAGAAATTGAAGGAACAGTTGACTACTGCACCGATATTGGCATTACCTTAAGAGTCTGGGGGTTTTACTATCTATAGTGATGCATCGAGCATCGGGTTGGGATGTGTTTTAATGTAGAATGGTAAGTAATAGCTTATTCTACGATATAATTGAAACCTTATGAGAAGAACTACCTTACACATGACTTAGAATTGGCAGCGGTGGTATTTGCCTTGAAGATTTGGAGGCATTACTTATATGAAGAACCGTGTGAGTTTTTCACCGATCACCAAAGCCTAAAGTACTTTTTCACACAAAAAGAACTTAACATGAGACAAAGATGGTAGTTAGAGTTGCTTAAGGACTACAACCTCACAATTAGTTACCATCCCGGGAAAGCTAATCGGGTAGCGGATGCCTTAAGTTGGAAGAATTTGAGGCAGCTAGCAAGTTTGCTTACTGAGCAACCATGTTTGATATCGGATTTTGAGAAGTTAAGTTTAGAGGTCATTGAGTCAACTGAGAACGTTTTGGAAGCCTTGGTAGCTCAACCGACACTACTGGATCAGATTAAAGAAAGGCATAAAACAAATTCAAATTTTGAAAGGGAACGAAATGTGGTACAGTTGGGGAAACAGACAGATTTCGGGATACATGTGTTAGGAAATTAATCCTCTTCCAATTCTAGCACACAAGAAAATATCAACAAGGCAAGCGATAAAGGGACACAATGATTTACGTGGTTCGGTCAACTGACCTACATCCACGGGTAAGGCGAGCTCATACTCTCATTATAATGGAGAAACAAGAATACAATGGAGATTCCTCCAATCCATTAGCTCTCCTCGCCTTACTACTCCAAACCATATAAGAGGCACATATATATAGGAGTAGTAAACCTTTTGCTAAATGGATTAGGAGTTCACATAATTAGTAATTCACCTAATTACTAATTCTTTACCTAATTAGTATCCAATTAGGAATCCACCTAATTAGTAATTTACCTAATTACTAATTCTTATCCTAATTTATATCTAATTAGTAATCCAGTGAATATGGGCCAAAACCCAACAATCTCCACCCTAGCACGTATTCACCCAATCTCCAACTAGTACGCTCTGCGTCCCAAATGCTCCATGTCTCATATGCCCCATGTTCTGCACTTGAATCTTAAAATCAGCACGTTGAATGAAGGGGAATTTGACTAAGATGAGTTTAGTCAACTTTGATCAACGGTCAAACACGGCAACACCAATAACGGAACAAACAGCTCAACGTTCAAAGTCCACCAAACCTACTCTGGTTTAGGACACTAGATGCACCTCTGGGTCCATGCACCCGAAACATACCGGATCAATCCTCCACCCTTCCAATTCAATCGTCTAGATTTAATCCTTCTTATTTGCTTGACTTGTACACCAACCACACTAGATTTTTATCTCTTTCAGCAACACATCTTCTTTGCCAAACCTCTATCGGCACGTGCGCTCCACCCCCAATGGATCTCTCTACCATCTCGGATGGGTCTCTACTACCATCGCTGACGGATCTCTTCCATCTTTGGAGGACATACATAAAAATCTTTCCACTTGTGTTAACGGTTTCTGGTGACGATGGCTAGAATTGCACAAAACTCTGAGTTGACAATTGGTCGATCTTTAACTGGAGAGTAACGCCAAATTCTGGTGTAGCAGCGCTGCGTTCCCACCTTGGCTTAACCAATCGAAAGAGTCCGCTTTCGATTATTTCCAACACTCTCCTCCAATCTCTGGAGAAATCGAAGAACCAAAACAACTTCTCTTCTGTTCTGAACCTCGCTCTGATACCAGTTGTTGGGGCAGCGGAAGCAAACATGCGGATAATATGGAGAGAAAAGAAGAATACATAAATCAACACGAAAAACAACAATATTTGGGAGAGAAAACTAGATCGAAAAATAATAAAGAAAGACACAAGAAATTGTTTACCCAGTTCGTCAAAGAATTGACTACGTCTGGGGGCACTACCAAGCCAGGATATTACTATTGTTAATAGTGCCCTAGGACCATTAGCACATGTTGTGCGTTTTATTATCTTTTGAGCATGTAATTGAATAGTTAATTTCGCTTTTGATTATCAAATGTGTGATTTGATAGTGAAACTCATTAGCTTATGTAATTACTATTCTAGTAGTCCCTAGTTTTATGTAATGCTTAATTACTATGAAATAAAACTAGTATGATTGTTGATTGATGATCTTGTTTTACTGATCATGTGTAATGGATACAAATCACATCATAGATGCAATATATAGGGATACATTGTATTGGACGTGATCCGTCAGAGAAGTAATACTACATGGTCTTAAGTCATAAGTATTACTTCCTCAATACTATTTTAGAATCCTTAGACCTTATGTCTTCATTGATTCTAGTATGAATGGAGCTACGCTTTTGACTCAGCTCGGACGTTACTTGTAACAGAGTAATCAATACGACCGAGATCGGATGTAGTGTCCTATCATAGCTTGAATGTGAGAGACATTGTAAGGAATTTGTCCCTCTCTATTATTAGAGAGAGATATCCATGGGCCCCTCGATAGGGAAAGACTGCTTTAAATGCATGGTCAGTGCTCAAATGTATTTGATAAAGTGGTTATCAAATGCTATTTGTCGAAACAGATCTACCCGGAGATCGAGCATAAATACAATTAAGCTTAATAAGGGTGACGACCACCATGCCTTATGCTTAATTAGGATATCGCGAGACAAAGGGATTAAATAGTGGATTGATATTAGGTTCCGTTGTATATTCATTCACTTTGGGTAGTCACAATGTCCCTGCTAGGGACCGCTTGTGATTTATGGACTCACACTACTACTAAGTGTGTTTTCATTGCCATCGTGAGATGAACCTACTGTGGTCACACGCATAGACGAGCAAACGAAGCTTTATGTCGCAGTTTCAATGAATCTAGAATGTGTCTAGGTTCATTGTATCCGACATTTGTCTTTCGAAAATAATAAAGTATTTATTATTCGAATTAGAGATAGGGGGCAATTTCGGTATTTTACCTTTAGCTGGGATTACGTGGGAGTTATTATCCGATAAGGACTCCCACTACCAGCAGAAGTCTAAGGGACGTGGGAGTTAAGGACTCCCATTGCCGAGAGGAGTTGAGGACGTGAGAGTTAGTTCCGGGAACAAACTCTCACACCCTATATAATAAACTCTTGGCCGAAACCCCTAGACTTCAATGCTTTTCACCGAAATACCTAAGAAGCCGAAATAGTTTCGCCTCTCCCTTTTCTCTCTAATTCCCGAAACCCGAAAAAACGAAGAGCTAGCAATCGCTGCCCGCTTTCGCCGCGTGGATACCCTGGGTAGAGGGACTTTCCGCAGAGGGAGATCAATTGGTGGCAGATTAGCATCCAAGAAACATCATCCTCCATTCAAGAAGTAGCTTCTTGAATCCAAGAAAAGTAAGTTTTTTGCTGTTTTTCGATTCGTTTACGTATGAGCGGATCCTTCAGGGGAGGATCCATGGGTGCTTGGAACGAGTTTCCGCCCATGAATCCCTTCAACTATGTGATGAGATACAATATTAAGGTTACATAGATGAGCTATTTATAGAAAAAGAAAAACCCCGACTCCTAATTGGATTCAATATCCAATTCCACTTAACATTAGGATAACTCATATATGGAAGAGTCCTATTCCTTTCTTATTTCCTAATCCTTGTAGACTTAGGCTCCATAACCTAACAATCTCCCACCTGGAGACTAACTCTAATGTAACCACCTCTTCTTCAGTAATCCATAGATGTGTAGTAGTGCCAAGCCTCCATCTCAAGCTATAAGGCCAGTTGAAGCCATGCAGAGCTTCAACTTCTCTCTAAGGTCACAACCTTAGTCAACATATCATCAGGATTTTCACTTCCCTCGAATCTTCATAAGCCGCAAGACCTTCCTCTTTTTAATTCTGAAGACCCATTTACAATGCAGTGCCTTCTTTCCCTTTGTGAGCTTAACTAGTTCCCAAGTATCATTGGACAATAGTGAATTCATCTCATCCATTGAAAGCTTCCACTTGCCTTGATTGCTTTGTATAGCCTCTGCATAACACCCAGGTTCACCACTATCAGTCAACAAAAGATAGTTATTATACCTTGAAGGCGAAAACCTGTCCGATGGTCCCCAATTCCGGGTGGATCTCCGCCGCTGGGTTGTTGGAGGTGGTGCTTGTAGTTCTGCCTCAACAATCACTTGATCATTCTGAATAATCTTGCTCCCACCTGAGTTCGAAATATCTAACTCGACAACTTCGAGCCTCTCAACCTGAGCCTCTGGTGCACCCAACCTCTCTTTGTACAATACCTGCTCATTGAATATGACATCTCGACTACGAATTACTTTCCCATTTTGCTCATCCTAAAATCTATAACCAAATTCGTCACCAACATATCCGATAAATGTACACTTGACAGATTTAGCATCCAACTTCCTTCTATCAACAACATCATTCTGCTGAGGAGTTCCTCTCAGGGTCTTTTCCATGTGAATACCATTCGCAGCACAAAAATGGTTGAACTCACAGAGCTTATACTCTCCACCATTGTCTGATCTCAAACACTTTCTTGTGGAGTCATCAATGAAGGTCATGTAATATGACGCACCACCAAGAGATGTCACCGGTGCTAGTCCCCATAAGTCACTATTTCCCAACTCTAACTTGTGGTTTTTCAAAGTTCTGCCACATTTCGAGAAACTCACCATTTTCTGTTTCCCGAAAACATAATCCTCACATAAACCGACATCAACAGTCTTGAGGTTTGGCAGTTTATACTACGAACACAACACTTTCATCCCCTTCTCACTCATATGGCTAAGACGACTATGCCACAAATCTGTATCACTAATTGCACCTGCAAGAGCAATACTTTCATGAGTGTTATTCGTCAAATACAATGTACCTTCCTTCTTTCCTCGAGCTACTACCATAGCTCCTTTGGTTATCTTCCAAGAACCACCGCCGAATGTAAAATAATAACCGTCATCATCCAATTGTCCAACAAAAAGCAAATTCCTCTTTTACCTAGGAACATATCTGACATTACTCAGTTGCAATACAGTTCCATGCGGTGTTTTGATCCGACCATCTCCCTTCCCCACGATTTCCAAAGGCTCATCATCAGCAAGATAAACCTTACCAAAATCTCCAGAAGTGTAACGTTCCATTACATCAATACTATTACATGAATGAAACGATGCTCCAGAATCCAAAACCCACGATTCCAATGGACTGCTCACACTAAAAATTAATGCATCTGAGATTTCTTCCACTGCTGCAATTGCTGATTTGTTATCTTCCTTCGACGGTGTTGTGCACTCTCTCTTGTAGTGCCCATATTGCCCACAATTAAAACATTTAATTGTGCTCTTGTCTTTCTTAGGCTTCCTGCCTCTCAACTTTGATCTACCTCGGTAGAATTTCGACCTTGATTCTGATCTGCCCCTATTTTCTGTACTCAAGGCTGATCCCGAAGCTATACCCGATTCTTTCCTACGGATTTCTTCACTCATAATCAGGTCTCTGACTTCGTCAAACCTAAGCTTCACCTTCCCTGCTGAAGCACTAACAGCAGTAACTGTTCCACCCCAACTCTCTGGTAGAGAAGAGACAGCAAAATTAAGGCACGTACCTCATCATCGAAATCAATCTCAACTGAGCTCAATTGAGCTATTATCACATTGAACTCATTGAGGTGATTAGAAACCGCAGTACTTTCTGCCATCTTTAGGTTAAACAGACGTCGCATCAGAAAAACCTTGTTTGCTGCTGATGGCTTCTCGTACATCTCCGATAATGTCTCCAACATCTCCTTGGTAGTTTTTGCTTTGACCATATTGAGCGCCACGTTTCTGGATAAAGACAAACGCACGACGCTCATCGCCTTCCTGTCCAACAACTTCCAATCATCGTCTTTCATATCTTCCGGTTTCTCACCAAGAGGTTGATACAGATCTTTACCATATAGGTAATCCTCAATTTGCATCTTCCAGAACCCAAAATCTGCTCCGTCAAATTTTTCGATCGGCAATTTCCCTTCACCCATCATGTTTATTTTTGTTGCCCCTGAACCAGTCTCTGATACCAATTGTTAGGAAATTAATCCTCTTCCAATTCTAGCACACAAGCAAATATCAACAAGGCAAGCGATAAAGGGACACAATGATTTACGTGGTTCGGTCAACTGACCTACATCCACGGGTAAGGCGAGCTCATACTCTCATTATAATGGAGAAACAAGAATACAATGGAGATTCCTCCAATCCATTAGCTCTCCTCGCCTTACTACTCCAAACCATATAAGAGGCACATATATATAGGAGTAGTAAACATTTTGCTAAATGGATTAGGAGTTCGATAATTAGTAATTCACCTAATTACTAATTCTTAACCTAATTAGTATCCAATTAGGAATCCACCTAATTACTAATTCTTATCCTAATTTATATCTAATTAGTAATCCAGTGAATATGGGCCAAAACCCAACAACATGAAGATGGAAGTTTGAGGTATCGAGGTCGTTTGTGTGTACTTTTTTATTTGGGGATGAGAACGGAAATTTTGTAAGAAGCTCACAATTCTAAGTTGTCAGTACATTCTGGGGCTACAAAGATGTATCGGGATCTTCAGGGTAACTTTTGGTTGAAAGGTATGAAACGAGACATATCATATTTTTTAGCTAAATGCCTAGTGTGCTAACAAGTAAAGGCGGAACACCAAAGACCCGTCGGTTTACTTAAGCCTTTAGAAATTCCCGTTTGGAAATGGGAACATATTACTGTGGATTTTGTGGTAGGTCTGCCTAAGGACAAAACCTAAAAAAGACACGATTTAGGTAATCGTTGATCAACTCACAAAATCTGCCCACTTCTTACCAATGAAAATCACAGCTTCTATGGATACTTTGGTGCAGATGTACATGAATGAAATAGTCCAACTTCACGGAGATTCCGGTAAGTATAGTATCAGGCCGGGACTCACATTTTGTGTCTCGGTTTTGGCGGAGTTTTAACGAGGCAATGAAAAACTAAATTGTCCTTAAGTACTGCTTATCATCCTCAAACAGATGGGCAGACGGAAAGAACAATTCAGACTTTAGAAGACATGCTACGGGCTTGTGTATTGGATTTCAAATGTGGGTGGATCATCTATCTTTGGTTGAGTTCGGCTACAACAATAGTTTCCAAGCAAACATTGGTATGGTGCCTCATGAGGCATTATATGGCAGAAAATGTCGGTCACCGATATGTTGGGATGATATTAGGGGGAAGACGGTAATAGGGCCAGAATTGGTACAAGTGACTATGGATGTGGTACCACTTATTCGGGAAATGTTTAAGGTAGCTCAAGTGATGAAGAACCTTGACAATTTGAAGTATCAAGATTCAACACAAAGGATAAAAGTTAGGATCTTTCTCTTACTTGAAAAATAGTTCACGCGGATGCCTTACTAACACCTCAAGGCAGCGATAAGCACCGAGCAACACTAGCAAAGGACTTTCAAGAGTTTGACACACTAGACCTCAAGGCAGCGATAAGCACCAAGCAACCTAGGCAGAAGACTGTAATGGATGAAGAAACACCACAACAAGGGAACTAACTTGTTGATTAGTAACAATGAAAGGAATATCTAAAAATAAATTCAATTCACAAAGTAACAAAGGAATAAACCTCACAATTATATTATCAATAGTCTACCTATAATGTGGCGAAATCTCTCTCTTTAAATAGAGAAGGAATTTCAGCCAAGACTTACAAAATAGAGTCCTAATTGAACTAGGAACTAAAGCAATCACAAGTATAGTAACCTAACATAAGCTAGTACTTGCTATAAACTAACTAGATAAGTACTTCACTTAAACTAAATAACTAATGGACCACATGTCCTTTATTTAAGCTTGTAAATTCGAAATTATTAAAGCTGAAAATTAAATATTGATTAAACTTGGAAAACAAGATTAAATTCTCGCCCAATAATATGGACAGCTCTTGTTGTAGCCACTTGAGAGACGATTTAGGACACCAAAATGGAAAAACTTTGATCTTGGGGTCTTCATGAAAGTTGTAGATATGATTCTTAGATTTCCAATGCAACTTGAAACAGCTCCATTGGATTCCTAGAACAAAAGTTATGCCCATTACACCAAACTGTCTCAATACTATCCAAGTCCTCATCATCAAGATAGATAGAAAAGTTGGGCGGATAGAAAAAGGAGACCGTTAGAACTTGAAGTGGGTGATAAGGTGTATTTATGAGTTTCACCAATGAAAGGGATGATGCGGTTTGGTAAAATCGGAAAGCTAAGTCTGAGGTATCTGGGATCGTACGAGATATTGGAAAAGGTTGAAGACTTAGTATACCGTTTGGAATTTCCACCAACCCTGTCACGAATACACAACGTATTTCATGTGTCACAGTTGAGTCGGTATGTGTCGGACCCCAACCATGTATTAGAAGCGGAACCATTGGAACTTCAAGAGGACTTGTCCTATCAAGAGGTGCCGATAATAATAGTAGACCGCAAGGACCAGATTCTGAGGCGACGAACCATACCCTATGTTAAGATACAGTGGTCGAATAACACCGAAAGGGAGGTTATTTGGGAACTTGAGGAAGAAGCTCGCCAGAAATACCCACAACTGTTTGAATCCCGAGGTAAGCAAGTTTCGGGACGAAACTTCTGTAAGGGGGGAAGGATGTGATAACCTGAACTTTTTGATAATAAATGAAAAACATTTTAATTGATTTTACGTGTTATGTGATTAATTTAAATATTTGTTGTGTACATTTGTTGAGGGTGGCTTTTATGTTATATGTAACTCATGGGGACTTAATGGTGTGAGTTAGAGAACTTGTGGGGGGTGGTTTTGACACTTTTGAAGAATTACATCTCCTGGTAGTTAGTGCTGGAAAAAGAAGAAGTTAGGGAGAGAAAAGAAGTTAGAGAAGAGAAGAGAGAAAAAGAAGAAAAAATTAGAAAATTAGAAAATCTGGAAAACATGAGAGCTGTGAAAAAATCGCATAATTGAAGTAGTAAACGAACTTGGTTTGGGGTGTTCTTTAGTGTGTTTCGAATCTTACTAAAAGGACTACCCGTGAGAAGTGATAGGGGTACATTTTGAGTTTCCATCGAACAGGAATTTGCATTTGAAGTAGTTGCATTTTCTGAAATTTCTAAAATTTGCTTGCTTGCTTGCTCATAATATTAAGTAAGGATCTTCACCTTTGTCTTTTCGGGACTAAAACTCGTGAAATGTATTGTTTAAAGTTCTAGAAATCTATATTGGTAAGGTTTTTATAGCCAGATTTAATGCATTAGATGAAACGTTGAATTGTCCATTCTTGTATGTTGATAACATTGAATCTAATTGCGTATGTTATTTGCATTCTCTTTCTTGTCATCATTGATGTTGAGTATTTACTGATTTTGGAGCATATATTCCATATGTTAGAGTCTCCACCGATTGAGCTCTTGTCTAGAATCGATTCCAATGCAAGGATTCATTCTTTTTCAATTTGAGTGTGTTGTCGTTAAACCAGGAGTTCTCGATATGTGTCACTGTCACTGAGCCCGCTCCTACCCGAGAAAAATTGTAGGGCCTACAAATAGTCGTTGTGGAGTCCCCGGTGGTGGACAATGACACAATACGAATGGATCCTTAAACACTGAGCACTTCGTTCAGGAGATATACTGGACCCATGTACTACAAACTGATGCCTTTCCCATCCAGGTTTAAAGTTTGAGTCATTGTATTAATTGCTTTAGAATTGTGAATAGTCTGTCGTGTGAATGTTGAGTCATAGCATAAATTGTATTCGAAGAATCCAACATTGTGTATGTCCGTTCAATAGTATGAACAACACATGGTGCTTGTGTCTCATTCCGATGTGTGGATGTTGGATTTCGACGAGTATAGTTGATTTCTTACTTGTTTATGTTTTGGTATGATTGTTATATGTGCATTTGTGTTTCAAAAGTGTATTTTGGAGTTGGGAAAGTTAAAGTGCAGAAATGGACATTTTACATGTAAATTTGTACTTGAAAAATGAGTTTGTACAGCTTGCGGACGAAGTGATTCGTCCTTACCTTCGTCCGCCCTGTCTTCCACACAACTACTGTAGCTACTTCCTTACTGCGGACGATGTATTTCGTCCGCGGCCCTCTGCAGACGATCTGCAGACGATGCTTCGCCTGCTCATACTGTTGACCAGTTTTTGACTTTGTTTTACCTTGGTTCCTTCTATTGTTTTCTAAAGGTTATCTTGTGAGGTTTTATTGCGTATATTGTGAGGTACATAGGAACCTAAACATTGCTTGTTTTCACACTTGTTTTGGCAAGTTCAAAAAACGATTTTGTGTCTTATTTGATGTTTCATCCCAAAGGTGTTGGTACTTACTGGGCTTCGTAGCTCACATTTTTATTTTCCTTACTTGCAGATGATGATGTGACTGATGATGGTGAATATGTGGAAGCCTGGGACGGGGGCTTTGACGAGTTATCATAATATGGCTATGATGTAATAGATGGACTAGTTTATTTACTTCCAAACTTAAGTATGTAATAACAGATAGAGCAACTCACTTTTACTTCTGTTGGATTCACACTAATACTGTAACACCCCGCCCCGTAACACTTTTACGTACACCCATTTTGAGTTGATTTTATTAAGAGATAAAGGTATACTGGTAAATTTACATCATTAAAATAAATATTAAATACTTAGTGAACAAGAATGAGTAGCCTTCAAGGAAATTGGCTTCCAAGAAATTAAAAAATAAATAAATATAAATAAAAGGAATGAAAATGCTTGGTATCCAAGAAACTTTTGTCCACCTGTCATCATTTTTGTTCATTTTGGCTACTTGACTGAGTTATACTGCTATATATTATAGTTCCTTTTCTCTTGTTTCATTATATTTTCTCTCTTTATTTTTATTCCTATTTATTTTTTCTTTTTCCTATTAGCTTATAGCTATATAAACAACCAATTTCAATAAACAATTTCAATTACAGAGAGCACAAGCTCTTTGAGCGCCCGAAGGCGATTGCCCCCGAAGGGGAAGAGCGGAGAGTACCCTAGATAGGGAAGATTGAAGCATGCCCCATGCCTGGGGAGGGAAGATAAGCCTCATAAGGAGGAGAATTATTTGCCCCATTATGGGGAGATATAGGAATCGAACACGGGACCTCCGCCCCGTGTTCGGGTAGCCTTACCACTTGGACTACCCGATTACATTCATTTTCCCACACTTCCTAGCCACATAGATTTATACCTTGTATATATATCCTCCATTTTCCATTATCCTTTGTTTTCATATATTGTATTCTTGATTTCTGCTTACTCTGTTTAAATCTGATACAATCAAATTAAGCACTAAAAAATCATGCCAGTTCATTCACAGTCTGTTTATATGCAAAGATATCAGTTATTTTGGATCTCTAGCAAGTGAACAGTTCATCGGGTGAGTGGTCCATCCTTTTACAAAATTATATATATGTATTGTGTGTGTTCATTTTTCATTGCACTCATGATCCAGATCCACTCATGACATGCACATGTTACATTTATTTGTCACCATGAAATATCTTTCTGAATTGGGACTTGTTTTGAAATATTATTGTATTGCATTGAAAATGATAAGTTTAACTAAATCTTATACGGATATGTCTTGTGAATATTGACATGGCATGATAAGAATATGAGTCTATTAAGTCGGACGCAATGATTCGATTTGAAGGAGCTAAGTGCTACACCAAAGGGTGTGGGTCACCTCTAGAGTCCTAACTTTGAATGTGTGCATTTGGGACCCGTATGAAATGTGATATGCTATTATTGTGATGCCTTTTCCAATTTCACCTCGACAGTCCCGGGCAATTGTTCCAAAAAGAAGTCCCCTTATTATACATGTGTATATATATGATTTTCTCACTGTGCAAACTATTTTCCAGATATAAAGTACTTTGGAAGGAAAATGGTTTTAAAGACATCAGCACCAATTGTACGTCCCTTACTGAGCTTTGACTCACGTTTTCCAAATGTTTTCCTCCCCACATGTATCTGAAGTTGGTGCAATATTTTGGTATCAGAGTGCGCAACGGAAGCTTGGGATTAGCAATATGGATAAATGGATTTTAGTCTTGTATTTTATTGAATTTCATTGTAGCCCTGTGGATATTATATTTTTGGGGTAATAGAATGTTTGTTTAGAGCTTTTGCGGTTCGGCTCGTCCCCGTCCGGGCAGGGGGCAGGTCGGGAATACTCTGATAATATGTAAAACTGTTAGTCTCCTTTAATAATGGTTTAAAGAATTTAATCTTCCACATTATGTCTCTCTTGACCTTGTTCTTTCCACTTCTTCAATTTTCGTTTCATCCTCGTTTTACTTTTCCACTCTAGGCATTTCTATCTTAAGCCTTCTTTTTACCTTTCTAGGTGTGGTTTGTCTTCCTATCATCTCTTTGAATAGCTCAATTTCTTCTTGTAAAACAACAACTTGCAAGAGCTTGTATATATATAAATATTATCATAAATATTCTTCAACTCTTGAAGTGGAACTTCACCAAAATCCTTATAATGCTTCATTTTCTTATTGTGCACATTGGTGGAGTTCTTTTAATCTTTATGTAGTTCTCAAAGTTGATGTGTACCTTTGCGGTTCTTCCATTATTGACCATAGATCTTGTCTTGGTTTCTCAAGTTGATTTATTTGACTCATTGACCTTCTATGCTCTTCATTTTCTCTTTTCTTCATCACTTTCATCTTATAACACCTTTATAGACTTTGTTCATTTCACTATCATCCATACATGTATGACAACTATTTTCTTCAAGGAAACTCTTCACATGGAATGCCACTTTAGGACCAATGATCTCAATGTCATTAAACATTCATACAAATGGAGATTTTGGATGAGGCATTATCTTTAAGAGTGAAACCACTTTTCCTTTTCCTTTGACATCTACACAACAAAGGATATTTGGTACCCATACTTTCTTGGGTCCTTGAAGTTTAGTCATAGAACATTTCATAATCCACGTAATTTTTGCACATTTTTCAACATTCTTTTTTGTGATGCAACGATTTACATGATGTCCACATTTTCCGCAACATGTACATGTCACATTAGGCATATATGATGATTTAGATCTAGCATCAAAGGATATATAATGTGTATTCTTGCGAGTTTGTTTGTACTCTAAAATATTTTTATCACGAGAGACACATTGAGCACCAAACAACTTATCAAGAATATCTTTATCGCAAGTACACTTTTCAACATATAAGTTCAAGATATCAACATTTTCTTCAAGATGCATATTCAATAAGTCTAGAATCAAGATATTTCACCTTGACACGTAATTCATGATTCTCAAGTGTTAAAGCATCAAGAGATGTTACATTCTCTCTTTTTATTTCTCTACATCATGCAAAGAGGCAAGTAATCTATCATTTTCTTTTTGCAAGCATGGATTTTCATTAAGTAAGCAAACAAGGTTTTTTTTCCCATCTCCTTAGTTTTCTTGCCATTTTCTTAATCTCAGCATACATCTCAACCAAAAGCATACAAGGATCATCATCAATATAATAACCAATATACCATTCATTTTCAAAAGTAGAATTTGAAGTTTGTACCTTATTTTTCATAGAGCAAGAGCTTAGGATGTCATCTTGATTTTTATCATCAATGTGTCCAATAAGACATTTTGTGTAATCTTGATCTCAATTATCCCTTTCATTATTATCTCAAGCGGAAACTAATGCTTTCATGGGGTTATTGTTCTCTCTTGACCATTTTTGCATTGAATTATCAAATCCTCTTTGACCACTTCCTTTTCTATTATGCACATTTGCAATATATTCATTGGAAGCAATCTTCTTTCTTTTCATGTAGTTGGTAGAGTCTTCATTGCTAGATGAGATTTCCTCGCTTGATGATCTCTCTTCACTTTCTTTGTCCCTGGCATATAACTCTTTTCTTAGTTCTTTTGCACGTTTTGCCTATCCTTGTTTGTCACATTTTCAAAATCTTCATGGAAGCCATACTTACTCGTTTTGTGTGAGGTAGTGCAATTTTTTTTCATATTTTCTTCTTTGTGATGCTTTGATCTTTTAGAACCTACATAAAATTCTTGAGAAGTGTTAGGTACCTTTTGAGAAGCTCCTTCATGGTTAATTCTCTTTCTCAAGGGACACATTTTAGCATAATGATCAAATTCACCAAAAGCAAAGCAACAAGAGCGATTCTTAGAGAAGCTAGGCAATATGAACAAGAATCATTCAAGTTGATGGTGTTATACTTTATAGAAAGCTTAGCCAAAGAATCTTGTAACACATGATGATCATGCTTCAAGTTATCTATTTTACTTAGAGCACCAATAAAACTAGATGTAGCATCATCAAACGCACAAGCATATTTTCGAGATCATTTTTCAATCTATCAAGATCATCATGTAAAGTACTTTGAGAAAATAAAGTTGATACCTTCATTTTGTTACCAAGTGATGAAGAATGGGGATTTTCATTGTGGCTTTTATCATCACTTGAGTAATTACTTTTAGCCATCAAGTATCTTGGGCTTCAATATAAATATCATTCCAATTGCCACTTCAAACTTTTCTCTTCTTTCAACCAAAATCCTTGATCATGGTCTCCTTCATAAGGCATGCTTTCATAATGTTCATCACCACATTGGGATGCATTTTCTCCAAAGACCTTATAGTTCTCATCTTTTGAAGGCTCTATACATGATTCATCTTCAAAGCTCATAATAAAAAGACTTTTGCTTTCTCTTTCTTCACACTCTTTGTATTTTAAAATATTGGCTTGAGAGGTGATTGAGATTTCTTCAATTTCTTCTAGAGATTGAGTTTCCAAATCTTGAGATAACACCCTTGGCTCTTTCACTACAATATTTCCTTCATAAGTAGCTCCAAGCATTTTCCACATAGAGTGTGCACTTTCACATTCATAGACTTTGTTGAATACTTCTTCACATAGTGTGCAACAAAGGATATTCATACCTTTAAAGTTGAGTGTCATTTTTGAGGAATCATCTTCATTGAATTCACTTTTAGACTTTGACACCTTGACACATTTCACGTTCTTTGAAAGAACATATGGTCCTTCTTCTATAATTGCTCAACAAGGTGAAGTCATTAGAACAAATAAAAACTTTAAATATATTTTTCCAACAAGTGAAATTAAAGTCATCAAGCAAGGGAGGTCTAGAGAGAGAGGAATCCTATAAGATAGATATAGAAGAGAAATGTGAATATGAAAATGTATTGTGTAGTGAGGGTGGTCATGGGTTTGTAGCGATAGTTGGTGAAGAGAAGGAAGTGGGTATATAAGGGGCTTAGACTTGAGAGAAGAAGATGTAGGGTGAACTGGTGGCGGCTGTGGTATGTGCAGTGGTGGTATTGGTGGTAGGGGTGGAAGGGGGAAGAAGATATAGGGGAAGATGATGAGTTTATGGTGTTTGCTTTGTTAATTTAAATTGGATTTATTTTTTGAACATTTGAGTATCCAATTTGTTTAGGTAGGAATGAAAACTCCAAAGTGCCCTTGAAAAAATGGTCACGTGTTGACCGTGTGATCAATCTTAACGTGGTTCTCTAAACAAATTGGATGGGAATGACTGTCGTAAATACATTGATGACTAATTCGTTCAATATTAAGCAAACAGGATCATTTTAACAGGTAAAAATATGTAAAGGACTAGTTAGGTCAATTTGCTACAAATCCACTCTTAGAATCTCTACCACTGTTGATACTGGTCTGTTGACCTATTTCTATCATTGGGGGAATCTGTGTCGGATATATGAGTTGAAATTAGTAATAACTTATGAGAATTGTGGAAACAAAAATTAGCATCAGTTAAAAGAAAGATGATTTCTGTAGAAGAAGCTCTGGAGCAAGTGCTCAATGCCTCACAGCAGCTTCCTCCCATTACAGTGCCCCTCCAAGATGCTCTTGGCAAAATCTTGGCCGAAGACGTTAAAGCCTCTGACCCACTTCCCCCTTACCCTGCTTCTATCAAGGTTATCTCATTTTCATATATTTTCTCGGGCTCTTTTGAAATGGACATTTTTTTTACATGCGAATATATTATGTTGGATACATTTACTGAATTGGGTTGTTATTTTTATTTTTTTTTAAATTTTGCATTTCTTGGTGGGTTTTGGAAATTTCATAATTGTAGCTGTTTTTTTCCGGGTATTTTGGAATTATATTTTTTTAATGGTTTGGAATTTCAGTGAAACCTGAAATGTGATGAATACGGTGATTGTTGCAAATTTGCAATGATCAAATCCTTAAGATCATTCTATTATTTTTCCAGAATATTTTGCATAAATGTGTTACTTAATTTGTTAATGATACATTCTTTTGAGGGCTGGTCGAATATGTGATTAGCCTTTTATGTTGGGATGGGCTGCTCGAAGCTGTTTATTTTCAGTTAAAAGAAAACAAAAATATATATATTCTGAAATTCAGTACCTGTTTAGTAGATATGAGTTACATGATTGCTGAAACTAATTGGAACAGTTCGTAGTTTCTTGTTTCCTCTTTAATAATCAATTGTGTTCTAGAGCATTCCCAAGAAACATTGGCAGGTTATCAGGATTAGTAAATAAAAAATAGGTGGGAAATGGACAAATGAAACCTTTTAATTTCTTACAAAGTATTTCCTTGTGCTTTAATCGGTATTCAGTAGTCCTTTTTGTTCTGCCCAACTTTTGATAAAGAAGTTTTAACCTAAATTTCACAGGTTAGAATTGAATGAATAAGTCTGATTGCATTAACTTGAGTTTTTTTCTTCTAATATTCCTTTTTAGTTGCACGCCTATTGGAGCTCCCAAAGAAATTTTCTTTGTCCATTTATCTTCATTATTTTAATTCAAGTAACGAAGGCCTCAAAATCTTGTTAGCTCCAGACAATAACTTATTTTTGGCATAAGAAATTTTAAGCTCCCTGACACAACTGTCTGCTTCAACGTTTTTCCTTTTCTTATGAAGTGTGATAATCTTATCTCTTCTAGACAATTTGAAATATATGATGAATTGTAATGTAATTTAGTGTGATTTTTCACTTGGAAATTTGTACGGACCTCCTGTAAGATATGTAACCTCAGAGAGAGAGAGTTTAATCAGGATTTGGTTTCTTTCTTTTCTTCCTATTTCTGGATCTGTTATTCCATGTCCTTTTAATTGTTTGAAGTGATAATCTTGAACTCTCAACATGCGTAACTATTGCCTTGGGTTTGGTTCCTATTTTTCTTGTTGTCTTTAATGTAAGAGATGGTTAGAGTTTCCATCATACTCGATAACAACAGTGTCTTCTTCTACAGTGTTGCATGTCTCGTATGATTTTCTTACATGTAGTGAACTTTTCCAGCTTGAAACTAAGGAAGCACAAATATAGTCTTTCTGAAGGATTTGTTAAGTTGGCATTTAACTTCTTAAGACTTCTACTGAATCGAAGTGTGCTGTCATCGTGTTCACTTATTATGTTATTCTGGTATTCAGGATGGATATGCAGTAGTTGCCTCAGATGGACCAGGTGATTATCCTGTGATTACTGAATCAAGAGCTGGAAATGATGCGGTTGGAGTAACAGTGACCTCTGGAACTGTTGCATATGTAACAACAGGAGGTAAATTATACGTTGAACTGTACTTTTCTTAATAATTTCTAACTGCTTTTATACTTCAGCTATTATGAAAGTTCTGTCCTATTTAATTTGTTTGTAGACCTTGTATAATGTATAAAATTATTCTTGGTGCTAGGTAAAGGCCCATGGCACTATGGAAAATGTTGAAGTCACTTTATATCTTCATTACCATTCACCTTGTGTCAGAAAGAGAACTTAGAATTTATGCATTTCTAGTTGTTGGCTTCTTTATGTTGTCGTATGCCTACTATTAAGCTTTGCTTTTCCAAGTCCACTTATTTGATCATGTTTCACAGAGATCTGTTATTGATTGAGTAATTAGATAGGCATAGGTTTTTCTGCATCTAGGACATTGAGTCATGATTCTTGAAATCAAGACCAAATTTCTGTTGGAAATTACACCAACTGCTCGATCTGAAGTGAAAAAGTTTATGTTTCCAGTAGGTTAGTATATCTTAATTTCATTGAAATTCTCTCTAGCCGTTCAGAAAGTTTTTAACTAAGTGCTTCAAAAACAGAAGTCCTATATTTTTCTAATCAATATATAGTTGGCTTGGTAAAAAGCAGTGTTGTCAAATGGCGGGTGGCGGAAATGGGGATCGGCGCCATATAACCCCTGTGGAGTGGCGGAATTTGTGTGGCGGGGGAGACGGGCGCTAATAGCGGATGAAGGGTTAGGGTTTCTGCTTTTTAGGCATATTTAAGGTTGGGTTTTTTGCTTTCTAGGCCAAAAGTAGGTTGGGGCTTCAAAAGTTTGGCCCAGCCCAAGTTGCCACACTCTTTAAAAATAAATAATAACCTAAACTGCCTCAATCTTTAAACAAAAAGGAGCTGCTTTGTCTTCTCCTTCTGCGACCATCTCCGGCGAACATCTCCGGGAGTGCCCTTTTGTTTTACATTTCTCTGCTATTTTTCGTTTTTTCATCTTCTCTCAATTTTTCTTCTTCTTCATTCTCTGTTATTTTTAATTAAAAATTCAGGGGCTTTTAAAAACCTTCTCCATCCGCTTCACCCGGCTTCCAATAGATGGCGTAGACATTGATTATGTTAGGATGGAGGAGGATGATGAATAGATTGTATGTTATGTTTTGTTTTTTGTTATGTTGGGTTCTATCTTTTGTTGGCATGAACTTACTTGAAAGTTGGAACGTGAACTTGATTATTTTCTATTTTAGTTGAAATTATGTTACGAGGGTTGAAGTGTTTGGCCTATGATATTATTATGCTAATGTTTGTTTTGGTGTTTTTACATATATAAAACTTATTTTTTTAAGGCCGCCATAACTTGCTACGTCATCCGCTATTTTCTATGGTGGATGTTTAGCTTTCCGTCGTAGCCCGCCATCCGTCATTGATAACACTGGTAAAAAGTAATAAATTTATGAATTAGAATTGCATATCATGTTAAATATGACCCCTAGAGAAGAATAATGTTAAAGACTATATTACTGTCTCAGAATTGTGTAGTATAAAGAATAAATGCACTTGTTCTCATAGAAAGTTATCCGTGCCTCGGTTTCCCCATCTCCTTCAATTCATTTTCTTTAAAATGACCTAGGGACACTTAGATAATTCAAATAAAGTGTAGATGGTCGGAAATGAGAATCTCAATAAGCTCATTTCCTACATTTCTGGTAAAGCTCCAAGAGGAAGAAATAAGAAAACTGATTTTGTAATAATGTGACAATAGCTTTTTTTAAAGATAAATGACGAAATTTTATTAGTGAAAAGAACAACATCAACAACCCCAAAGCCTTAATGCCTAGTAATTGGGACCGGCTACATGAAGCGAAGAAAGAATTATATGTGGTCATTAACATGAAAACATTCTCTCCATTTCTTTCTATCTAACGTACTCAAGGAATAACTGGGTTTTTAAAATCAGTTTCTGCCTATTGAGTTACTATGGAACTGTGTTGTTTTTCTATCCTCTGCGGGCAATAGCATTTGATGTTTTTTGGGTACATATCATTGGCGGAGTTATAAGGAGATCGGGGGGACTGCATTATTATAGTCTTAATTTACTTTCTCAACGATGCCTCAACCACTTTCTTCTATTTCTTCTTTTGACCAATAAAAAAAAATTCTTTTATCTAAAAAGAATATGAGAAACAGGATGAAAAATCTCCAAGAAAGTGGATTAAGGACGAACTACATGATTGCAGCCTTCCAATGTCTTTGTAAATGTATCAATACCATGCCACTGAAAACGCTGGATGTTAATGGAAATTGATAGGATGGTGGGGAAGGAAGCTATACTTTGATTAAAAGAATTGCAGTCTGTCATTGCTCCTTTTTTTTCTGATTTGGATCTGTATTTCCCCTTCCCCTTCCCCACCCCAACACCCAATATTATTTTCTTGATAATCAGGAATCTCTGATGGTGTCCTTAAGACCATTCTATAGCCACCAAACCCGGTGTCACTAAAGCAGTTGCTGTCGACATAGTGTATTTCTAGGGTTTCTTAGTGACAGGTTTTAAAGCAAGATTTTTCCCTACCTGCACTTGGTGGTAGGCCTTTGAGCTACCTCTGAATAAATTGCGAGCCCAAATTTAGGAAGTTGGAGTATGTTTTGAAACATGAGTTTATTTCATGACAAGAGTGGACATAATTTCAAAAGTTACTCCACTTTTTGTAGGTCCAATCCCCAATGGTGCAGATGCGGTTGTGCAAGTGGAGGACACACACTTAGTAGAGAATGCTTCAGTTGAATCAAAAGTAGTACGGATATTGAAGCAAACCAGTCCAGGAGTTGATATTCGTCCAGTGGTATGATTTTGTTGTGGGTCATTATTTTTCAAAAAGAAGTACTGAGCCCTGTTGTACTGATTTCATGCTATTATCATGCTGCATTGACTTTTGGAACACACATGCTAGAGATTTTAAATGGTGCAACTTAAAACCCCCATTTTCAGAAATAGTAATGATTAATAAGTGGAAGTTGAAAATGAATGTGATCAATTTCGAGATATTTTATATCTCATTTTCTTATATGAAATTTCATACACTTCCTACAGGAGGAATAGGTTTTGTATTATTGCATTTTCGTTGAGTTTTCATTTATAACTTTAATTTTTTGCATGTAAAATTTGACTTTGTATTATATTGCCAGAATCATTTCTTTATTGGAAGAATATTTTGGCATATGAAAGGTTGAGTAGAAGATTTGAGAATCATGACTTTTATCTTTCATCAGTTAAGCATAGATGGCAGCAATGTACAAGTTTACACTTAATTACTATTAAGGTTAAAGTTTCAAGGCTTACGCTAGTTTCTTTGGCAGGGATGTGACATAGCAATAGGTGATTCGGTACTGAAATCCGGAGAAAGACTAGGTGCGGCCGAGATTGGCCTTCTTGCTACTGTGGGCGCCATGATGGTGAAGGTAATCTTCTTTTATTTTGTGTACCTACATTGTATGCATCTAGTTATCTGTCTCCACATTATTTATTCCTTTCTCTATGCTGTCATACAGGTATATCATGTCCCATCAATTGCAGTGATTTCCACTGGCGATGAGCTGGTTGAGCCAACTGTTGGGTGTTTAAATCGTGGGCAGGTATTTAAATCTTGGTTGGAGTTTAGCCTTAGCTTTCTTTTCTTCTTCTTCCTTGTTGAATTTACGTTTTCTTTTAGTGGAAAGACCATATACCATCTATTGATCTCTATCTCTATATTGGAGATCAAAAAAGGACTCAGAAGCATATGTAGTTACATAAAGGTGGCAAAACATTGGATCTTTAAATTCTTTAAATTAAATCTTGTGTAGCTTCAGTAAAGTGACACAGGGAGGAGCTTTGCAATCCTAGGACTCCAGTTGATTCTCACTGTAATGTACGTCTCTGTGACAGCAAAAAACCTAATTTATTGATAGAAGTTGGAAAGCTGGAATCCAACTCTTCGAATTTGTGTACATAATTCTACACAAGTTAAATTCTTGGAAACTTTGAGGAGAAAACTAACAGATTAGGTTGAACGTACTTTATCCTAAAACACTACATGAATAGTTTAATCACTTGAGCTCGTACTTTATATCCTAAAACACTACATGAATAGTTTAATCACTTGAGCTTCACTAAATTAAGATTGTATAAGTTGTTTGTAGCAAGCTACAACATCACTTTACTTATAAGATTTCTTTCTCTTGCATCATTGAGTGTGGTTTTGAGGAAACCGATCCTTGTTGCATTATTATTATTATTTTGGTTTTCAAATTTCTCTTCTGCAAGCCTTGGAACTAAATTAAATGGTTGAAAATGATCTCATGTGCATCCTCGATAGCTGGGGGATCTTTGAATTTCTCTCTGTTTGGGCATAGGGCTGTATAGGACGTCTATTTGATGAAGGAAAAAGAAAGACAGTTAATAGCAAATATATATTTCCATTCCTAGTGCATATGCATATATTTCCTTGTTTCTGAACCCTTTCTGGGCTAATCAAAGAATCTCATTCACAAATAGCTTTATATGTGAACTAGCTCTTCTGATCTGAAATAGATTCTTCTCTTGATTTAGCTAGTCTCTCATATTTCAAGGGCCCATGGAAATAATGCCTTATATTTCACAGATTAGGGATTCAAATCGTGCCATGATTCTTGCTGCTGCATCGCAACAGCAGTGTGAAGTTCATGACCTTGGTATAGTTTGTGACAATGAACAAGATATTGAAAGGGTCTTGGAGAATGCAGTTTCTTCTGGAGTTGATATCATTCTAACTTCTGGAGGTGTTTCCATGGGAGACAGGGATTTTGTCAAGCCTTTACTTGGAAAGAGAGGAAAAATATTTTTTGACAAGGTAATGATGTCTCTTTACTATATAATGGAAATTTAAAAATTTATGCATCTTCTGGTTCTCTTTTCTTGTATGTATCTTCTATAAGGGGTGCTCCCCCTGATATCAATATCTACTTACACATAAAAGGAAACACAAAAAATGTCACACTACATCCTTCATCGGTTCCTTGTATGCAATAAGACATCAAATTAGGAATGTAGCAGCTCATAGCTGTGGTAACTTCTTTCTCTCTGAATAGATACACATATTTTGTTCTTTTGCTCTAAAGAGCTTTAAGAATATGTTTTTTTTTACTTATGTGCTTTTTATTCTTTAAGGTTTGCATGAAACCAGGGAAGCCTCTTACATTTGCTGAGATCGTACGTGGATCAACTAATAACACAAAATCCAATAAGCTCCTTGCTTTTGGATTACCTGGAAATCCAGTGAGCTGTCTGCTCTGTTTCAACCTTTTTGTAATCCCTGCCATTCGACGTCTTTCTGGCTGGACAAACCCTCACCTTCCAAGGTTGCTGAAAGTTCTTAAACCATGTGCAATTTATTCTTTCACATCATTTTGAGGTTTTTGTACCTTGTCTTCTTCTCCCCTTGTTTTGTATATTTTTCTTGCCTGCTTTAGTTTTAATGTATATTCTCTTCACTTTGGTTAGAGTACATGCTTGTCTTAAGCAAGCATTAAAGACAGATCCTGTTCGTCCAGAATTTCACCGTGCTGTTATTAGTTGGGAATTCGACAATGGGAAAGGCACTCCAGGGTAAGAATCCTCGTATCAAATAGTATTGAATTTAAAGAGAAATGCTCTGGGGAACCAGAAGCTGAGCTCACGATTAATTTAAAAGGCAAGCCAGATCACTAGGATGTATCAACAATTTGGTTTCACAGTTTGCATACATAGTTGCCTAGTAGTAATCTTTCTCTATCTTTAATGAGTTTCAGATTTGTTGCTGAGAGTACTGGACATCAAATGAGCAGTCGACTTTTGAGTATGAAGTCAGCAAATGCTCTTCTGGAACTGCCTGCATCAGGGAAGTTGATTCCTGTGGGTACTTCTGTGCCAGCAATTGTAATTTCTGATATAATCGGTATTTGTGGGAGCAAAAGTTTACAGTCCATGGAGCTTCAAGGAAGTATGTCAGAAAACATAAATATCGGTGGATCAGTTGTAGATTCTGTGTATAGAGTGGCTATCCTGACAGTGAGTGATACTGTGGCCCTTGGGAAGGGCCCTGATAGAAGGTACTTCATTCGGTTGGCTGCAGTTATTGCTTGCTTCTATTTGACTTTTTAATTGTCCTTGGTGTTATGTATTTATTTAATTTCTAGCATTTCTATACTGACTTGAATTTTTTATTTGGTACGATGCGTTGCGTACATGATACCGACTTCAGCATTTCCTCCCTCCAAATTGGGACTTTATTGAAGAAAACATTAGTTTCTTTTTGAGCTCTAAAGTGATTAACTAAATAAAAAGTAAGTGATGAGAAAATAAAATGCACAAGTATCTGTCTTCCTAACCCCTATCTTCCCCCTGTCAGTAGAGAGAAGGTTAAATGAAAATTTTCACCTTACTTCTCTTAGGGCGAAGTATTTGTCTTCCTCCTCTTTTCCGTACCTTATTTCTGCTTCTATGAACCGAAGTCATTAATAAATTCACAGACTGATATTCTTCCCCGCATTCAATGAGGTGAGAACTTGTTGATATTTCTACAAGAGGAGCATGGGATATGCTATCATTAATGCCCTCCAATATCCAAAGTGAAACAGAAAAGAAGCATCTAGATACACCTTTTTGGATCATCATTCCAGAAAGGTCACTTAAACGATGTTAAATGAAATGGGCAAAGTTGATATTACTCCAGGTGAAAGTGAAATATGGAAGTATTAAGTTCTTTGCAACATGTATGGCAAGTGGTGTATGCTTTATTAGAAACGTGGGCCGGTGTTAGTTGACCTGGGCAAAAGAAAATAGGAAAAAAAAAAATTAATGTCCACGAATGGATGTGCTTTATTTCATCTTGTTTATGGAATATCAGTATAGTAGACACTTTCCCCTTGTTTGTTCCAGGTGATCTAGTGCAGTAATGATATATATTTGTATTTTCATTCTTGTTCTCTTCAATGGTTGACTTGCTTACTATTTTTCGATTTCTGGCGAGGATCATGTCAACAGTTTTCGTAATGCATCTCTAACATCACTTTTGAAAGTCAAAATATAGACATGTTAAATAAATTTTACACTTCTCAAATATTCACATCTTTGGAATTACTTCCTGTTTTCCTGGTAGAAATATTGATTTTCTGTTGGTAGTGTCCTATTAAACATGGAAAACCCAGTTTATTAGAAATTAACAGAATAAAGACTATTAGTGATTGCAGAACCACATTGATAAACTTACTCGGTACTTTCTTCAGTCTTTATCTGTTTGGTCCTGCTCTTTATTAGCTTATGACGCTAGCTCCTCACATGATTCTGCAGTGGTCCGCGTGCAATTTCAGTGGTAAATTCATTATCAGAAGAATTAGGAGGGGCTAGAGTAGTTGCGACTGCTGTTGTTCCAGATGAGGTGCCAGATATCAAGAACATTATGCAGAGATGGAGTGATGTTGAGAAAATGGATCTCATTCTTACCCTCGGTAAGTTTATAAATACCATATTTAGTTTCTCTTTGTTATGTTTGGAGATAACTTCAATGATATGTGGTGGTTTGCTTTTGCCAAATTCATTTGTAAAGGTTATATTATTCACCTATTTGCTGCAATTTTTCTCTTTGCTGTTTTTGTGCAAATTCTTGGTTAGAAATCCCTGGTTTGCGCAACTTTTGTTATTGATATATTACTGGATTCTAGAATATTTATACGTTAAAGAGGCAGTTTGAACTTTGAACCATGATTATACATTTTTTTTTATCTCCAGGTACAATCATTCAGTGAACCAATAAGTTTTTTTTTCCCTTTTAAATGATAAATAAACTGATAAGTGACAGTTACTACACTGATATATTTTAAATCTTACCAAAATACCATGCAAGTCAAATATTACCGTAGCTTACAACAAAAGGGAATAATATTTTCTCTAATTCTGTCATTTATCAAATTAGGCGGTACAGGTTTTACTCCAAGAGATGTCACCCCTGAAGCTACGAAAGTGTTGATAGAGAAAGAGACACCTGGGATTCTGCATGTCATGATGCAAGAGAGTCTGAAGGTATGAACTGGAACTGATGCATCTCTATTCTAATGAAAACTTATCAGTCTTTTGGTCCACTTTTTTGCATCTCGATCTTCGCTTTAAACGATTATATTTTTCTTTTATTTTTTCCTAAAATTTTCTTCCTCAGACTCTATTTTCTTGCCTCCATGCATTGAATACCTTCTGAGCCGTGTGGACATGGATTCTCTAGTTCAATGAGACTAGGACCATCTCGCATGGTTGATCTTCCACGTTTCTATGTTGGTGATGCATTAAGTAATGATCGTTGATCCATCACATTTCTTTGTCACTGTGGCAATAATTAATGAACTGGTGGGTGAAGTTCCCAAAAAGGAAGTCTATATTTTTTATTTCTGATTCTCCTTCCTTTTAAAGTTCCTATCTCGTTGTCTAGAGTATGCATGGGTTAGGAGTGGGAATCGAAGATCTTCATCCTAATTTTATATATACTCTCAAAATTTCTATGGACCCTTGTTCACTCAAAACTTTGAAAGATGAATTACTGTAAATTATGCCAAAAGGTTCTCGTTCAGTGAAATGGAGCTAAAATGTCTCTTAGCATCACCTATATTCTTTTAGCAATTAGTTGAAGATTAACTTCTGGACGTATTTAAAACAATAGAACCTACTGGTGGAACTTGGTAATTTTGTTCAAAGTCCTATAGCATGACATATTTGGTTTTGCTTTAATGTAAAGGATATAAAAATAATTCACTAGCAATTCAAGTATCAGTGTTAAAAAGTATCACATAGTGTTTCCGTTGGTAGATTCATTAAAGGCAAGTAATGCATTCTCCATAGACAACTTCGTAAATTTATTGAAAAAGATGATCACTATCGGTAAATGATCCGTTTGCTGGTCAAATGCCACTGATTCCTCTTATTAAATTAATCCAAAAATAAATATCCTCTTATCATTATTATTATTATTATTTGATGGATAAAAAATCCTGTTATTGACTTGTATATATATTTTCCTGCCTCGAAATTCTCTCGGTATATTTGTTACTCTCTGAGTGGCTTGAATTGTTCATTATCCATTTGTCTCAGAGTAGCTTTCTTTCCTAGATTTTTATTTCTTGTTCTTATAGCATGATACAACACAAATTTACTTATGGCTTTAACATGGAAGCTGATTTTCATTATTATATGATCAACTTTGAGCAGGTTACGCCGTTTGCAATGCTTTCACGTTCTGCAGCTGGAATAAGGGGAACAACATTGGTAAGATTCGAAATGTTCTTGTACTGTTAGGTCTAGGGTCATCATTCTTATAATGGGAATTCTCATTTAGATAAGATGTCTGGAACTAGGAGCAATTCGAATTGTTTCTCTCCCATCATGCTATCCTTGTAATACAGAGAAAAGATCGTCCACATTGTGTAAAAGGAGCTAAGATAGAATTAAAGCGGTTCACTGCTGCAAATAATGTTTCGTTCTAGCTTAGTTGCATGTTAATTTGTGATTTTTAGCTTTTGTGGACGATTGTACTTCATCTAGATGTAGTAGAGCATTTCTTCGTATTCTTCCATCCGTAGTTCACGAGGAAAAAAAAATTGAATTCAAGGGGAGAAAAAAAAAACCAGTATCTTCTTAGTTACACTATCAGATAATGTCTCCCATGAGTTAATCTGAATGTGTTGTTTTTGGTATTGTCTTGTTTAGAATCTCTTAACAGCATTATTGATGTTGATTTGGTTTGTTTTGGCGTGCACGTGTCAGATAATTAACATGCCTGGAAATCCAAACGCGGTTGCTGAATGTATGGAGGCCTTAATTCCCGCACTTAAGCACGCGTTGAAGCAGATAAAGGGAGATAAGAGAGAAAAGCACCCGCGCCATGTTCCTCATGCAGAAGCTGCTCCAACAGATGCATGGGAAAAGAGCTTCAAGTCGGCTTCTAATTCCGACACGGGAACCGGTTGTCCTTGTTCACATTAGGCATAATTATCACTCAGACATTATATACATCTCTACCCAGAATTTGAAGTCTGCCTTTATGTAAAATCTATCTGTATACTATTGAGAGAATAACAGCAAAATACAAGAACTATTTCTCTCTAGTCCTCCAAGGATTTTGGAGAATAAACAAGGTTGAGTGCCGGAAGAGAATTTAGAGAAACAAATAAGGAAAGCTTCCATAAACCTAAATTTGCAAGATTTTTTTATTTGGTTTAACCTTGTTTTTCTGTCTTTAAGAAATTTTAAATATTTATGAAAATCATTTGGATCCTATCCCAGAGGGTCTATTCTGTCATGCATCAGGTCCATTGGACCATCCGGTCCAGATTTGGCCACATCACTGCATTTTCTTCTCTCTCCTCATTCTGCAGGGATGTGGTCAAATCTGGACCACATGGTCCACATGGACCCGGTCCATATCAGATATTTCCATCCCAGAGGCTTGACTCTGATTTATTATATATATATATATTTTACCAGAAAAAAATTAATATCTGAAATCCCTGGGATTTGGAAGGATTGTGAATGTCAACCTCTAGCTTAATGTCAAATATACACTGAACATACTTAGATATATAAAAAAATATATAAATGACAGCATGTGTGCTCAATTGGCAGTACCGTATTTTCTTGATTGGATGTCTACTATATATATCAAGTGTGGTTAATCTTACGGTTAGACTGGGAGAAGAACACGTCGATTCACTATTTAGTGAACTCAGTCACTTCTACGATCAAAGTGATGAGCATGCACTAACTACATTAGCCTTAGGTACTCCCACCTTCCCAAATTAAATATTTATTTTTTTAGTTTGTCTCAAAATAAATTCTTAATTTTTTAAAAATTGATGTATTTTCTCCTTAAACTCCAATAACTAATCTTTTATTTATAAGTATTCAATCTCCACCAACGCATACAAAAAACAATAAAAATAAAAAGCTCTATTAACACATGGGTACCACTGGGGATTGCATTGAACTAACCATGGTTTGGTATAAATGACAAACCATGGCAGTTTTTTTTTGGACCAATATTTCTGTCCATAACGGAAGTAGCATTTCCGTCCTCATGCTAACCCTAATAAATTCTTGAAACCCTAAACTACCGTGACTTGAGGACGGAATTGGCAATTCCGTTCTCACTTGGTAGTGGATATATCCTCTAAACCTACCTTTAACCCCCCTATATATATATATATATATATATATATATATATATATATATATATATATATATAATATCAATTTTCATATTTCTCTCCAAATTTCCTTCCAAATTTAGGTAGTTACTCTGTAAACTTAGCATTTTGAAAATGAATAGCGAAATGGATCGCACCCTGAAAAAAGTATTTCAGATACCAATTTAAAATTGTTGTCGGAAATCAAACCAATAGAAAAATAGTAATATCTTATTTTGTAAAGTGTAATTTTTTTTAATCAAATGTGTTGAGCTATCTAACACATTATATTATATAGCTTATACCATTATTGTACAAAAATTGGTTGGAGCGTACTAGTCTCGGCGTAACAAGATGTTTCTATTTGAAGGACGTCATTGGGAATCAATGGTGCGTTTATGTAACCAAAATAGATGACAAGTACTACCTAGACAGTGATTTACAAGAATTTTTGCGTGATAACAATCTTCGACTGACAGATACAGTTAATTTTATCCTTTCTCCAATGAACCTACTAGATATTTATTTTAAGGGAGGGTTATTGATAAGACCCGGGATCGGTTATCTGAAGGGCGAATTATCGTATCCCTCCGATGGGGCTTTTTTGGGCAGAGTTTTCGAATAGACATTCACAAACCTACTCGGGATTTTCAAAACCGGTACATTTTTTAATATTAAAATTTTGGAAAAATATTCGTTCCTCTTAAAGTTATTTATTGTAATTTGTTTTCCTGTGTACAGTGGATAGGTAGAAACTACATGCAATGATGCGTTAGAATGCAGCTTGGAATCCCTGAAGTACTACACATGTGTAATAGTCGCAGGAACAAATTGACACTCCGCGTGACTAGAGACGAAGGCGGAGACGATTACTATTTTTTGGGGTGGCCTGAGTTTGTTGTGTTTTCGAGATTGCACCCCGGTGATCGTGTACAAATCCATCCAGCCCCTTACGATATCCTTGATTAGAGGGATGGGCTTGTTGGTCTTGAGAATGACATAGAATAACTTTAATAATACGTCATTGTTGTAACACCTCGTCCCGTGAGAATTTTTGTGTGTGTACCCATTTTGAGTCAGCTTTCGATTTGATATTCGATTTTGATTTGAGAATTATAAAAATGACATCACTTTTATCATAATAAGTTGAATTAAATTTTTAACAAGATTAAATGTGCAAGTGAGATGTGATTTTATAAATAAAAAATAATAATAATAATAATAATAAAAATAATAATAGAGCAAAATGTGTTTTGTAAGAAAGACACTTGTCTAATTCTTAATGTCACTTGGCAAAAATTTCTTGCCACTTGTCAAAGGCCTATTTTTCATTGATGCCTATATATACGATGAATTTGTTAACTTTGCTTGCCATTTTATTCCACGCAGCACGATAACATCTAGGTGAGTTTTCTTTCTTTTCTGTTTTCATTTACGCTTTTCTTTCTTTTATTTTAAATATATTTCATTTTAAAGATCTCTGTCTTTTATTTTATTTATTGAATTTAATGAACAAATGACGAATTTAATGGTCACAGAATTATAGCCGCTTCTGTGATCTTGGATCTCCAAAAGTCCTATGAAATAAAATTTTCAGTTGAAAAATAAGTTTATTAAACTTTTGAAATTATAGGATTTTGGTTATCAAAATGAAAGTTGAGATTTTAAGTTTCTATCCAAACTATTAGTATTATAATTATTTCTAATAGATGATTTGTTTTCTTCTTGCTATTGAACTATCATGTTCCTTTCTTTGACCGAGAGTTACCAAATGCACCAATTATCCATAAAAGTCATCTCATATGCCAATTTTATGATGCCACTCTTTTTATTTTCTTCCATTTCTCATCATATGGCTTTTATTCATTTTTCCTCCTCCTGTGACCGAGAGCTTAAGAATTGAATAACACTTTGATGTTCCTGAACATGTTCTTGAATTAGAGGCAAGACTCTAGCATATTACATGTTATGTAGTTTAAGTATAAAGGTGAATTTTTTGTGATTATTGGAAGATTTTGTTTGAATAGTTTTATTGATAATACATGGTTTTAGGATGCGGATTATGTTGGATCTCAAGTCTATAGATCGTTTAGCAGATGAGTTTCGCAACCCGAAACTTACTGAATTTATTCTGCATATATTATTTTATAAAACGATAATGTTTTGAGAACTGAAACACTTTGGAAAGTTTCCAAAAATGGAAATTATTTATTCTTGAGTATTTGGTTATCTGTCAATTACTTTAAATTAGGGAAGTTATCCAACTTTTGTGTAAAATGTGCATTAAAATTGCATAGGAGCACTGCTCCGGTTAAGAATATATGATTTTTGGAATAACCTCTTTTTCGCAGGTTCGCTTAACATAGGGTAAGTTTCGGAAAATGCTTTGATATATGAAAACTGCATTGTTTTGGAAACCCATGTGCATTGTCATGGCATATTTGAGAAATTGTGTATATTTTATTTGGACTGGCGGACGGATGCATATTTTGAATTAGATTTTAATATGATTATGTTGGTTGGCCTTTATGTTGTCCCTTTTGATTGTGAAATTTGTATTAAACCCCTGTTTCGACCAGCTGTGATTTGGATACGATTTCGAATATGATTTGATAGCCTGAAGCGTCAGTGGATTGCACTGTACATGGCTAGTCACATGTGCTAGGGCCTCTTCTGCTGGCGTGAAACGCAAAGACTCTGGATTGTGGTACCACTTGAAGGGGGGCGTAGTATTTGGGGTGGGCTCGACCTAACCGGTATTGAGTTTATTTGTGTGGAACATCGTTTTGTGGTGTTCGGCTGCTCTGCGGAGAGTCAGGAGGGGCTCGATGTTGGAGTTAGTCACCAGGTGCGGGCTGGTAGGTGCCCCAGATTTCGTAGCCTGGTTTTGTGTTTGGGGGAGGCATAAGGTATGAAATTCGAGCTCGTACTGGTGTGCGGCTGGTAATGACTTCGGGATCCGGACTTGTCTCCTTGAGCCCGACTTTGATTTGAGAACTATTTTGGAAACTCGGGTTTAGAGACTGCGTTGATATGTCTTGATTTGTTCATACTTTTCGACTGCGCCTCTACCCTTCATGTGTTTTTGCATATGCTTTTGAAACTCGATAGAAAAATGAGTTTGTTTTGCACTAAGAATATTTTTGAAAAGGATATGCATGCATTCACTAAAAGATATTTGAAAGTACACTGGCACACACGTGAACTCACTGAGCTTTCTGGTTCACACGTATTTTTATGACATGTTTTCAGATAAGCGGAGGGGTTAGGGGTGTCACAATTTTAATATTTGCAATGTTTTCTTATTGAATGAAATAAAAATAAATAAGTTGATAAGATTGCAAACAAACTAACGAAAGTGATAATTCATATATTCTAAAATATTAAAATACAATTAATTTGGAGTTGCTTGGTTGGGGCAAGTCTTCCGGTTCTGACCGATCTCTTTACAGTTGCCGCACTTATTTGGTCTTGGATTTTCCCGGTTCTCTATGTCCATAGGCATTTGAAATCTCCGCCTTTGAGGTCGACCCACCTATGAACCTTTCATGTTAGGATGGTAACGTGTCATATCAAAAGGAGCAGGTCTCCAATACATGGGATCAAGTAAATGATATAAAATGGACTTATATGTATTCCTGTAGTACTCCAAAGAATACACAGGGCGGATATACTTTGAAGCATCCTCCATGACCAATTTGGACACTGCAATGACATGTGTGCATGGAGTTGTATAAGTATACCATTCATCACAGCAACATTTACGAGCTGATAAGTTGACTGTGTATATTTTTCCACCTTCACCAGGTCCTCTATGTCGGGACATGACCCTAGAGATTCCTTGGTCCTTGTGGTGTCTTTGCACAGTCAAACTTGTAGCTTTCTGTTCGTAAGTGAAGTACTGATCCCATATTCTCTTAGGGAATGGCGTTTTACAATTATTAACGTCTTCCCTGTGGAAGTCGAAATAATGAACAATCTTGTAAAAAACCACATCCACCAGAGCTTTCAAAGGCAGTGCTCTAGACTGTTTCAAAACACTGTTAAGCGCTTCAGACATGTTTGTCGTCATGCACCCAAAGCGCTTCCCCCCATCGTATTCCAAAGTTCACAACTCTTTCGGATGCTGCATTAACCAGTTAAATGCATCTTGATCTTTGTGTTTTATAAGGTCAAGATAAAGATCACACTTAACTTTCTTCTTTTGTGTAGCAAGAAGCCATACATAATCTTTCAATTCTTTATTTTTGGCATGAGTATGGAAATTTGACCTGTAATACATAAGGCAATATCGATGTACTGCCATTGGGGGTTGCCATACAGGGACGCTAGCAACAGCACTAAGAATTCCAGGATGACGATCGCTAATCAGGCTAACTTGTAAGTCTTGAACAACATGTTCCCTTACGTTTCTAAGGAATCAAGACCAAGTAGAAGTTGCCTCCGATTCAACTAAGGCAAAAGCAAGGGGTAAAATTTGATTGTTAGCATCCAGAGTGCTTGTAATCATAAGTACACCTTTATAGTTCCCCTTCGAAGATGTGTGTCATCCATTGAAATTATAGGCAGGCACCACTTGAAACCATCAACTAATGGTTTAAATGTCCAGAACAAGGACTTGAACACCTTAGGGCCATTAATAGTGAGTTGTTGATGGTAAATAAATTTGACTTGTGTACCCCGGTTAGAATCTTTTTCTGCCCGCATATACTGTGGTAGTATTTGGAAAGTTGATTTCCAAGTACCAAACAATGTTTCAATAGCATGTCGGCAGGCATACCAAGCTTTTCTATATGTACAAGTCAAATACATTTTATCTTCACATGCAACCCTAATCATTTTAACAGATATTTCGGGATCAGCCTGAACAAGATGTAGAATTTTTACCCCAATGCAGTAGGATGACATTTTTCATTTTTTGTTTTGATCCATCAAGTAGTAGTGGCTCTCTGTGAGTTTGGTAACCTTCCACATTCCATCCACTCTTCTATGATTAACGCGAATTTACCAACTGCATCGGCTGGATTCTGTTGAGTTTCTACACACTCCGCTAAACCATTGTTTGTTGCTCCTGTCTCTTTTCCACTCCCTCAAGGAAACCTGGTCATGGTATATGTTAACTGCTAATATTGCCTCCCGCTTATCCTTAAACTGCATCCCCAAATATATTTTCAGAAAATCGGGATTCCATGTTTTAATGGGTTTTTTTCATGTAAGTCAGTTCAGCATCATGTTGCATGGTAACCATATCATTCCAACATGAAAAATTAGTATAATTACCATATGATGACATATTCTATTGCGGAATAACGGAGGTAGTTGTGTTGGTTCAGGCTCTTGGACTGTCTCGTCATTACTTGGTTCGGGAATTTCTTTGGGGATTTCAAGGATAACATTTTCTTCTGCAGCCTCTAGATCTTCCTCGACTGCGTCATCCTCGTGGTCTCCAGTATTATGGTCTTCCGTGTCCGAAACACCGTTAATGTCCGATGTTGGACCCAATGAATCCATTACCGATTTTTTTGTCTATTGTAGGTGGATCGGAAAAGGCCAACTATGTAACATTACTTACATGAGAATCATCCGGTACAATCGGTTCGTAAATGGAAGGTTCGTAACTAGATGGTGGGAGCATACTTAGTATGGGATTTGACTCCGAAAAATAAACTTCCGGAACAAATTGTGATTGTTCAGATAAATCAGTTGTCGGCATTACAAAATTATCTACCTGTCTCTGCACAGGTTCTAACAATGCACCAACGTGAATCCCTTGTAGTTTGAAATCTGCTTGGATTTCCCAAAAATTGTCAAGATCTTCTTCGTCGTAGAGATGTACGACATCATACACCACCATGCCGTAGGTCAGCATGAAAAATGGACAGATCATTATTAGACGAAACATTGACACAAGAAAGATCGACTCCTTTGCACCAACATATTCGGTGGCAAAGTTGTCAAAATGAAAGGTTTTCTATTAATTCTAGACTTCTTTCACTTGGCTCTACGAGACGCGAAAAACCACCGACTTCGTACACTAAATTGTGGTTGAAATGTACATACAATTTCATCGGACATTCAAGTGTCATTTTTGTAGAGAAAAAAATATATGAGGGAATATAGAGTTTTTTGCAAGAGAAAAGAGTTGAAATTTTTTTGTGTGAAAAAGTGAAATGAAAGATAGAAGATTTATTGAGTTTTTGGTGGTGAAGGGATAAATTTTTTATCCCTAAAAATATGGAAATAAATTATTCATGGATGTGACAAATCAATGTAAAAAGGCTCCTCCCATGTAAAACCTTCTGGCATAGGAGAACGGAATTCCCAATTCCGTTCCCCTATACCAGAAGGTTTTCCACGGGATGTCCACCTTATTTTTTATTCTAGTGTGTTCACAAGTATTTTTTTTAATTTTTAATATCATAAAAGTAAGAATTTCACACAAAATAAAAAACTCTCAATTAAATTTAATTGTTAGAAATAAAATTACATAAAATATTGGGAAAATAAAAAAAGACAACTCCTACTCGTGATCATTCACACCCTTATTCTTATGAAATTTAGGTGCAATCTATTCCCACACAGAAATGTTGGTGCACGATCCATCTGACATCGGGTAGTCGGGGGCACCCTCAACAATTATCTCTTCTGGTGTTTTTGAACACTCGCCGACTTCGTCCACAAAACTTGCAACCTCTCTTTCAGCAGCGTACCTTCCTTGCCCGTACTGGAAACTCTTGCTTATTCAGACCAAAAAATAATGTCTAGAAGGAAAAATCAGGGTTCGCCTTGCATGGTGTACCGCATAGCCCTTGGATTAGCCTAATGCAAAGTTAAAATAACCATAAATGTAATTTATGAAAAATTGATATTATAATAATTTGCCATAATAACATGTAACTTACCTTCACATATTCCGCCCACTTGGCTTCAACACCATTAAAATCTATCGTGTTTGTCCTATTGTTATATTTGGACCATGGTGGGTGCAAAAGTGCCTCAAAATCCCAAAACTTCTTGCGCAGTTTTGCTAAGTATGCATTGATCATTTCCGTTGTGAAAAATCCGACGGTAACGGAGTTCATGACGTAGACAATTTCTTTGTACAGATCGGACCAATTTTTTTCATCATTGATACCCTGTAAATTAAATTCAAAACAAATTTCTAATAATGCCTCTTCGTATTCTAAAGGCCATTCTTTAGTAAAATCAACATCCCTAAATTTGTTAACCATTTCTTTTTGAATAAATTTTGGAAAGCTTGCCATTTTATGTAGAATTTTGGAGACTTTTGAATTCCTTCAAATAAGATAATAAAATTGAAAGATTTTGTAGAGTGTGGTGAGGGTTATTTATAGATATAAATGGTGTGTAAAAAATTTCAAATTTAATTTTTTTTTTTGAAATTATTACGGAATTGACAAGTCTCTAAAAATTGGTCAGAAATGAGAACGGAAATGGCAATTCCGTTCTCATTTTCAATCTTCAATTATTCAAAAGCAAAAGCTGGGTTGAGAAAAG
This sequence comes from Vinca minor, assembly GCA_026122235.1. Classification (NCBI taxonomy): domain Eukaryota; kingdom Viridiplantae; phylum Streptophyta; class Magnoliopsida; order Gentianales; family Apocynaceae; genus Vinca; species Vinca minor. Next base: position 2,606,702 of record JAOCZM010000230.1, read on the forward strand.
ACTAGACACTCAAAAGTGCTGCAACTTGAGAACGGAGTTGCCAATTCAGTCCTCAAGTCACGGGAGTCTAGGGTTTCATGAATTTATTAGGGTTAACTTCTGTCCTCGGGGGAGAATGGAAGTGGGACTTTTGTTCTGGACAGAAATGTTGGTAAAAAAAAGACTGCAATGGCTTTCCCTTTATGCCAAACCATTGTTAGTCCAATGCAAAGCCCGGTTCCACCACTAACAACTTTAACTAATAAGGATATTTGAGTAAATTACTAATAGTCAAACTAATGTTGTTAATTTTTAGGTAAGTCAAATGTGGACATCCAATTTAAGACGGGGAGTATGAATGTCCTTAAACTATTTTTTCATTGCACAGTTCATTTTTATTTGTTTACATTCCTCACCTATTTGACTATTTCCGTGTCTATCAAACTATTTTAACATGGTGGCTTCTAATACATTAAAGGGTTAATTACATTTCAGTACCTTCAAAATTAGGGGTCTTAACAATTGAGGGACCTAACTTTTTCATAAGACAAATAATGGATCAAATTGGGAGTTTTTTATTAGACATGCCATGATTTGGCAGAATGGTTTTCACATGGCACTCTTCTTTAGGGAGTTATTTTTTTAGCATCAACAAATTCCTGTAATTCGTTTTTGCCATATATCCTAACAAACCCTGAGAATCCATCTTACGGTTTGATAGGGGTTTCCTAGTGTTTCTTAGGATTTGATACAGTTTTGTAGGGTTCTAGTAACCGGATTCCATAATCCGTCCTCCCTGTACCATTTTGACCAAGTTCTTCAAATTTAACAAATTACTGGGAAAATAGGAATTAATAAAGCCGCCTTAACTAAATTCGAAATCAGAAAATAATGCAAAATTGAAAAACATTCGAAGTAAAAAATCAAACTCTTTCAAAATACATAAAAAGAAAGTTATTCATTCAAACCAATTCTTAGCTTTAATCTTCTACTAGTCGGATTCCAAAATCTGTCATACCTATTCCAGTTTGACAAAATTCTTCAAAGTTAACAGAAAACTGCCAAAAAATAACAGAATTAACCAAGCCCTTAACTGAATTCAGAAATAGAAAAACAATGAGCAATTCATAAAAATTCAAACTCACAGATGAAAATCATTCAAGATATAACAAAAAATATAAGTCTATCATTATCAAGCTCCCGAAATCCATTAGGTTGGAATCCTAATATACCAAAATTCAGAACGGTAATTTAGCCGTACAGTACAGATGATGAAAATGTTTAAGTTGATGAAATTTGTAATATTCCAGTTGGAAAACATTGCTCAAAATACCAAAAATGGTCGGAAAAAATAGTTGGAACGAAAATATTCACTCTATTACTATGGTTGAAAAAAATACATAAAATTGAAAAGCCAATAAAATAAATATGTCAACGGGAGCTGATGCAGAACCGTGATGTTTTATATCAAGGTTCGGTTTTTTAGCAGATCTTTCTCTATCTCGAATTAGTTTCCAAGGGAAATTTACTCAACGCAACTCCAAGAAGGCTAAGTAACAATGAACGCTGAAACACCACAACTAGCGAAACTATCTAGTTGATACAGTAACTCAAAGAATATGAAGTTCTACTAGAAATTCATAAACAAGTATCTAAGGAATAACCTTAACCAAAATATCAATATATCTAACGTAAATAATAAGGGAGCCAAAATCACTTTTAAATAGAGGGATTTCAGTTACAATAATAACAAAAAGGAAGAGTCCTTGAAGAAGTAGGACTCTTGCCTAAGAAACTTAAGTAAACTACTTTAAATGGAATTCTACCCAACATGATGGACAACATGTCATATTAAGTAAAAAAACTCCTTTATTTTAGGTGGCCAACATGTCTAATAATAGTAAAGACTATAACCGAAATATATTAAAGTCTAGAATAGACTTTAATGTAAAAAGACTAAAATTCGTCCCAATTCTAGACAGATTGTTGGATCAGCTTGCACGATGATTTCAGACACTAAGCGGGCATAATCTGATCTTTTGATCTCATAGAAGTTGTAGATCTGCCTCTTATCTTTAATATGAAACTGGAATTAGCTCCATTGGATACCTAGATCGAAAGATATGATCATTATACCAAACTGTAGCAAAGCTATCCATTCCTTGTACACTTGTGATACTTAAGAGGTTGACTTGTACAACATTTCTAGATGTAACTTAGAGTCCTCTTTGTATCTTAACACATGATCCTTTGAGTTGGGCAGCCCTGAGGTTGGTACCGCATCATCCCCTCCTTCATTTTGGGGATGATTCGAGGACGAATCATCCCCAAAATCAGCTTTATAATCTGAAAAATGAATAAAATGGAGCAAGTTAGGAATATTGAATGTAGAAGGTGCACCGTGCTTACCTTTTAACTTGATCTTATGGCGGCTGTCCCAAAAGAATTCTTCTTTCTTCATTGCATTCAAGGCAGCAAGCTTGCTAAGATTTTGAACGAAACGGTTACAAAAACTTGCCAACTCAAATGATGATCGATGTTGATTCGTACTAGTTGAATTCGGCCATTCCTCAATTGTATTAACTCTTGCCGGTTCAACTTTAATACCTTGTAAACTCATCATGCAACTAAGAAGATTAATAAAACGAGTGTAATAAACATAATTATCCATCTTAGCATACAAAGTTTGTGTATTTATAATAGAAAAAACAGCCCTAAGATGAGTACTAACATGCTCTCGGTTTTGACTATTAATAAATATATTATCAAAGTAAGAATTCGGATGTCTATATTTTAAAGTTATTTGATTAATATTTAGACTATCCATATGTATTCTAAAAATCCCTTCATGCTTTGGTATAATCTCTACCGGATTAATATAAGGATTTAAAGACGTACTTACCTTCTTCTTTTCAAGAATTAAATCATCTTGATTTTGAATTTGCTGATTTGTACCCGAAGATGGTTTATACCTTTCACGATTTTGGAAGTTAATAAATAACCTTCTCGGCCACTTCTTGGGAAAAATTTCTTGAATTTTCTAAAAAATAGCAAGACTAGATATAGAAAAAAAATGTTAGTAAATAGGTTCCTTGCGGTTCCTTTCAAATCTAACAAAACAACAAGTTGTTTTGCTAGAATTGTCCAATCTACCTTTCCGGATTTAATGAACAAACATTATTTTCTCACTTTTTGAGCTATCGCCTTTTTTTCTCACTTTTAGCTCGGCTTTTTGTCCTTTTTTCCCTTGTTTTTTCCCTCTTGGGCAGGATCACTCATTTTTTTGCAACTCACACTCTTTCATTCTTTTCTCTCTACCCTCGGCTAATAAATTTTGATGCTTACAAACTTGAATTGGTGACATAGGATGTAAAGTATATCGAATATTATCCATTGTAACCATGTAAACATTCCTTCGACCAATATGATCCACACACCTATCATATTGCCAAGGTCTTCCCAAAATTATGTGACTTGCGGTCATAGGGACTACATCACAAATAACCGAATCAAAATATTGCCCAATGCTGAATTGAATCTTAACTTGTATATCCACTTTAATCTCACCAGTATTATTTAACCAAGAAAGCTTATATGGCATCGAGTATTCTTTCAAGGGTAAATCTAAATCGGTAACCATATCAAAAGAGAAAACGTTAGTGCAACTACCACTCTCAATAATAAGTAAACAAATCTTGCCTTGAATGGTGCACTTTGTTTGAAAAATATTGCTTCTTTGTTGATGCAAATCATCTAATTGTTGATATTGTAAGAGATTCATATTTACCAAAAGATGATTGCCCTCATTCGGATATTGATCATTACTCTCGGTTTCTTCCTCACTAAAACATGTTGAATCATCATTATCCGTCTCATAATCCTCTATCCTTAGTGATGCTCTCAGCTGATTTGGATTAAAATCCATTCTTTGCCACAAAGTGTCTTCCAAAGACGGCTTTTCAAGATTCTCCAATCTTTCTTCCATGTCATCAATCCTTTGTAGTATTCTTTGCATGTTTTGTTGCATTGATTCCAATAATAAATTTTTATCACCTATAAAGGTATCTTTCTTTGATGAACCTTCAATAAAAGATATGTTCTTTGCAAAGAAAAAGAATCACACAAATCGTTAGATAGAAAAAAAAATTCTCTCAATATTCCAACAATACTTGTCAAGAACTTCCAACTCTAGATGATTTAGAGATTCCTAACTTATTGCGTTGATGAAAAAGCTGAAAAATATGGGAAAGAATTCCTATCTTGACCTAAACAAAAAGTTAAGAAAGAAATATAAGAGTAATCGTTAAAAAGATGTGACATTTACGCTTCTTGATTTCTTGAAAATTGATTTAAAAAATCTCGCATGAACAGTAGCATGAATAGTATTGAAAATTTAAAAATCTTGAAAATTTTGAAATCTTGATTTCTTTTCTTACCTTTTTCTTGGCCACACGATATCAAGAACTCCGGATTAGGAAGATTTTACCTTGATTTGAGTATAATGTTGGCGGCTAATTCAAAAACAAGAGGGAACAAGAGCCAATTCCTTTGTGTCTAAATGGACAAGGAAGTTTTCTTTTGGTTTGATCCGTGTCTAAATTGGATAACACGGTTGCCAATTTCTTTACTTCCGGGTGACTTTTGCGTATGGTAGTAATAATTTTTTTGTTATCTTTCTCGGTCTATTCCAAGCAAACAAGAATTTTTTTCAAAAAGTAAGGTACACCAAGATAGAGATCAACATTTTGCTCTGATACCACTTGATGCGGAACCGTGATGTTTTACATCAATGTTCGGTTTTTTAGCAGATCTTTCTCTATCTCTAGCTCGACTTAGTTTCCAAGGGGAATTTACTCAACGCAACTCCAAGAAGGCTAAGTAACAATGAAGGCTGAAACACCACAACTAGCGAAACTATCTAGTTGATACAGTAACTCAAAAAATATGAAGTTCTATCGGAAATTCATAAACAAGTATCTAAGTAAAAACCTTAACCAAAATATCAATATATCTAACGTAAATAATAAGGGAGTCGAAACCACTCTTAAATAGAGGGATTTCGGTTACAATAATGACAAAAAGGAAGAGTCCTTGAAGAAGTAGGACTTTTGCCTAACAAACTTAAGTAAACTACTTTAAATGGAATTCTACCTAACATGATGGACAACATTCCTATTAAGTAACAAACTCCTTTATTCTAGGTGCCCAACATGTCTAGTAATAGTAAAGACTATAACCGAAGTATATTTAAGTCTAGAATAGACTTTAATGTAAAAGACTAAAATTCGTCCCAATTCTGGACAGATTGTTGGATCAACTTGCACGACGTTTTCGGACACCAAGCGGGCAGAATCTGATCTTGTGATTTCATAGAATTTGTAGATCTGCCTCTTATCTTTAATATGCAACTGGAATCAGCTCCATTAGATACCTAGATCAAAAGATATGATCATTATACCAAACTGTAGCAAAGCTGTCCATTCCTTGTACACTTGTGATACTTAAGAGGTTGACTTGTACAACATTTCTAGATGTAACTTAGATTCCTCTTTGTATCTTAACACATGATCCTCTGAGTTGGGCAGCCCCGAGGTTGGTACCGTATCAGGAGCTACTTGAACATTGGATTAAGGCAAGTTTTCCGATTGCGGTCAACCTCCTGGCACTGCCCACAAGTTTTTTTACGGGGTGCATAATTGTTCTCCAAGTCCATTGACATTTTGAAATCTTCTAATTTGATTTTCGCACTGGTTTGGGACATTTTATGTTTGGTGGGTAGTGAACCAGATCAAATGGCACTACCAGAAAAATGATATTTCGTGACTACGCAAGTCGTCACTCTAAGGTCGATTTTATATCCCTATTATCGCTTGCGACCATTTTTTGAAGTCTTTACATGCCATCACAAATACCTCCGTCACTGATGAAATTGTGACGACATTTTGTGATTTGTCACAATTACTCAATCCTTCTGTGACTAAATTCTCGACCAAAAAAACTATACAATAAGTAACAAAAAAATGGTCACAACAAATATAAATATGTAAGACAATAGTTTTGACACAAAAAAGAAGACAAATGTGACGAATTAAGTCGTCGCATATTTATATTTATAGTGACGACATCATTGACACAAAAATACTTGTGTGGCCAAATGTTTGTCACACATACTACTCATATCTGTGACAAATACTTTGTAACTAATTATTTTGAAATAGTGTCAACTGAGTTTAGTCACAAAAAAATGTAATTATTGTTACAAATATTTTGTCATTTGTATATTTATTACGACCGAGCCGACCCACTCAACCCGCAGAGCTGAACCGAGCCGATTCGCTGCCGAGCTAGAATCGAGCCGCCAAGTCAACACCTTTGAATAAAGTCTCTCCCTTAGCTGCCAAGTCAACCCACCTTTAAATAATTTGAATAAATTATCTCCATTCTCAAAGGGATGAGAATTGGACCCCGCGACCTCCCGCATGTATGTCTTGCGATGGGCCGCTAGGCTAGCTGATCATTTGTTAATTGTCGTTTCCCCTATTATATTTATCATAATGGAGTTTTTGATTTTGAACATTTACTTATTTAAATTTCTCTTTGTTTTTTTTATCTCTTTTTCTTCACGAATGAAAATTAATACACTCTCATTAAATTTTAAATAATTGAATTATTTAATTTTTCTTTCAAAATATATTTAACAAACATAATATATGTATTTGTGTATGGAATTGTTATCAAAATATAAATAAATTTATTCTATATGGATACTATTTTTTAGTAATTAATTTAATTTATTACTAAAAAAATATAAAAACTAAAATTATAGCATATATACCTGTATATTAATACTTTTTACAAAAACATAAAATATTTGTACTTTCACTCAGTTTCTGTTGTAATGGAACTTTCCCTATTTCGTTCTAAAAGAAATATACATTCAACGTGAGAGGAGAATAACGCCATAACTAAATCATATACAAACTATATTATAAAAGAAAAAAATTACTTTTTAGGACGGAACTTTTCATAACAAAGACATTTTCCTAACCAAAGGTCATACCTATCGTGATGAAAATTTGTCTTCGTCACAATTGATCGATATTTCGTGACGAATCTAGATTTTCTCAGAAAATGTCATTTTTCGTGACGAAGTTGTTTTTGTCAGGAAAGAAAGACCTTTCGTGATGAAAATATCTTTGTCACGAAAAGTTTCGTCCTAAAAAGTATTTTTTTTTGTAGTGCACAGATGATAATAATGATTTTGTGCAAGAACATAGATCTTATTTAGATGTAATAATCGTTGAAGGAAATCCCTTACTATTGATAACAATGAGTAGGAAGGAAAAAATGAATTTGATTATGATGAAGACATTATTAACAGGACACTAGTAATACAATAATAATGACAAATTAACCGTGAAAAAGACTAATCGTCACAATTTGTGGTAGTAACAAACAAATAAGTCGTCACCACTAGAACAAACAATAGTGATTATCCATGTTTTGTCACAATAAACATCTTATTTGTGACCACATTCAGCTAACACTAACTGTATGAACTTTAGTGTCAGAAATTTTCATCACAGAAAGGCATAAGTAGAGTGACAAAGCACTTTTTTTTAACAATAAATTGGAATACTAGTGAGAAAAATAATTTTTGTCACAACTTAGTTTCATCCCCGAAAAAAAAAATTGGTGCCAGAGCGGATATGCTATTAGTGACAAAACTTATGTGATAAAAGAAATTACATCACTATTTATATAGTAATAGTGACAAATTACTTATGAAAGACTTTAAATCATCACCATTAGCACTACAACTGTAACAAACATGTAAGTTGTCACAATTAGTACCTATACTAGTGACAACAAAATATTTTGTCACAATAAATCTTTTATTTGTGACAAAATGGTATATGGTTACAAAACAGTTGTCACTGAATGTCTTCACTCTTGTAGTGTGGTTTCAGTCACCAATAACTCTCATCTAGTACTGGAAGTAGGATGAAATCGTATGTATCCCTGTAGTTATCTATAGAATACACCAACATAATATATCATGATGCATCTTGACGTATGCATTTGCAAACAACATTGACATGTGAGCAAGTGGCAGAGTAATTGGACCATTTACCACATGAACATCTAAAGTGTTCCAACACCACTTTGTATCATTGCCTCCTTGACCAGCTCCTTGTCATGGTGAAAACACATTGTAGATACCTTGTGCCCTCTCATGGTGGGAGATAATGAAACCACAAGACGTAATCTCATAAGCCCTGAATTGATCCCAAACCCTCTTTGGGAATGAGGTTGGATAGTTCATTGCATCTTCCATGTGAATATTAAAATAATGCACAAGTTTTACATAAGATGAAATCTACCAGTGCTTTCAATGCAAGGTTCTCGACTTCTTTAGAATGTTGTTGAGGGATTCAGACAAGATGGTTGTCATACATCCGTGGCATTTCCCGTCATCGTATGCTAGCATCCATAGCTCCTTGTTGAATTCGCTCAACCATTTATATGCATTAACATCCTTGTGTATGATTATGTCAATAATAAGATTGCATTTTCTTGTCTTTTTGTATTTTGAGTCACTGCCCGCCACAACAGATATTTCATCTCCTTATTCTTGAACTTACTGTGAAAATTTGATCGGAAATGTCAAGACAATATCGATGAACAACTAAATGTCATTGCCACCCATCCATGTGTTGGACCGCATTAAGAATGCTAAGATGCCGATTTGTACTCAAGGAAATTTCATCCATCCGTACTACATGAGTTCGGAGGTTTTCCATGAACCAAGACTAGGTATGGGTTTGGCTCCGATTCGACTAAGGAAAACACTAAGGGTAATATGCGATTGTTAGCCTCCAAGGTGTTTGCAATCATAAGTACTAAATCCGGTCGATCGGACTTATGGCACAAGCATGCATATTCAATGCCACGAACAAAGTTTATATAACAATCTTAAGCTTCGAGACGATCAACTACATAAGATTCATGCTCAAGACTTGATAATAAACATCAAAATACCTCAATGCTATATAGATCAAATTAAACATAACATAGCATCTAAATACTCCCTTAAGGCATAGACCAAAAAGAATAGAGGAGAGGGAGTTTAAAATGAGCTTTTTATGGAATAAAGAAATTCGGAATCCCACAGAATAGCAGCGGAAAAAAATGGGATTATATTCCTTTACAGGATCTTTTCACGAGAAAGTAACAGTGCCTTGTGAATAGGAATTATACCTTTAAGTTAACAGAAAGATCCAAAATTCTGCCCGGATTTTGCTACTTTGAATCACCAACGGCAGCGTGTTAAACTTTCGTCTGTACCGATATCCACACAATCAAGCTAGTGCTTGTTCGTCGAGCCTCTGATGCTAGTCACGAGTACGCCGAACGTTGAAGACGATATTCAGGAGCTTCGGTATATAGGTTTAAAAAACCCCAAAAAGCAAGCAAGAAAAACTATTTTTCATCTAAATTATTTTATGTGTTTTGCAGATGTGTTTTGTAGCTAAAATTCACTCTAAATTTTGGCTGAGACTTGGGAGAAAGTTTATTCATCAACACTTGATGATATGGAGAAATGAATAGTGGGGTGAAAGTTAATTCACACACTACTTCTGTTTCCCCTCCATTATCTCTTCCATGATGCCCACTACACACACCCCTCACATGGCCGAGATTTTGACTATGTCAGACTAGTTTGGGCGACCGGGTCCGGTTAAACCGGATCGGTTTGATTAATCCAGTATTGATCTGCCCAATCCAATTGAGACTGCCCAATATAATTGAGCACCTATATCAAATGTAAACTCTAACAAGCCCAATCCAGAAATAGCGTGCGACCCTTTAGGTATTTTCTATGTTGGCCGTAACAACAATTGTTAACAGTAATGAGAGGTATCTAGCAACACATCATTACTCCCAATTCACAAATAGTCCGGTGATTCAAGTAATCACAATTATGATCTTTTGTACTAATCCATTTGTCATCGATATCTAGATTGAACACAAGTCATCGAGAATGTCACACTTGTATAGTTTAATCAATCAGTTTCTTGATACCCGAGTAGACTAATCAAATGACATTAATATCTCATATTAATTCATTTGTTGATGGCCATGAATTAGTCTCACTCTATCAAGGGGCCCAAGATATCACTCTTGTGTGATCTATCACTCTTGTATATATGAGGGACAAATTCTCTATCTATCACACCTCATCCTAACATGGTTCATAAATACACCCAACAAATTCTTTTATAGCCCATCTAGTTACATACAGCGTTTGACACCATCAAAGCATACAATTATCCAAGTAGGAAATCTTGTGTGATCTCAAGTTGAAGGATTCAGATACAAACATAATCATTATAAGAACACTGTTGACATTCATATAACAATCCATGAAGTGTTCTTATAAGCGGGTTCGTCCAGTATCAAATACTCATGTGTTTGACATAATATCACCATATTTAATCACAACACATACTAGTCTCCACACATTATTGTTTTCCTCAATATTCCACAATAGTGATTGACTAGAGACATTTTAGAATAGTTCAATGTAACAATTACATAACTATCTAAAGTTGTTATTATGTTTTAATACATTTACACAGCGGTAATCAAAGCAATAATAATGGAATTATTGCCTTTAATATTTCATCACATGAAAGAAAATACAACAATCTCCCACTTTCACTAAAGACAACAACCTTTCCTTTTAGTGCATACTCCTCATTTGTGCACCTTGTATGGAACTTCCATTTCTCATTCATAATGATCATGTGCATCTTATGGAACTGTCCATCATTGTCCATCATTGTACCTATCACTTCTGGTAGTGGGAGTTGTGAGTTTGAGCTTGAATCTCTTAAATAGTAAGGTCCACAAACTCCCATAAGGAGGCAAGAACTTGGTGGCTTGATTCATGTTATTGATGAAATTCTTCATAGCCAAAAAATGCAAAGCTTTCCTTCCTCTTTTCAACCAACCATTGCATTATAGTCATTTGGAGATAGGTGGTTGAATTCTTGTGGCCGGAGATGGGGACAACATCATTGGATACCATGTGATGAAGCATGTGACCATATTTATCCAACTTGTTGGTCTCTCTTACCTTAGACTTATTGAAAGGTCCTTCGATGTTGAAATAGAGTTTGAACCTTTCAATGTCTAATTCTTTATCACTTGGCGCATTCCCGAAATTATTGAAATACCTAATTGAATCCATGTCCAATCTAATCTCAAGTATTTCACTAAACATAGCCTCCGAGAAACTAAACTCCAAGTTTCCTACGCTTGATGTCCACCAATACATCCCATCCTCCTTTAACCCACATTCTCTTAAATTAGCTCCAAATTCATAAATGGTCGAAGGGTATATTTCACATTTATGAGAGAATAAGGGCACCCAACCCATATCTATGAAGTATTCCACTACTTCTTCTAGAGCCCCATGGTACATATCACTATCCATAGTGTACTCATGAATTATACCCCTCCTATCTTTAACTAAGTTTTCAAAGATAGGTCTAACTTCCTCCTTATAGAATCTAGGATTTAGTAGTATAGGAGAAGGATTCACCAAGAAATTGAGAAGGGGGAGGTGGAATAGGGTGATCGTAATCGTACTCCGTGTCTTTGTCGGAGTAGCTTGTCTTTTTTTCCTTTCCTTTGCTCCGATCAACCATTCTCTTTATGTTTTCTCTCTTCAGAGTGGGTTCAACCGAATCTCTAATTGTTAGAGACTTTTCAAGTAGTCTTTTGGTGGGAGGTTTCTTCTTTGAAAAATTATCTTTGGATTTTTCTTTGGAAGGATTTTAAAATGATTGGCTTTTGGATTTTGGTCCATGATTGTAGAAATTTGATATATGTGGAAGGAATTGATGTTTGGAATAGTGTAGGTTTCAAATTTGAAATGATTTGGTGAGAGGATTTTAGAGTATTTGAGGAGGGAATATCAAGAGTTTGAAATTCTGAACTGAAAACCCTTTAATTTCTGTTGTATCGCGAATGTTCGGTCGACCGAAGGTCCTTTCCGTCTGCCTCCCTCGTCCAATTAAAATCTGAATTTCTTTCTGTCTCGATATCGGACGATCGGGGAAGGAGTTTGGTAGACCGGGATACCCTTTACTGATAAGCCTTTAGTTGCGGTCGACCAAGATATCCTGTTTTTGACTGAGGCATTTTGACCATATCTGCGGTCGACCGGTGCCTTGTCCGGTTTGCCGGATTTCCCATGTTTCTTGCAATGACATGCAATTTTGGTACCCATTTTATTATGGGTCCTTGGGGGTTAGTTTTGGGGTTCTTTTCAACTAAAATAGACTTTGCACCTCTTTCTATTTTCTTCTTATTAACACAACGAGTAGCATGATGGTCACATATACCACAATATGAGCAATTAACATTTAGCAAAGTGGTATGTGATGTTCTAGCATTAAAAGAAGTATATACCACAATATACCACAATATGTGCATACTTTTGTGTGTGCTTGTGCTCTATGCAATTATTAGCAATATGAGCATGAGGAGCAACAAGCACATTACCAAGGATATCTCTAGTACATGTACACTTATTCACATAAGCAGTTAATACATCAAATTTGTGCTTTAAGATATCATGCTCAACAAGTTTGGATTCTACAATTTTCACCTTGTCAAGCAGCTCTTGGTTTTCACGAGACATAGCATTTAGAGATAAAAGCGCATTCATTTTTTATTTGATATGATGTGAAAAGAGGTAAGAATACTATCATATTCTACTTGCATTTTAGATCTTTCATTTAGTGAGCATTCAAGTTCATTACGAGTGATCTTGTTCTTCTTAGACAATCTTTTCAATTCATCATGTAAATCATTTTAAAACACATAACGATCCTCTTCATTATCATAGTCAAGATCAAGGGAATGATTTGAGTATTGTACCTCATTGCCTATAGATTTAGGACTTTGAGTTTCATTTTGATCTTCATCAATGAGACCAATGAGCCATAGTGTTTGACCTTGACCTTGACCATTTCTTTCTTGAGAGGTATCCTTTGATTGCTTCTTCTTTTGATAATAGCACTTGTTGCATTAGAAGCAATTTCCTTGTGGTTTGTAGAGTCATCATTGATGATTGCATTGTTGTTCTTTGATGAGCTCTGCACAACCTTGTTTTCTTTTGCACGTGACTCTTTTCTTGGAGTCTTAACTTGTCTTTGCCCTTCCTTGAGGTTCCTCTCTTTATCATGAGAGTTAGATCTTGTGGAACCTACAAGTGAAACTTATGAAATGGTAAGTACCTTTTGGCAATGTCTTTTTTTGTCAATGTCTCAAGTGGCAAGTGTGTGCATTTGGACTAATATTTTCATTATTTGAACATTGAGAATGATTCCTAGACATGTTAAACAAATAGGAACTAGAATAATTCACATTTATGAAATTTCACATCATAGATAACTTAGCAATTGAGGCATAAAGCAAATCAAGTTCATGCTTCAAGTTATCTATATGGATATGATCATTTAAAGGGAGGGATGCGTTGTCAGTAATGTTGAAATCATATAAATCAAAACCACTTCTCAAATTATTGATGATATCAATTAAAGAGTTTAGAGAAGGTGAATTTAATACCTTTGCTTTCATACCAAGGGATGATGATTGTAGATTAACATTGAAGTCTTGATCATCACTTGTGGTTGAGCATCTTGGTTCCTTAAGTGTATTTTCCATGAAGCTTTGAGGAAACCAAGTGTTGTGGAGTGTTTGTGGTTTATTTACTTTTGAACATCTCCATTTCAAATCTTCATCATTCTCCTTGGAATGATTGAGTCCAAAGCCACTTCTTGTAGAATGTCTATCTTTGAAGCTTAGTGGCAAGGTTTTTCTCTTCCTTTTGCAAGATGCTTAATCTTCATTGTCTCCATCATAATTAAGCTCCATATGAAAATCATCATCTTGTGCTTCCTCTATCTTTTTGATGATGAACCTTGATAACTTGTATCAAGATTCAACACAAAGGTTGAATTTCAGATCTTTCTCTTCTTGAAATAGTTTACGGGGGAATAAATCAACGCAACACTAAGTATAGTAAGCTAACATAAACTAGTACTTGGTATAAACTAAATAAGTAATGGACAACATGTCCTTTATTAAAGCTAAAATTCGGAATTATTAAAATAGTAAAAGATGAAATTTAAATACTAACTAAACTTGGAAAACAAGATACAAATTCGTCTAAAAATCTGGACAGCTTGTTGTAGCAACTTGAGAGACGAATTAGGACACCAAAACGGCCGAATTTGATCTTGCAGTCTCATGAAAATTGTAGATCTGCCTCTTAGCTTTCCAATGCAATTTGAATCAGCTCTATTGCATTCCTAGATCAAAAGTTATGCCCATTACACGTAACTGTCGCAATGCTGTCCAAGTCCTCATCATTCTCCCTTTCTTCAAAAAGATTCGTCCTCGAATCTTGATCGTTATGGGAAGATGAACAATAAGGGAATGATGAATAATATATGGGAAGATTCTTCAAAAATCCCATCCTCTTTTTGTCAAGAATTCAAGAACTCAAGAATTTGGTAATTTGGCTCTTGGCTAAAAAATTACCTCTCAAGATTCAAGAATCTTTCTCTTTCCTTTTCTTTTGTCCGAATGTATGCTCAAGAATTCAGGGTTGAACGCTCTTCAATCCTTGCTTAAGATATATATGTTCACAGCTTCAAGAATCTTTCTCTTTCTTTTTATTTTGGCCGAATGTTATTCAAGAATTCAGGCTCTAATCGCTCTTCAATTCTTGATTAAAAAAAGGTTGGTTCACGGCTCACTTTGTAAAAACAAAAACAAATGTGAACTTTTGCCAATTCTTTAACCCAGACTATGATGTATTTGATTCAAGAAGTTTGCTTGCTTGGATCGGCTCAAAAATTTTATAGAATTGTATATATATATATATATATATATATATATATATATATATATATATATATATATATATATATTGTTCAAGCAAACAAGAAATTCGAATAACGAGAAAATGGTACACCAACAAAGATATTAACCTTGAGCTCTGATACAAATTGATGATGAACCTTGATAACTTGTATCAAGATTCAACACAAAGGTTGAATTTCAGATCTTTCTCTTCTTGCAATACTTTACAGGGGAATAAATCAGTGGAACACTAAGTAATTTGATTTCAATGGAGGCTGAAACACCACAACAAGCGAAACTAGACTTGTTGATTAGTAGGTAAAAGTTGTAGATCTGCCTCTTCGCTTTCCAATGCAACTTGAATCAGCTCTATTGGATTCCTAGATCAAACTTTATGCCCATTACACCAAACTGTCGCAATGCTGTCCAAGTCCTCATCACTTTTCTCCTATCTCACCTTGTGAAGGATCACTTAGCATGTCTTTTTAGCTCATTGAAGATTGACTTTTGATTTCTCCTAAATCACACTCTTTGATGATATCAAGGTTAGCTGGAATGTGATTGAGATTTCTTCAATGCCTTCACAAGATTGAGTCCCCAATACTGGACTTGCCACCTTTGGCTCTTCTTCTTCAACATCGCCTTGATATGATGCTTCAAGCATATTCGACATGGAGTGAGCATCTTCACATTCATGTACTTTGTTGAGAGATTCTTGATTAAGTGCACAACAAAGTACATTCATGGCCTTTAAGTTGGAAGTCATCTTCTTCATTGAAGTCTTTCCTAGACTTTGGCAATTTGACTCCTTGTGTGAAAGTCGAAGAAATAAAAGGTCCTTCTATTATGCTCAACAATGTAGTCATTAGATAACAAAAACAATTTAAATGAACATTGCTAACTAGAAAAGTTGGAGCCATCAAATAAGGGTGTCCTAGATGGGGATTGGTCATCTAAGTTAAAAAAGCTACGAGGCATGGATCCTCCTAGGATGTAAGTCTAATAAAAAAGAGACTAGGCTCTGATACCAATTGAAAGACACCTTTGAGGGAATTTAAACTTCTTAAAACTTCTTGCATAAGTGTTCACCTTAATAACGAGTATGCTGTTTAAACACATAAGGTGATTCAATTATATTCAAGGCAACTAAGATGACTAAGTGAAGCAATTGTATAAAGCAAGGAAGCATGTGTATTTTTCTATCCTAAGCACATATGTTCATATAGCCAAGTAGACAAGTTATAACATGTATATGAACAATGGAGTAAAGAGGTAAGGGATAGAGAAACTCACACAAGGATAGAGAAACTCACACAAGGATTTATAGTGGTTCGATTCACAAAGAATCTACATCCACTACCTTAGGACAAACCCAAGGATTTCAACATCCACTAATGGATACCCTTTGTAACAAATGCAAGGTGGGTCATACCTTTTACAATTGCCCCCAACAAATGAGGACTTCTGCTTCACTAAGAAGACTCCACTCACAAAGTGTTAAACTCACAAAAAGTTAATCTCACCAATGAGATATTTGCATCCCAAAGAGGACTTTTTCCTAACCTATAGGACTTGTAAACTCTCACCAAGAGTTATGCTCACAAAGAGCTTTTTGCTAGTTCACAAAGAACTAGTTCTCAACAAATGAGAATTTGGGTAACTAGTGTCTTTCAAAGGAGACTTTACAATTTAGCTCTCTTACCCAAAAATCCCTCTTGGATTGACTATTACAAATATAAGCTCTAATTACTCTTGAGAATAGAATGATAGATGAAGTTTATAGCTCAACACAAATGCTTTTGAATGATATGAAATTAAGCTCAAAAGTGTTTGCTTGTGTGTTTATGAAGTGTATATGCCTATGCCCTCTTTTGGCTTTATTAGTTGTAAAATTTAAGCTTTAGAAGCTTTATATAGAGCAAGAATACACAAGCAAAGTTGGTCACCACAGCTATAATGTTGTCCTTTATTAGACTGCTATAGTCGACTACAGACAGTAGGTCGACCAGAGTGCCTTCAAGTAAAGATTAAAAGGCCCTATGTCTTCATCTTGGTCGACCGGACTACTCTGATCTTCTTAGGCTAAGCCTAGGTCACCTAGAATGCAGTCCCAAAGTTATCTTTCCACTTAGTCAAGTTTCCAATGTTCTAATGCACATGCCTAAGTGTTTTGTAAAGATATAAAGCATATTTTAAAGTACTTAGGCATTGACCAACACTTAAACTAGTTTTCAAAACCTTTTCAAAGAATTGAACAATGTAAAATATGAGGTTTTGAAAACATGCATAGTTGAGCTTTAAACATTCTATTTTAGTATTCTCAAGGGAAAGATTAGTCACAAAGGATTACCTATAAAGCATAGACTAATCTTCCTAAGGTCTTCAAGTTGATTCTTCTTGTAGCTTGGACTTTGAAGCCTTTGATCAACATCTTCTTAAGTGATCAAGTCCTCTAGGAATCTTGAGTTTTAGTGTAATGGACTGCACACTTCTTCTTGCCATGGAGTCTACTACTTGATTATACTCTTGTTAGATTGAGTAGCTCTTGACATGTTGACCTTCCTTCTTCTTGGCTTTGCAAGTACATCTATAGAACGTGGATTGACTTCATGATTGTGCTATGGAGTTTTGCAAAGTGTAGCTTCCTTGTGTGTATGATCAAACCTTGGATGTACACAAGGAGCTAACTTACCATTTCATCAATTTTGATGTGAGTGCTAAGGATCCTATCATTAAGAACATGCTCACACAAACATTAGAACTATCAATGGTTTGTTATCATCAAAACAAGATTGATCACTTTGACCTTAGGGCTAAGATGGGATTTGTGAGTTTAAGCTTATACTTTTTGAAGAGCCACGTCCACATACTCCTATATTGAAGAAATTTCTTAGCTCCATGGACACCATCCATAAAATATTTGAGAGCCAAATAATCAAATTTGGATTTCTTCCTCTCCGCCAATCATTGCATAATAGCCATTTGCATATAGAAAATTGAACTCTTATTGTTAGCCCTAAGGGCATATTCTATGTTGTTTTGATGATAACAAACCATTGTAAGTTCTAATGTTTGTGTGAGCATGTTCTTTGTAATAGGATCTTTAGCACTCACATCGATATTGATGAAAATGGTAAGTTAGCTTCTTGTGTAAACTAAGGTATGTATATTACACACAAGAATGCTATTATATATGGAAGGAAGGAGGCAAGGAGGTTGGTTGGGAAATAGGGCTCTTCAAAGAGTCCCTAATGCATATGGCAAAAGAACTTAACATGCTAGTGCTTATGTTTCTTGTTCTATCTTGGTTTATCTTATAAGCACTTAGCTTTACACTTAATTGTTCTTATATCCTTTTGCCATGCTTCCTTGTACTTAAATTTGTCCATATCCTATCTAATTACATCAAAGTTTGTCATATTCAAAAAGGGGGAGATTGTTAGCCCTAAGGGCGATCGAACTCGGTTTTTTGATAATGGACAAACACTTGATGTTTGTGTCTAATGTTTATATCTTTGTGATAGAATATTGGAACATAGATTGGAAGCTCTAAGTACTTCAATCAAGCCATGATCGAGATTCAAAGTCATATCATTCAAGGCTCATCTATCAAGATTGAAGATTGAAGACTTAGGTTTGGTTAGATTAGCTTTGTTATTCATTAGTCGTTATCTTAAAGCTCTAACCAAAGCTCTCATGAACATAAGCTCTACACTCTAGTCTTGCATGTTTTCATAAACACGTTTTCAAAAGGCTTAAGTTTCAAAATGATCTTTACATGTGTTCTTATCCAAAAAGCCTTTGATTTCATAGATAAGTCCTTTAGAAAAGTTTTCCAAGTATTCTTATTTATTACAATTTGGGAAAACCTTTTAGACTTCAAGAGATTTCAAAACAAAGGTCAAAACATCATCTCTCATACTCTGAAAAGTCGGTCAACCGAGATTTTCTCGGATCAACCGAAGGATTTCTCGAGAGTTGTTCGTCAAAGTTCGGTCGACCCTAAGCTTGGGTCGGTCGACCGAGATGATGGTTCGGTCGACCGAGTTTTTGGTCGGTCAACCGAGTTGCTCAAGTTCGGTCATCCGAGACTTGTTTCGGTCAACCGAACTCTGTTTCTACTAGCCGTTATTTGACCGTTAAAGAGTCGTTTTTCAGCCAAATTTGAAATGTATTTATACTCCAAAGCTAGAGAAACATTTGAAGGCTTGCATATCAAATATTCATTGATCTCTCATCAAGCCAAAACACTTTCAAAGCAAAAACACTTGATCTCCATGATATAAATCATTCAAAGGTGTTATTTCAAAAAGCAAGACAAAGAGTGGACTTCATATGTTCAAGAGCTAAATTGTTTGTGCTTCAAAGGTATACATTCTCACTTCTAAGAGTGATCAAGCTTTGTACTTAACCTATCTCATTCCCTTTCTTAGTGATAGGGTTATTTGTAAAGTCCTACTTTGTGTGGGCAAGCTCTTAGTGAGTTTTTCATTGTGTGGTTGTGTTGTAAAACTCTTAGTGAGTTAGCCACATTTGTAAACATTCTTCTTAGTGAAGTTGTTTGAAATCCTTGGGTGCGGCTCAAGGTAGTGGACGTAGATTCTAAGTGAATCGAACCACTCTAAATCCTTTGTCTTGTTGATTGGGTTTTGCATTGCTTTTATTCTTCTTGCTCAAACTCCCACTTGCATTGCAAAGATTAAGAAAAAGTTCCCAAGTTTAGTTAAAACCCAATTCACCCCCCCTCTTGTGTTTTACAATTGGTATCAGAGCCTTGTCTTCACATTTAGCTTAATAGCTTGAAGAAAAGATTATGGCCGGTAATTCCGCATTGGCGTATCTAGAGGGGTCTTCCACCATTAGGCCACCACTTTTTGATGGAAATAATTATGAGGCTTGGAAGGAACGATTCAAGATATATGTGTGCTCAATAGATTATTCTTTATGGCATATATTTGAAGTTGGTCCATATGTGCCTATGAAGTTGGTGGATGGTGTTCAAGTGCCAAAGCCGGACAAGGAGTTAAATGAGCTTGAGTCCAAGAAGATGACTCAAAATTACAAGGCAATGAACATCCTTAGTTGTGCCTTAAGTCAAGATGAGTACAACCGTGTGCTTGGAAGAAAATCCGCACACTCCATGTGGAAAATGCTTGAGGTAACTCATGAAGGCACAAATCAAATCAAGGAGTCAAGGTTAAATTTGCTTGTAAGAGAATATGAGCTCTTCTCCATGAAGCCAAATGAGTCAATAAATGAGATGAGCACAAGATTCACAAATGTGATAAATGGTTTGAAGTCTTATGGCAAAGAGTACACCAAGGGTGAAATGAATAGGAAGATTCTCAATTCTCTTCCTAAAAGTTGGGAAAATAAAGCCCTTGCCATTGAAGAGTCCAAGAATTTAAAGACCTATTCAACGGATGAACTTCTTGGCTCACTACTAGCCTTTGAAATGAAGATAAAGAAAAATTGTTCTACAAAGGGTAGTAATCTTGAGTCCATCATCAATAATGAAGAAGGAGAGAACTTGTTCTTCAATCTCAAAAATGCAAAGTGCTTGTTAAGCCATTGGGATGAAGATGAAAGTGATGATGATCAAGAACAAAATGATCACACATGTCTTATGGCATTTGATAATGAGGTACATCTTTCTCCATCTATTTCAAATTCTTATAATGATAATGATGATGATGATGAGGATGATCCTAATGAGCTTTTAATTGATATG
Organism: Vinca minor; assembly: GCA_026122235.1. Classification (NCBI taxonomy): domain Eukaryota; kingdom Viridiplantae; phylum Streptophyta; class Magnoliopsida; order Gentianales; family Apocynaceae; genus Vinca; species Vinca minor. The sequence goes on from JAOCZM010000230.1 coordinate 2,627,358, forward strand.
TATGATCAATTGAAAAATTGTGCAAAGCAAAACAAAGCTATGAAGCTTAAAATTGAATCTTTGCTTGTTGATAACAAAAAGCTTTGTGATGAGGTTGATTGCATGAAAATCGAAAATGAAAAACTTATTGCTACATGCAACTCTTCTTCATTAAAGTATTTAGAAGCATATGATCAATTGACATCTCTTGAACTCAAACTTGTTGAATTTGATCTTTTGGAGAACAAAGTTAAAGATCTTACCCTTCTTGTTGAAAACTTTACTAAGGGTAAGAAAAATCTTGATCAAATTCTTGGTTTGCAACGTGCTTCACATGATAAACATGGTCTTGGTTATAATGCTAATCACATTGATCATGCTAGCTCTTCTAAGTTGCCTAAGAATCACATTGTTCATGCTAGTACTTCTCATAGGCATATTAGATATCATGAGCATGTTCACAATTCTTCTAAGCCACACATTTGTTGCACATATTGTGGAAAACATGGTCATACTAATGCTAGATGCCATGTTAAGAAGAAGATTGAAAAAGGGGTTAAAACTATTTGGAAAGTTAAACGTATTTCAACTAACCCCCATGGACCCAAACAAAAATGGGTACCAAAAGCTACTCCTCCCTTGATCTTATAGGTTCTTATAAGTTAGATGTATGCCACAAAGCTTCAATGGACTTGATTCGAAGAGAAGTGGCATTTGGGGAGAAGTAAAAGGAGATGTGCTAAAGGAAGAAATTCAAAAGCACTCCTTAACACTTGGATTCTCAAAGCTCAAATGTTAATCAATTGGAGAACCAAGTTGCTTAGATACAAAGAGCAAAGCATCAAGTGATGACAAGGGCCAAAGTGTCAATCCGAAATCTTCATCACTTGGTAAGAAAGCAAAGGTATCAAAATCACCCTCTCTTAACACTTTATTTAATGTGTTTAAGTGTTTTTGATATATATACATGCTTGCTCTTATATATATGTTGCATCTCACATTCTTGAATGTTATATTCATATAGATAACCTTTAGCATGTTCTTTATTGTCCATGTTGATTTTAGTTAAGGTATCTATGAGATGTAGCTTATGCAACTTGATTGATTCTTGTTTTGTCATGTCTTATTCATTTAAGAATCCATCTAGTTGTCTTGGTTTTTGATTTGCATGATCCTTAAGCATATATGTGTTTACTTGAGATTTTGAGCTAATCATGAAGGACCTTTGAAAAGGTACCACATTAGTTCTCAAGAATTCCTTGTAGGTAACAAAGAGTTCTAAACTTCAAGAAGAAGATAGGAACTACAAGGAATGGCACAAGTGAGCTAAGACTCCAAGAAAAGAGTCAAATGCTAAGGATTACAAAATTGTAGAGGGTTCATCAAGAAAAGAATAGTCACCCATCAATGATGACTCTACAATTGTCATGAAAAGAAGAGGAGATTGCTTTCATTTCATCAATCAAGGATGAACAACAAAGAAAATGGAGCAATCACATGTCAACCTCTCTATGAGCTTCAAAAGATAATGATCACACAAAAGGCCTCTATGGACTTGTTGATAAAGAAGATCAACCAAAATGGTAAGAAGTCCAAGCTCAAAGAGCATTGAGGTACAAGGCTTAACTCATCTCTTGTAGGTGATCATTGTTTTGATAGTGTTCAACTAATACCCCCTCCCCTCTATTATGTAATGTTTTATGCTATGGGGGAGTTTGTATATGCTATGTTTAGTTTTCACTTGATCTTTATTGCATATAGGGGTTTGTGTTTATATTCAAGTCTTTAGCATTAATCTTATGTGGTTGATCGTCTAGATGCTTGACTTAGGATGTAAACTGTGATTGTGGCATTGATTATGCCATAGGTTGTGCCTATTTGTGTGTTTGGAAGTAGCATAACCTAAGAGGGAGTTTTTCAAATGTTTTCAACTCATACCTCCCTCATAATATGTGATGTATGCTCAATTGTTCTTATTTTACATCATCACATCACTTGTTGGCTTGCTTTTCATCTTTTAACTCTTATAGCCAACTTGTGTAAGTTATTTTGGAAGTTATATGTGTTATAAATGTTTATGTCTTCAATTGGTATCACATATACTCTCCCTTAATAACTTTGAGATCATATTCTTCATTTTCTTATCCATTGTGATCTCATTATAGTTTTTGGTTAGTATCACTTTAAGAGTTGTTACACTCATTTAGCTAACCATTAACTTGTTAGAGGAATGTACTCCTAGTGCTTTCTTACACTTCCTCTACTTCTTTTGGTTGTGATACATGTGCTTATCTTATGTATTCATGGTATCATTTCCACTTGTACTTTGTTAGCTATATTTTCAAACGTGTTTTACAATTGGCTATATTTACAATTGGTATCATGTTTTACAATTGGTCAATTTGTATCAAACTTGGTTTTATCTCAAATAGCTAACATCGTATGTTTGATAAACGGGGAGATTGTTCTTTAAGGTTTATTCCCTATCTCCTTTGTTTTTAGCTTAGGTTGATATTCTTTTTGAGCCATACATGACCATCTTTTGGATTTATGTGTTATTATGGACTCTTTTTTAGAAATCAACCAAGCTTATTCATAAGTAATCCTTTTTCATAATTATTTTTGGTCTTTAGGACTGATCTTTTGGTTCTTATTTTATCAATCTACTAGACCATCTTTTGGTTTTTAAGTTTGTCTTTATTTGGGGAGGATTATTAAATTTCATCAAGCTTCTCCAAAATTAATCTTTACTTTTTGTTAAAATGCTTTTCTTATTGGCGCTCTGATATCCCTTTTTGATTTTGACAAAAAGAGGGAGAATTTTTAGTGTTGCAAATGTGCCAAGAAGAGTTATTTACAAAAGGAGAAAGCTTAGAACTTGCAAAATGGGAGAGATAAGGGATTCTTTAATATAGGGGGAGTAGATTTTTTTTGAGAAAACATCTACTTGCTTGGATCCTTAATATCCTTATCTCATGCATACATTTGGTATCTTTATTTTGCATATTATTCCCATTTGCATCAATGTTTTGTCATCATCAAAAAGGGGGAGATTGTTAGCCCTAAGGGCATATTCTATGTTGTTTTGATGATAACAAACCATTGTAAGTTCTAATGTTTGTGTGAGCATGTTCTTTGTAATAGGATCTTTAGCACTCACATCGACATTGATGAAAATGGTAAGTTAGCTTCTTGTGTAAACTAAGGTATGTATATTACACACAAGAATGCTATTATATATGGAAGGAAGGAGGCAAGGAGGTTGGTTGGGAAATAGGGCTCTTCAAAGAGTCCCTAATGCATATGGCAAAAGAACTTAACATGCTAGTGCTTATGTTTCTTGTTCTATCTTGGTTTATCTTATAAGCACTTAGCTTTACACTTAATTGTTCTTATATCCTTTTGCCATGCTTCCTTGTACTTAAATTTGTCCATATCCTATCTAATTACATCAAAGTTTGTCATATTCAAAAAGGGGGAGATTGTTAGCCCTAAGGGCGATCGAACTCGGTTTTTTGATAATGGACAAACACTTGATGTTTGTGTCTAATGTTTATATCTTTGTGATAGAATATTGGAACATAGATTGGAAGCTCTAAGTACTTCAATCAAGCCATGATCGAGATTCAAAGTCATATCATTCAAGGCTCATCTATCAAGATTGAAGATTGAAGACTTAGGTTTGGTTAGATTAGCTTTGTTATTCATTAGTCGTTATCTTAAAGCTCTAACCAAAGCTCTCATGAACATAAGCTCTACACTCTAGTCTTGCATGTTTTCATAAACACGTTTTCAAAAGGCTTAAGTTTCAAAATGATCTTTACATGTGTTCTTATCCAAAAAGCCTTTGATTTCATAGATAAGTCCTTTAGAAAAGTTTTCCAAGTATTCTTATTTATTACAATTTGGGAAAACCTTTTTAGACTTCAAGAGATTTCAAAACAAAGGTCAAAACATCATCTCTCATACTACGAAAAAGTCGGTCAACCGAGATTTTCTCGGATCAACCGAAGGATTTCATCGAGAGTTGTTACTGTCAAAGTTCGGTCGACCTAAGCTTGGGTCGGTCGACCGAGATGATGGTTCGGTCGACCGAGTTTTTGGTCGGTCAACCGAGTTGCTCAAGTTCGGTCATCCGAGACTTGTTTCGGTCAACCGAACTCTGTTTCTACTAGCCGTTATTTGACCCAGTTAAAGAGTCGCTTTTTCAGCCAAATTTGAAATGTATTTATACTCCAAAGCTAGAGAAACATTTGAAGGCTTGCATATCAAATATTCATTGATCTCTCATCAAGCCAAAACACTTTCAAAGCAAAAAACACTTGATCTCCATGATATAAATCATTCAAAGGTGTTCTTTCAAAAAGCAAGACAAAGAGTGGACTTCATATGTTCAAGAGCTAAATTGTTTGTGCTTCAAAGGTATACATTCTCACTTCTAAGAGTGATCAAGCTTTGTACTTAACCTATCTCATTCCCTTTCTTAGTGATAGGGTTATTTGTAAAGTCCTACTTTGTGTGGGCAAGCTCTTAGTGAGTTTTTCATTGTGTGGTTGTGTTGTAAAACTCTTAGTGAGTTAGCCACATTTGTAAACATTCTTCTTAGTGAAGTTGTTTGAAATCCTTGGGTGCGGCTCAAGGTAGTGGACGTAGATTCTAAGTGAATCGAACCACTCTAAATCCTTTGTCTTGTTGATTGGGTTTTGCATTGCTTTTATTCTTCTTGCTCAAACTCCCACTTGCATTGCAAAGATTAAGAAAAAGTTCCCGAGTTTAGTTAAAACCCAATTCACCCCCCCCCCTCTTGTGTTTTACACTTATGACCGCCGACATGAACAACCACATTTGACACCAAGTGGTGGGAACTCGACCATATTCATCAAGTTTGTTGCTCTATCTCTCTCTCTCTCTAAACTTGTCGAAGGCCCCGTGAATGTTAAAATATGTCTTAAAGCTCCCAATATCAAGGTCCTCTTCTCTTAGTATGTCTTTTGAGCTCATTGAAGATTGACTTTTGATTTCTCCTAAATCACACTCTTTGATCATATCATAGTTAGCTTGGTGTGTGATTGAGATTTCTTCAATGCCTTCACAAGATTGAGTCCCCAATCCTGGACTTGCCACCTTTGTCTCTTCTTCTTCAACTTCTCCTTCATATGATGCTTCAAGCATATTCTGAAGGGATTCATGGGCAGGAACTCGTTCTAAACACCCATGAGTCCTCCCCCGAAAGATCCGATCATACCAAAACGAAAATCGAAAATTAAAACTAAAGCTTACATTTTTCGGCTAAAAAATCTGATTCTTGAATGAAAGATTCTGATTCTTGGACTTTCAGAGTTTGTGTTGCTGCCACCAATAGCTTCCCTTTGCGGAATTACCCTCTACAATGATTGCTTGCTCTTCGTTTTTCTGAGTTTCGGTAATTTAGAGAGAAAGGGAGAATCAGAAAACCGAAATCTGATTTCGGGTGTATTTGTTTATTGCGGCTAAAAACATCAGCATTTAGGGTTTCGGCCAAGAGAAGTTTATATAGGGTGTGAGAGTTTGTTTCAAGAACAACTCCCACGTCCTCTCCACTTCTTCTGTCAGTGGGAGTCTTTAACTCCTACGTTCTCTAGACTTCTGCAGGTAGTGCGAGTCTTTACGCATAATAACTCCCCGTAATCCCAGCTATAACCAAATACCGAAAATTCCCTTCCTTAATCTCTAATTCAAATAATAACGTTTTATTATTCTCAGAAAAATAAATGGCATATACAATGAACCTAGACACATTCTAGATTCATTGAATCTGGACATGAAGTTCGTTAACTCGTCGATGCGTGTGACCTTGTAGGTTCATATCACAATGGCTATGAAAATACACTTAGTAGTAGTATGTGTTCATAAATCACAAGCGGCCCCTATCAGGACATTGTGACTACGCAGAGTGAATGAATATACAACGGAACCTAATATCAATCCACTATTTGATCCCTTTATCTCGCGATATCCTAATTAAGCATAAGGCATGGTAGTCGTCACCCTTATAAAGCTTAATTATATTTATGCTCGATCTCCAGGTAGAATGTTCCAACAAACAATATTCAATAACCACTTTATTAAATATATTTGAGCATGGTCATGCATTTAAACAGTCTTTCCCTATCGAGGGGCCCATGGATATCTGTCTCTAATACGAGAGGGACAAATTCCTTACAATGCCTCTCACATTCAAGCCATGATAGGATACTACATCTGATCTTCAGTCGTATTGATTACCCGATTAAAAGTAACGTCCGACTGAGTCAAAACGTGGCTCCATTCATGCTAGAATCAATAGAATCAATGGAGACATAAGGTCTAAGGATACCAAAATAGTATTGAGGAAGTAATACTTATGACTAAGGAACATGAAGTATTACTTCTCTAACAGATCACGTCCGATACAATAAATCCCAATATATTGCATCTATGATATGATTTGTATTCATTACATATGAAACGTCATACTAGTTTTATTTCATTGTAAAAAACCTTACATAAAACAAGGGAAAACTGGAATAGTAATTACATAAGCTAATGAGTTTTACTATCAAATCACACATTTGATGTTCAGAAGCAAAATTAACTATTCAAATGACATGCTCAAAAGATATAAAACGTACAACATATGGTAATGGTCTTAGGGCACTACTAACAATCTCCCACTTGCCCTAGGTCCAATCATACATGATCCTCAATCCCATTGACCTAGTATGACTCTCATGTTTAGGTTGCGGGAGTGGCTTGGTCAATGGATATGCAATGTTGTCGTTTGTATGAACTTTGCAAATTCTAACGTCTCATCTGTCAATGATCTCCCTAATCAGATGGAAACGCCTGAGAATGTGTTTAGATCGTTGGTGAGATCTAGGTTCCTCAGCTTGTGAGAGGGCACCAATACTATCACAATAAAGGAAAACGTTGAAGCTTACACATTTTGCTAGGACTTGATGGATTAACAAACCCCTCAGGTTGTGTCATATACACATCCTCGAGAAGGTTTCATTAAGAAACGCAGTCTTAACGTGCATTTTCCATATCTCATAGTCGTAATATGCGGCTATCCTAATAGACTTTATCATAACGACAGGAGAAAAGGTTTCATCATAGTCAATACCATGAATTTGTCTATAACTTTTAACTACTAGTCGAGATTTAAAGTGTGTACATTACCATCCATGTTGGTTTTCTTTTTGAAACACTATTTGTTATCAATGACCTTACACCCTTCGGGTGGGTCAACCAAAGTCCACACTTGGTTATCGTACATGGATTGCATCTCAGACTTCATAGCTTCTAGCCACTTATCTGACTCAGAACTACGAATTGTCTCTTTGTAGGTAGTGGGTTCATCTTGATCAATCAGTTCAATATGATGATCATCAGTCACGAGAAATCCATATCTCTCAGACTATTGATGTACCCGACTAGACCTCCTTGGGCCTTGTGTCAAAGATTGAAGCTCAGTATCAGCACGTGAGCTTGTTTGAAGTTCCAAAGTTGGTTAAGATTTTGTTTGGGGATCTTGAATTTCCTCAAGATGGATCTTACTCCCACTATCCTTTTGGGAAACAAATTCCCTTTCAAGGAATAAACCATTTCGAGCAACAAAGACTTTGTTTTCTGATGGAAGATAGAAGTAATATCCTTTAGTTTCTTTAGGATATCCTACAAACAAACACTTGTCAAATTTAGGGGCGAGTTTATCAGATAACAAGCGTTTTACATACGCCTCGCATCCCTAAATTTTGAGAAATGACAAATTAGGTCGTTTCCCAGTCTATATCTCATATGGAGTTTTCTGAACCGCTTTAGAAGGAACTCTATTCAATATAAATGCAGCAGTTTCTAGGGCATAACCCCAAATAGAAATTGGAAGACTGGTTTGACTCATCATAGATCGAACCATAACTAGTAAGGTGTGATTCCTCCGTTCTTACATACCATTCCATTGTGGTGTGCCAGGAGGAGTTAATTGTGAAACAATTCCACAACCTCTAAGATGTTCTTCAAACTCTTGGTTAGGGTATTCACCACCTCGATCTGATTGAAGTATCTTAATACTTTTACCAAATTGATTTTGTACTTCATTTTGAAATTCTTTGAATCTTCCAAAAGATTCTGATTTATGTTTCATTAGATAGACGTAGCCATATCTACCGAAATCATCTGTGAATGTGATGAAGTACTGAAAACCTCCTCTAGCACTTGCGTTTATTGGTCCACATACATCTGTATGTATGAGGCCCAACAAATTAGAAGCTCTCTCACTTTGTCCAGTGAAGGGAGCTTTAGTCATCTTGCCTAACAAGCAAAAGTTACATGTCTCATAAGACTCTAAGTCAAATGATGTCAAAATTCCATCTTTATGGAGTTTTGATATGCGTTTCTCGTTGATGTGACCCAAACGACAATGCCAAAAGTAGGTTTGGTTCAAGTCATTTGATTTAAACCTCTTGGTATTAATGTTATAGATGGGCCTTTTAATGGATTCATCAAGGTTAAGAATATAAAGCCCATTCATCAAAGAGGCATCTCCATAGAAGATACGATCTTTATGAATGGTGCAAATTTTATTCATAATATTAATTTCAAAACCATCAATATCCAAACAAGAAACTGAAATAATATTCCTACTCAAAGTTGGAACATAAAGACAATTATTCAGTTCTATAATAAGGCCACTTGGCAAAACTAAATTAAATGTCCCGGTAGCTATATCAACAACTCTCCGGTCCACTTCTCATTTTGCCAGTGATCTACTCATTTTGAACCCCTGTACATTTGCACAAATGTGAGATCCACAACCTGTATCTAATACTCATGAAGTAGGAGCAGACATGTTAATTTCAATAACATAAATACCTGGAGAGACAGTCAAACTGGCTTTCCCCCTTTTCTTCTCTTCCAAGTAGAGCTTGCAGTTCCTTTTCCAATGACCTGGTTCATTGCAATGGAACCAAACCCCTTCTTTAGGTGCTTGTTATTGCCTTTGCCCTTCTTGGCCATGGGCTTTCCCTTTCATTTCTTCTTGAAATTCCCTTTTTGAACCATTAAGACTTCAAGGGTCTTTTTAATGTTCAGTTCAGCCTGCTTAAGCATCCCGTGTATCTCTTGTATGGACTTCTCCAGGGCATGCATGTTGAAGTTAATCACAAATTGGTCATATTCCTGTGGGAGTGAGCCCAAGATCATATATGTGGCCATATCATGACCTACAGGAGCCCCAAGTTTCTCAAGTTGGTCAAGATAGCCCTTCATCTTAAGAATCAGTGCACTTACAGAGGTGCCAGGGGTCATCTTGCAACTATTCAACGCCTTAGTGGTGAGGAATATTTCTTGACGGGCTTGTTCTTGGAACACTTCCTTGAGCTGGCCCATCATCTGGAAAGCCTCAACCCCTTCAAACTGTTTTTGAAGGTCAGTGCTTATTGTGACTAACATAAGACAAGTCACATCGTTAGAGTCATCATAATGCTTCTTCCAATCATCTTTTTCAGCTCTAGAGGCGTTGTTTGCAGGCTGTTCAGGAATATTCGTATCAAGAACGTATAGATTTCTTTCCTACTTAAGGACAATCCTTAAGTTGCGGGCCCAATCAAGGAAATTGGTCCTGCTTAGTTTTTCTTTTTCAAGAACGGATCGCAATGAATTGTGTGAAGTATTGGTTGCCATTATCTACATTAAATTATTTGCAAAGTCATTAGTTTTGAGCAAAAATCTTTCCACAATTTTAGCACTTGATAAATAGTGGGAAAACATTTTACGATAGTTATAAGTAAGCTTTGGCTTAACACCCATAAAGTAAAATCAACTCGTGGGAATGACATCTATATGTCCCGGCTATTTCCCATTTTATGCCCTAGGCTCAAAACTATTTTGGTAGCCTAGTTAAGTCGAACCATGTCTAAGCATATGAAAATCACTATTTTCCCATCTCATTTTGCTTAGATAACCACTTATCTGTTGCTTTGGCAAGCAGACAAAATGATGATCCAAGCTCAAGGAGTGCTTAGGATACGGTAGGCATTTTAAGACTTAATTAAAACGATTTAATGTGACGCCTAAAAAATCAAGCCACATAAGACATAAAATAAGAATCACATGCAAGATATAAAGCGTAAATGTAAATGTGAGATAGCATGGCCTAATCCTATGATGTCTCCCACGAGCCTTGTGGGAGCCAAAGGTCAATCTAAGTCAATACCCATCTCATGGATAGTGTCTTCGATCCAGCGTCCTCCAGTCTTGTTACATAGATGCATGGGCATACCTAGCCTTCAATGTAAAGCAATAAAGCTAGTCTAAAAAAAGCGATTACAATTTTACAACTTTGAAAAACGACTCGCAAGACGTATTGTAAAATTACAACCTAATAAATGTAAAACAAGAGGGGGTATAGTAGGCAATGCTATTCACCATGCTAAAACTCACATAAAGCATAATAAATACGATAACGAGTACATATACAAAGTCGTAGGTCAGCGGAACGCATACGGCGGTTTGTTAATCGGATTAACGACAAAAAGCATACAATTGCAGTTTATGCATAATTAATCAAATTAATAACATACGATAGAAGATCATTCAATATTAATCGAATTAATAATATACATAACATTTTATGCATATCAGAATCACATAAACTTATAAAACACAGTCAAAGAAACAATCTTTTCTGTTTTTACATGTACACAGACCAAATCGAAATTGATATGTGTTATGATGTGATTAACAATATCGAATTCGAATAGCATGAGCAAGGCTCTGATACCACTGAAGAAATTCATGGAATAAAACTCGTTCTAAACACCCACGAGTCCTCCCCCGAAGGATCCGCTCATACCAAAACGAAATCGAAAAATAAAACTAAAGCTTACATTTTTCGGCTAAAGAATCTAATTCTTGAATGAAAGATTCTGATTCTTGGACTTTCAGAGTTTGTGTTGCTGCCACCAATAGCTTTCCCTTTGCGGAATTGCCCTCTACCGGTATCCATGCGACGAAACGAACAACGATTGCTAGCTCTTCGCTTTTCTGAGTTTCGGGAATTTAGAGAGAAAGAGAGAAGCAGAAAACCGAAATCTGATTTCGGGTGTATTTGTTTATTGCGCTAAAAAACATCAGCATTTAGGGTTCGGCCAAGAGAAGTTTATATAGGGTGTGGTAGTTTGTTTCAAGAACAACTCCCACGTCCTCTCCACTTCTTCTGGCAGTGGGAGTCTTTAACTCCAACGTTCCCTAGACTTCTGTTGGTAGTGGGAGTCTTTAGCGCATAATAACTCCCATGTAATCCCAGCTATAACCAAATACCGAAAATGCCCCTCCTTAATCTCTAATTCGAATAATAACGTTTTATTATTCTCAAAAAAATAAATGTCCGATACAATGAACCTAGACACAATCTAGATTCATTGAATCTGGACATGAAGTTCGTTATCTCATCTATGTGTGTGAACCTGTAGGTTCATATCACAATGGTAATGAAAACACACTTAATAGTATTATGTGTTCATAAATCACAAGCGGTCCCTAGCAGGACATTGTAACTACCCAGTGTGAATGAATGTACAACAGAACCTAATATCAATTCACTATTTAATCCCTTTGTCTCGCAATATCCTAATTAAGCATAAGGCATGGTAGTCGTCACCCTTATAAAACTTAATTATATTTATGCTCGATCTCCAGGTAGACTGTTCCAACAAACAATTTTCAATAGCCACCTTATTAAATATATTTGAGCACGGCCATGCATTTAAACAATCTTTCCCTATCGAGGGGCCCATGGATATCTCTCTCTAATAAGAGAGGGACAAATTCCTTACAATGCCTCTCACATTCAAGCCATGATAGGATACTACATCCGATCATCAGTCGTATTGATTACTCGATTAAAAGTAATGTCCGACTGAGTCAAAACGTGGCTTCATTCATGCTAGAATCAATGGAGACATGAGGTCTAAGGATTCCAAAATAGTATTGAGGAAGTAATACTTATGACTAAGGACCATGAAGTATTACTTCTCTAACGGATCACGTCCGATACAATGTATCCCAATATATTGCATCTATGATATGATTTGTATTCATTACACATGATTAGTAAAACATAATCATCAATCAAACATCATACTAGTTTTATTTCATTGTAAAGAACCTTACATAAAACTAGGGACAACTAGAATAGTAATTACATATGCTAATGAGTTTTACTATCAAATCACGCATTTGATGTTCAAAACCAAAATTAACTATACAAATGACATGCTCAAAAGATATAAAACGTTCAACATATGCTAATGGTCCTAGGGAACTACTAACATATTCCACATGTAGTGAGCATCTTCACATTCATGTACTTTGTTGAGAGATTCTTGATTAAGTGCACAACAAAGTACATTCATGGCCTTGAAGTTGGAAGTCATCTTCTTGCAATCTTCTTCATTGAAGTCTTTCCTAGACTTTGGCAATTTTACTCCTTGTGTGAAAGTTGAAAGAATAAAAGGTACTTCTTCTATTATGCTCAACAATGTAGAGTCATTATATAACAAAAACAATTTAAATGCACATTTCTAACTAGCAAAGTTAGAACTCTGCAGCCGCACACATCACATAGGAAATTCTCCTACACGATATCACCAGGAAATCCACTTCGGGGCTTCGAGGGGTTCAAGTGCGTAATAGTAAACGAATGCCAACTCAAGGAAGAGGGCTACCCGAGGCGGAGCAGGGGAAGAAGGGGGCCAGATGAGGTAGTAAAAAAGCTTCTCCTATTGCCCTAAGATTAAGCAAAAAAGAAGGGCTTTCCTCCAACCTAGATTTTGAACGACGAAGAAAGAATAAGGATAATCGAGAACAAGAGTACCTCGACGCCTTCGTTTCTGCCAATAAAGTACAAATGGACGGGCAAAGATCAAGTAAAGAAGGAGAAGGCAGGGTAGTCGTTCAAGCTCGTAGGATGCCATCAAAACTATGAGCCATGGATCCTTCTAGGATGTAAGTCCAATAAAAAAGAGACTAGGCTCTGATACCAATTAAAAGACCCTTTTGAGGGTATTAAACCTACGGGGGGTGGGGGTGAATTAGGTTCTTAAAACTTCTTGCCTAACTGTTCACCTTAACAACGAGTATGTTGTTTAAGCACATAAGGTGATTCAATTATGTTCAAGGCAACTTAGATCACTAAGTGAAGCAATTGTATAAAGCAAGGAAGCATGTGTATTTTTCTATCCTAAGCACATATGTTCATATAATCAAGTAGACAAGTTATAACATGTATATGAACAATGGAGTAAAGAGGTAAGGGATAGAGAAAACTAACACAAGGATTTATAGTGGTTCGATTCACAAAGAATCTACATCCACTACCTTTTAGGACAAACCCAAGGATTTCAACATCCACTAATGGATAACCTTTGTAACAAATGCAAGGTGGGTTATACCTTTTACAATTGCCCCAACAAATGAGGACTTGTGCTTCACTAAGAAGACGCCACTCACAAAGAGTGCTAAGCTCACAAGGAGATGCTCTCACCAATAAGATATTTGCATCACAAAGAGGAATTTTGCCTAACATATAGGACTTGTAAACACTCACCAAGAATTAAGCTCACAAAGAAATAGTTCTCAACAAATGAGAATTTGTGTAACTAGTCTCTTTCAAAGGAAACTTTACAATTTAGCTCTCATACACACAAATCCCTCTTGGATTGACTATTATAAATATAAGCTCTAATCTCTCTTGAGAATAGAAAGACAGATGAAGTTTATAGCTCAACACAAATGCTTTTGAATGATATTAAATTAAGCTCAAAAGTGTTTGCTTGTATGTTTATGAAGTGTATATGCCTATGCCCTCTTTTGTCTTGATTAGTTGTAAAATTTATGCTTTGGAAGCTTTATATAGGGAAAGAATACATAAGCAAAGTTGGTCACAACGACTATAATTTTGGCCTTGATTAGACAGCTCCGGTTGACCGCTACTAGACAGTAGGTTGACCAGAGTTCCTTAAAGTAAAGATTAAAAGGCCCTCTGTCTTCATCTCGGTCGACAGCATTGATGGGGCCAGGTTTACCGAAGCAATGTCGGTCAGCCTACATATTTCAAGGTGTCCGAGAGAATATAGTCGTTGAAGCATTGGAACATTTAAAATCTGACTGAGGACAAAAATAACCTCGGTCGTCCTGACAACAAATGTCGGTCGACCGGACTACTCTGGTCTTCCGAGGCTAAGCCTAGGTCGACCAGAATGCAGTCCCAAAGTGGTTTTTCCACTTAGTCAAATTTCCAATGTTCTCATGCACATGCCTAAGTGTTTTGTAAAGATATAAAACACTTTTTAAAGTACTTAGGCATTGACCCACACTTAAACTAGTTTTCAAAATCCTTTTTAAAGAATTTAACATTGTAACACATGAGGTTTTGAAAACATGCATAGTTGAGCCTTAAACATTCTATTTTAGTATTCTCAAGGGAAAGATTAGTCACAAAGGATTACCTATAAAGAATAGACTAATCTTCCTAAGGAACTTCAAGTTTATTCTTCTTGTAGTTTGGACTTTGAAGACTTTGATCAACATTTTCTTAAGTGATGAAGTCCTCTAGCAATCTTGAGTTGTAGTATAATGGACTGCACACTTCTTCTTATCATAGAGTCTACCACTTGATTCTACTTTTGTTGGATTGAGTAGCTCTTGACATGTTGATCTTCCTTCTTTATGACTTTGCAAGTACTTCTATAGCATGTGGATTGACTTCATGCTTGTGCTATGGATTTTTGCAAAGTGTAGTTTCCTTGTGTGTATGATCAAACCTTTGATGTACACAAGGAGCTAACTTACCATTTTCATCAATGTTGGTTTGAGTGCTAAGGATCCTATCATTAAGAACATGCTCACACAAACATTACAACTATCAATGGTTTGTTATCTTCAAAACAAGATTGATCACTTTGCCCTTAGGGCTAACATGGGATTTGTGAGCTTAAGCTTATACTTTTTGAAGAGCAACGACCACATATTCCCATATTGAAGAAATTTCTTAGCTCCATGGACACCATCCATAAAATATTTGAGAGTTAAATAACCAAAGTTGGCTTTCTTCCTCTCCACCAACCATTGCATAATGGTCATTTGCAAATAGGAAATTGAACTCTTAAGACCGCCGACGTGAACAACCACATTTGACACAATTTGTTCCTCTCTCTCTCTCTCTAAACTTTTCAAAGGCCTTGTGGTTGTTAAAATATGTCTTAAAGCTCCCAATATCAAGGTCCTCTTCTCTTGGCATTTTTCCGGAATGTCAAAGTATCTAATGGCATCCTCTTCAAACTCAATTCCTAAAGTGTTGCATAACATAGCATCGGAGAAAACTAAACCCTAATCCTCCTACCCTTTAAGTCCACCAATAAAGCTCGCCATCTCTCTTTCCTTCCTCTCGAAGGTTTGCACCAAACTAATAAATTGTATGGGGGTAGATCTCATAATTAAGCAAAAGAAAATTAGCCACTCCATATCCACAAAATATCCAATTATTACTTCTAGCACCGACTCATCATCTATAACATTCCCCAGAATGATTCCCCTTCTATCCTTCACTAGATTTTCATAAAGTTCCTTAGCTTTATCAGAGTTAAATGGAGGGGTTATCTTTTTTCGTTGTGTATGATGATGAGGAGCCTTCTTGAAAGCGTGCAGAAGGTGGAGGGATGTGACGCTCCTCGTCGGAATTCATGTCTTCATTAGTTGGATTCATTGCTTTGTTCTTCCCTTTGCCCTTCACATTTATTTGGAAAATTTGTTTGAGATGCTTTGATGAGTGTTCTTGAATAGATATACCATTTTCTAAAGGTCTTTTGGTTGTGGGCTTCCTTTTGGAAGGGTTTTGGTCAGATTGATCTTTTGAAGGTTTTGAAGTAGGATTGGTGTTCAATTTCGTCTTCATGATGATGAGAATTGAAGGAATATAGAAGGAATTTGTATTTGAGTGAGTGTATGCTTTGATCTTTGAAGGAAAATATGGAGGGTTTTGAGAGTATTTGGAGAGGAAGTTTGGGAATTTTAAAATTGAACCGTGAAACCCTGTTAAAATTGTTGTATCGCGACTCTTCGGTAGACCGTAGGTCCTTTCCGGTCGTCCGACCCTCATCCTAGAAAAATTCAATTTCTTTCTATCTCGATTTTCGTCGACCAATGAAGGGTTTTGGTCAACCGGGATACCCTGAACCTTGCTATGCCTTTTGCTTCGGTCGACCGTGAGTGTGATGCGGTCGACCGGGATACCATGCCTTTGCTTGTAACATTTTGACCATCTCTTCGGTCGACCGAAAATCCCCTGTTTCCTGCAATGGGATTCAATTTTGGTTCCCATTTTCTTTTGAGTCATTGGGGTTCTTTTTAACCCAAATAGACTTAACACCTCTTTCAATATTTTTCTTAATGATGCAACAAGTAGCATGATGACCAAATATTCCACAATATGAGCAATTTGCATTAAGTTTGTACGAATGTTAAGTTCTAGCATCATAAGAAGTAGAGTGTGCATTCTTGTGTGTGTGTGTTTGTGCTCTAATAAAATATTATCAAGAGAAGCATATTGAACAACAAACACACTACCAAGGATATCTCTAGCACGTGTACACTTATCAACATAAGCATTTAGAATGTCAATTTGGTGCTTCAAGACATCATGCTCAACAAGTTTAGATTCTACAATAAGCATCTTGTCAAGCAATTCTTGGTTTTCAAGAGATTAAGCCTCACGAGACAAAAACATATTTTTTTTCATTTATTATGATGTGATAAGATTTAAGAAGACTATCATACTCTACTTGCATTCTAGATCTTTCATTAAGTGAGCAAGTAAGTTCATTACATGTGATCTTGTTCTTCTTAGACATCTTTTTCAATTCATCATATAAATCATGCAAAAATACATAAGGATCCTCCTCATTTTCAGAGTCACGATCAATAGAAGGATTATAATATTGTACTTCATTGCCTATGGACTTAGAGTTTTGAATATCATCTTGAACTTCATCAATGAGACCAATGAGGCTTGTTGAGTAGTCTTGATCTTTACCATCTCTTTCTTGGGAGGAGCTTATCCTTCGAATGCTTCTTTTTCTTCTCATAATTGCATTAGTTGCATTAGAAACAATCTTCTTGTGCTTTGTGGAGTCATCATTGATGATTGCCTTGTTGTTCCTCGATGAATTCTCCACAATTTTGTTGTCCTTGGTACTTGACTCTTTTCTTGGAGTCTTAAATCGTTCTTGTCATTCCCTTGGGTTCATCTCTTCAAGATGAGAGTTAGGTCTTTGGAAACCTACAAGGAAATCTTGAAACTTTCTAGGTACCTCTTGAAAAGGATCCTTTAATGTCAATATTGTGTCTCAAGTGGCAAGAGTGTGTGCAAGGATCTACATTATCAAAGTTAAAAGTACATGAATAATTTTCATGAGATTTATGCAAAATAAGAACACGAATCATCCAAGTTAGTGATGTTACATCTTTTAGATAACTTAGAAAGAGAAGCATAAAGCATATGAAGCTCATGCATTAAGCTATCTATATGTATAATATCAACAAGAGGAAATGATGCAACATCAACAATAGCACAAGTATATGCATCAAACTTACTTCCCATATTATTAATATCGTTAATTAAAGTACCATGAGATAGTGAGGTTGATACCTTTATTTTCTTACCAAGTGATGATGGTTTATGAATTTCATGGTAGCCTTTTTCATCACTTGAAGTTGTGCTAAGACATCTTGGTTCCTTGAAGGTTGTGGTCATTCAATTTTGAGGAATCCAAGTGCTATGGAGTGTTCGTGATTTATTTTTCTTTGAACATCTCCATTTAACTTCTTCAAGCCTTAAGCCACTTATTTTTTAATTTCTTTCTTTGATACTTAGTGGCAATGTTTTTCTTTTCCATTTGTAAGATGCTTGATCTTCATGGTCTCCATCATAATTAAGCTCAATATGAAGATCATCATCTTGTGCTTCCTCTATTTCTTCTTCAATCTCATCTTGTGAAGGCCCAATTTGTATGTTGTCTTTTGAGCTTATTGAAGATTGACTTTTGATTTCTTCTAAATCACACTCTTTGATGTCATCAAGTTTTGCTTGGAGTGTGATTGAGATTTCTTCAATGCCTTCAAAAAATTGAGTCCTTAATTCTTGTGTTTCCACCTTTGGCTCTATCCCTTCAACATCTTCATATGATTCCTCAAGCATATTCCACATAGAATGAGCATCTTCACATTCATGAACTTTGTTGAGTGATTCTTCATTCAATGCACAACAAAGAACATTCATGGCCTTGAAGTTGAGGGTAATCTTCTTGTATTCTTCTTCATTGTAGTCTCTTATAGAATTTGGCACAATGACACCTTGTAATAAAATTGAAGGAACAAAAGGACCTTCTTCTATAATACTCAACAAGGAAATGTCATTAGAAGACAGATAAGATTTAAACAAGTATTTCCAACAAGAGAAATTGGAGCCATCAAATAAAGGTGGCCTAGATGAGGAGAGGCCATCTATGGTAGAAGTTGACAAGCTAAGAGCCATGGATCCTCTTAGGATGTAAATCCAACAATAAGGAGCCAAGGATCTGATACCAATTGAAATACCCGAGTAAGGTTTGAACCTAAGGGGGGTGAATTAGGATCTAAAAGTTTTTAGTTTTTCTAAACTTCTTTGTCTTAAGTGATCACCTTAACAACAAGTATGTTGATTAAGCATATAAGGTGAGTTAATTACGAAGGCAACCTGGTTGACTTAAATGCAACACATATGGATACAAGACTCATATATGATCTTAGATGCACTAAATCAAATATCCTATATGCAAAGCTTGTAAGAGCAAACACAATAAGTCGTATGACAAGAGCCAAACAATATGTAAAGAGATGAAGCATATGTAAGTTTTCTAAACCTTATGCACATATGTTCATGTAGTCAAATAGACAAGATATAGCAATTCATGAAAAAATAAAGTAAAGGAGTAAGGGATAGAGAAAACTAACACAAGTATTTATAGTGGTTCGATTCACAAAGAATCTACATCCACTACCTTAGGACACACCTAAATATTTCAACATCCACTGATGATTTCCGTTCGCAACAAATGAAATGTGGGATCAACCTGTTACAATTTCCTCAACAAATAAGGACTTTTGCTTCACAAAGAAGACTCCACTCACAAAGAGTGTTTTTCTAGTTCTCACAAGAACTAAGCTCACAAAGAGCCAATCTCATAAAGAAATACCTCTCTCAAGAGGACAACCTCACAAAAAGGGAAAACACTCACAGAGAGTGAAGCTCACAAAGAGCTTTTTCCTAGCTCACTAAGAACTAGTTTCTCATAAGAGAAATATGAAACTAGCTTTTTTCAAAGGAGACTTTTACAATTGAGCTCTCTTACACAAATCCCTCTTGGATTGAATATACAAATGAAGCTCTAATCATTGTTGATAATAGAAGAGATATGACATGTTTAAGCTCAACTCAAAATGATTCATTTTGATGAATGATATGAAGATTAAGCTCAAGAAGTGTTTGTTTTTCTTGTAATGAAGTGTATAGCCTATGCCCTCTTATAGCTTGGTTAGTTGTGAAAATTTAGCTTTAGAAGCTTTATATATGGCCAAAATACACAAGTAAAACAGGTTACAACGACTATATTTTTGGCCTGACACGACAAGCTTCGGTTGACCGGACCATGAGGTAGGCCGTCTGAAGTGCCTCCAAAGTAAAGATTAAAAGGCCTCTGAACACATCTCGGTTGACCGAAGTATGTGGTCCGGTCTTCCAAAGCAAAGCTCGGTCGACCGACCTAAAACAAGGTCGTCCGTGATGATATGGCCGTTGGAGCAATGGAACAATAAAAATCGGAATAAGGAAAAAAACAACCAACTTCATTAGATCGCCCGAACCAAGGTTAGGTCAACCGGAGTGAAGTCCTAAAGTGAGTTTTCCACTTAGTGAACTTCCCAGCGTTTTGAAGCTCATGCCTAAGTGTTTTATAAAGATATAAAACACATTTTAAAGAACTTAGGCATACTTATCTAAGTTTTCAAAGATTGAAACAATGTAAACATGAGGTTTTGAAAACATGCATGGTTGAGCTTTAAACATCTATATCCTAGTATTCTCAAATGAAGATTAGTTACAAAAAATGTTACCTATGTAGACTAGACTAATCTTCTTATGGTCTTCAAGTCGTGTAGTAGATTTATTCTTGGATCTTTGATTTGAAGCCTTTGATCAACCTCTTCTTGAGTGATGGAGTCATATATCAATCTTTGAGTTGTATAGTATTGGAGTTTACACTTCTTCTTGTTAAGAAGCATACCACTTGATTCTTCTTTTGGATTGAGTAGCTCTTAACTTGTTGATCTTCATTTTTTTTACTTTACAAATCCATCCAAGGCATGTGGACTGACTTCAAGCTTGTGCCATGGACTCTTGCAAAGTGTAGCTTCTTCTTGTGTGTAGGATGTTGACTTTGATGTACGCAAAGAGCTATCTAAAAAATTTCATCAATGATGGTGTGAATGATATGGATCCTATTATTAAGAACATGCTCACAAAACATTAGAACTATCAATGGTTTGTTATCATCGAAACAAGATTGATCACATTAGCCCTTAGGGCTTGCAGTCTGCAAAAGAGCCTCTGCAATGGACAAAGGATTATATCCTGGCGCCAGGAACAGGGGAAATGTCTAGAGGGAAATATTGAGAAACGCTACTACAGATGGTCCGAGAGTGGCAATAACCGATGACACCCCGTATGAAAAAATGGACGGTATACAAGAAAATATGGCTACATGTGAGGTCGCTAAGTATGGTGGAAAGGGAGATGGGAGGACCATAATGAACAATTTTAGAACCCAATAGACGGAACCTAGACAATGGAAGAGGCGATATGGAAAACCTTTCCCCTATCCATCTTAGATACATATTTGAGATAGTATGGACAACTCTTCTGTGCGAACATAATCAGTTTTGCTAATCTAAAAAAGAAGATCTTTCAACACTTCTCAACTAATAAGAAACATGCACCTACAACCAACGATATGATGAGATTCAGTTCACGAATTCGCCGAGAAGTTCAAATTCAAAACCTTGTGTGAAAGAATGCTATGACATCATGTATGTTGAGACATTCTTCAACGCGCTTCAGACCCCTACACTGATCCAAAAATTCACAGAAACTCTCCTAGAACGAGAGAATGCATGTACACGAAGGTAGACAAGTTGATATAGACCGAGGAGGCTGTCTAAACGAGAAGGGATATCGACAACAAGAGAGAGCCGGAAGACAAAAGACCTGCTCGAAAAGCTGATATTGGAAAAGACATGAAGGACTACTGGGATAAAAAAGACAGGATGAAGGTTTTAGCATTCATAGGGGAGATCCACAGAGAAAGCCTAACTACACCCCGATCAATATCATAAGAACCAAGCTCCTAGTGCAGGTTAAGAAGCAAAGAACCATAAGAAAACCAAGCAAGATCGATATCCCTGAGGGACTGCACAATCTGAGCTATTATTGAAGAGCATGGGCATGAGATCGAGTAATGAATGGAATTCAAGAGGGAGATTGAAGAGGCCATAAAAAAGGTCGGTTAAAGGAGATCATCCGGCAGAACGCAACTAAAAAATAGAACTACCGCAAGGGTACCCGGAGAGATAAGGCACCTGGACCTCCCTCCCAAGCAGTCAACATGGTGCAAATCAAGGAGCTTCATCCCAAGCGATGAACCTTCTGTGGTGACCATTAATGTTAATGGTTGGTTCATACGGAGGATCCTGGTAGATACTGACAGTTCGACCAACGATATCTCTAGGTATACCTTGCTAAAGCCGAAGGTAGTCAATCTTTATGGATTAATGGGTAAGTGCATCAAGTCAATGAGGACAATAGAGATGGACCTGGAAGTAGGGAAACGCTCTTTCAGACAAAGTTCTTCGACGTTTCTCCCCTTTAAGCCTATAACATCCTACTGGAAAGGCTATTAAAGATATCTGTAGCATCTATGATGGTGGAATTCCTTATGTGAAATGAGAATTACAACCGAAAGAGGATCAAAGAGATGCTCAAGGATGTTTGTCTTTGGCTATTAAAGAGGAAGAACAACGAGTAGAGGAAAACATTATGGAGTCTTTCGAAGACAAGGGTCCTAGGATGAAACCTGAGGGATATTTCGAGAATTTTCTTGTCGAGCATGATGACCCCACTAAAACTGTCAAGGTTGGAACGACCTTGCCCGAGGAGACGACATAGGTACTACATGCAGTCCAAAGTGATCATTTTGCATGGAGCAGCGCGAATTTTGGAATGATCCCAACACACATCGCTAAGCATAAACTTAGAATCAAGCCCGACATAACCTGGTTGTTCAAAAGTAACGAACGTTCTCAAAATAAAGAGAGTAAGTCACCCGACTAGAGGCAGAAGACCTACTCAAAGTGTGGGATCGTTAAGAAAATACAATTTTCAACTTGGCTCGCCAATCCCGTGGTAGGAAAAAAACATGCAAGAGCTTGGAAGATGTGAAATAATTTCACTTATCTTAATTAGGCGATACATAAGAAGTCGTATACATTGCCCTGGATTGACGGGCACTATATGCAATGACGGGAACGTATTGTTGTATTTCTTCGACGCGGATAAAGATGCATATAAAACCGCCTTCATAACTGAAGATAGAATCTTTTGTTGGCTAAACTATATAGCATAATTTCAATAAATGATGAATACGGTATTTGCCAAGAAAATTTGGAGAAACTTTGAGCTTGTACTTATTCGTGTTAGATAGGCTGTCAGCAGAGTTTTGTGTTCCACCTGGGATTAATGGTTAAGAGGGTATATTATATCAGCCATGTCTTGCATGGGGCAGAGGAGAGATATTCACTTTTGAAAAAGTATATCCTGGTTGTTGT
The DNA here is from genome assembly GCA_026122235.1 of Vinca minor. Classification (NCBI taxonomy): domain Eukaryota; kingdom Viridiplantae; phylum Streptophyta; class Magnoliopsida; order Gentianales; family Apocynaceae; genus Vinca; species Vinca minor. Next base: position 2,650,329 of record JAOCZM010000230.1, read on the forward strand.
CAGCATGACTTGAAAGTTGAAGCTATACTTCCAGGCCCACCTTATCCAGGTCCTTATGAATGCAATAATAAGCCATGTGATACATAAGCTCGACGCTTATGGAAGAATGCTAAAATGGACGATGGAACTCAGGGAATACAATATCGAGTACCTACCTTGAAAGACCGGGCAGGAATTCGTGGATTTTGTCAGTGAAATCTAAACCCGAGAGGAGATAATTTATGAAGGGGAGCCAGACCCTGATTGGAACCATTATTGGGTTCTTTACGTGTATAAATCTCCAGCATACTAAATCGGAGGAGCCAGGATCATTTTTGATCAACCTAGAAGGGCAAGAGTTCGCGTACACCCTAAATTATCATATCCCCATGATAAACAATGAAGCAGAATATGAAACCTTAATCGCAGGGCTTAAGTTAGCCAGACACCTCAATAATGAGAGAATAATAGTTTCAGGAGATTTCCAAGTGGTGTTTGGACAACTCACCAAGGAAATTGAGATTCGAGAAGCCAATATGAAAAAAAGTACCTACAATAGCTAAAAGAGTTAATGGCCATTTATGCCCCTCAGGTATGTTTCAAAAGCAAGTGTTACCCCTGAACTATTTTGTGTTCTAAAAATGTCCTCAACTATTTACGGGGTGCTAAAAATGCCCAAAACTTGACGGAATCCGGCGAGGGTGGGCGGCGTTGTCCAACAAATCGGTGTTTAATGTGTTGCCTCCAACCCATTTAATGACCCATGGCCCTATAACGTTTTCTATTTAAACAAAATCCGACCGATCAAACGCATTTAAATCTCCCAAAAATCAGTAAACCAAATCGAAGATTTGTTTCTTCCCAAAATCAAAACCCTAACTGTTCTGCAAAGTCCTATCTCCTCTCGTAATCCTTCCCTTAGCTTCCGATTATGCCAATTCATACCAAAGCGAGCTGCTTGAGATGTTTCCAAAACATAAAAGAGTCATTCTAGATGGTTCCATATGCCAATCGAAGAGCTGGAGATTCTTTTCTAGTTCATCCAGTACAACTTTTCCACCATCATGAATAAAAAATGTTCAAAGGCCAATTTAAAATCGGGGATGTAATGCCTTATCTTCATCTTTAAAAAAATTCGTCCAATCAATGTGGCAAAGAAAAACAACTGTTCAGACATAGGTAGGACAAGGGGGCCCTAAGCATCATCAGCCGCCACCATCAAATTTTTCGACAAAGCAACACCAATTTTCCATTAGTATTCTCCATCTGGGTAACACAAGAAAAGCATTTGTCATCAGAATCTTTGTGGGTTCTAACAGTGTGGACCAACTGGTGCTTGGGTCTTCTTCGATCGAACCCTTTGTTGGAAAGCAAAATTGCAGTACCTCCCATTCAGAATAAGAAATTTAAAACAAGTATTGACCTCTCGTTCCCAAATTACCAATTGAGTGTGATGTTTTCCATGCTAATAACAAGCGCATAGGTATTGGGATGTACTTGAATAAGATCTTTTTCCAGATCAATAGAGATCAACCCAAGATGTACTTGGACAATTATGCCCCTGGTTTTTCGCATGTGTGAGTGGCACATGTACAACGTCGCCCACCCTCACCGAATTTTGCCGATTTTGGGCTTTTTTAGTTAAGGGTATTTTTAGCACACAAAATAGGTTAGGGGTAACGCTTGCTTTTGAAACATACTTGAGGGGCATAAATGGCTATTAACTCTAGCTAAAACCATCCTGGGGAATTCAAGTTTTGTCATTTTGAAAAGTTTGGCGACGAAACACAACTGCTTATATCATTTCTAAGCTAAAAGAATGGGAATATATAGAAGGTTATTGGATAGAACCCTGGTGGCCAAAAGCATAGACGGAAAGATCATGGAAATCACCAGTATGGGCGATATCAGAGACACAATCGTCTCATATATCTAGTCTGGGACAGTACCCGGAGACAAAGCAGTAGTTAGGAACCGAAAATCCCCTACTCCCCGATACACACTGGTTGGAGACCAGCTATATTGATGATCTTTCTCATAGTTGTTTTCCTAAAATGCATAGGCCCTGATTAAAATTTGGAAATAATCACCAAGATGCATCACAAAATTTGGGGGGCACACATTGGAGCCCGTACCCTAGTTAGGAAGATCATGAGGTACGAATAATTTTGGCGGATCATGGAAGAAGAGCCAAACAATTCATGAAAGAGTGTACCAAGTGTCAGTTGCACGCAAATGTCCATAACTTCCCAACCACGGAATATCAAACCTTTGGGAGTGCAATTCCGTTAGCAATGTAGAGATTTGACATAGTGGGACCGTTCCCAAAAGCTTCAAGAGTTAGACAATTTTGAGTGGTAGAGATAAACTATTTCACCAAGTGCATAGAAAACCATTACCTCGAAGAACGTAAATGATTTTTCTGGGAAGAAGTGTTGTGTCGCTTCGAAATTCTCCGCATCCTGATTACGGATAATGGGAAGCAGCTTGAGGCCACATATTTCAAAGCCTTACATCATGAGTTACATATTGAACAAAGGTTCCTTTGGTGGCATATTCGCAAAAGAATGGTCTAACGGAAGTCACTAATCAGACAATCATTGATAGCCTAAGGAAAATGCTAGATAGCTTAAAAGATTTGTGGTGTGATGAGTTGCACAGCATCTTATGGTCTTACAAAACTACATTTAGTCTGTTCTTTAGGACCAAGGAAATGGTGCTTGTGAAATATACATTACCGAGCAAACAAATGAAATTGTTACTAGAGGAAAAAAATGATCAGTTCTTACCTAATAATCTTGTCCTAATAGAAGAAACTTGCGCAAGGACTGCCCGAGCAGTTTACCACTACAAGTGGTAGGTTTCCAATTATTAAAACAAGAAGGTTGCGTGAATAGGGATCAAGAGGGGAAACTGGGATCAATTTGGAAAGGTCCATACACTATTTTGAGACTAACTGGGGTAGGCAGCTTCAAACATCAGGATAATTTTGGCTAGGAGACCGTCCTATCTTGTAATGAGCACAACTTAGAAGATATTTTACCCATAGAAGGTTCACGGAAGAAACCGACCGGGGTGGAGGCCCATCCGCGTTGGTGGAGGAATAAGGACAATGATTTGGCATGTATACAATTTTATTTTCAATGAAGTATTTTATCTTAAAAGTGTATTTATTTCCTTGCCTTTATTTATTATTATGACTGTGCGGGGAGGAGTATTAACCATATTGTTTACAAGGGGTTTGGATGACCGCTCGAGATAGTAAGTAATGTTGAGACCTCGGGAAGTACATCATAGACAATAATAAAGAAAGAAAATTGAGAACAACTAGACAAAAAAGATATAAAATGTAGATTCATTGAAATATTTACAGCTAAGTAGTACATCAAGATAAAACTCGGGAACAACATCAGGATCAAACAGTTGACCTATTGTGTTAGAGTACCCGTCAGAATCATCATCGGTAGGATCTAGTTCGATTCGTGGAAGAACTCCATGTCCTGCCTCAATGCATGCTCATGCATCGCTGTAATCCCGAACTCTCTCAACGGAAGTCTCATCTATTTCTGCGTCCGAGAAGAACAACCTGAAAATATTGTCATTTTTGTCATCATTTTGATGAACATAGTTCCTAAGATGGATAAATTGCCCATGCAGGTACTTCATATGGACGATCACAAAGTTGGGGTTGTAACGAATGAGTAGTTGGGCAGGAAGAATCTTTATGTAATTGGGCAGAATATGCAGATCGCGCTCACCAACTTACGATTCCACCTCTCGGGGGTACTTGGAGCACACCTTTAAGGAAAATGAGAAGACATTTCTATTATTTTCAGTCCCCGAGAATGCATCTCGTATGATGGGTTCGTTTTGAAGCAAACAACCTGTATGTATTGGCCGGAGACTGGTCTGAAGATAGACAGAAGAACCATATGCTTGAGATTCTGGCCGTGTAAGAAAGAGAACATCGACAATGGAAGGAAGAACATTAGTAACCCACATATCTTCAAGTTACCATGCTGCTGCGTGGATATTGTCCATGAGAAAATAAGACAGATTATGGAGAAAATGTTAAAGGATGATTATTTGGAGAATAACACTAGAGAGTAGCAAGTTTTTTATTTATTAAAACAAACCCTCTCAAAGCCCTCAGTTTATATAAGTGACAATGCAGTCAATGGTTGCTCCAGATTCAAAAAGATTTCATGGAAAATCTGAACCGCTGTCATGTTCAACGAGGTAAATGATGAGGTGCCTTAATAACGGTAGCTTACGTTCTCAAGGAAAAGACGCCAAGGCACGACTGTTCATTTGCATCATATCCCGATCATGTCATGGAACCATTTCAAGGATGTGAAATAAGATAGATCGGCCGGGCCACCTACTAATGAGGGACAAGCCTCTCTCTCTCTCTCTCTCTCTCTCTCTCTCACGAGGGTAAGAGGCTAGATATAGGTGTTCCAATTGGATTGGGCCAACCATTACCCGATTGGTCAAACAAATCCGGTTGAACCAGCTTGTTGAACCGGCCTGTTGAACCGGTAAACTGGTCCAAGAACTGGTCAAAACCGGTCATGTGATGGTCATGTGAGGTGTGTTAGTAGTGGGGTTAATGGGGAGCAAGTTTAGGGGAAACTGCAAGTATTTTAAACCCACTATTCATTTTCTTTAAGTTATCAATTGTTGATAACATAATTTGTCTCCTTACACTCTCCATATGAACCCGAAATTCTTAGAGAATTTTACACCACCAAGAACATAAAAGGTTAGAAGAAAAATTAGATTTTTCGTTATTCATTTATCCGATTTTTCCTTGAACCTATATTCCTAATTCCTGAAGATTGTCTTCAACCTTGGGAATTCTTTGACTAGCATTAGAGGCGTCAAGAAGAAGTTCAAGTTGATCGTGTGGATACCGCTAGAGACAGGAGTTGATTCGATCGGTTGCTGTTAGTGATTCCGTTGCAAAATCAAAATAGAAATCGTTTCTGTCATCCCGTAAACTAAAGGTAAAAATCCTAATAAAATTTCATTGGTTCTTACTCGTGAATGATCCTGTTAGAAACGGATTCCACTTTTACTTTCCGCTGCACTTCGTTTAGGAATCCAAATTTCTTTCTTTCACTCTGGATGATTCAAGAGAATGGGGAATTGATTCGTTACTTTTTACTGTATCAGAGACTAAAAATATTCAAAATCAATAATTGGGTAATTATGCCAAAGAGTACTCAAAATTATCGCTCGCTTGAATTGTATTCGGGTGAAAGAAGTACATAGCGGTAAAATTATAACCCTCATTAAATCAACTTGAAGAAGCTTAAAATAATTACAATATGTTTTTATATTCTGTTAATATATAGATGTTCTTTTTTACTAACATCGTAAACATCTTTTCTGATCATTATGAAGAATATGTTAAAAAACTTGCTGCGGAAACGCTTGGAAACCTAGAGATACCTTCCAAAAAGGCACCAAGAAGAAAGAAAAACATGACTAATGTTGAGAAGGACATTTAATAGTATTGCAAGAGCTCCAAAAACATCGCTCAATCCAGTTCACTTCAAGGTGAAAGTGGTAATTTTCACTCTTCTCATTGATCCAAAACAATTGCATCAAACTTTTTCCAAATTGTTCTTTTCATTTTTACTTTCTACTCTTTCTCTCTATAGAAATTCGATCTCCCTTTATTTTTCAGGGAAGAACTTCAAAGTAATAAAAAATAGAACAAATAGCTTTTTCTGCCACAAAACTAGTTACGAGTGCTATATCTGCCACAAATCATGTTTTCGTGTTTTTTCTGCCACAAAACTAGTTACAAGTGCTATATTTACCACAAATCATTTTTCCGTGCCTTTTCTGCCATGAAACATTTTATGAGTGCTAAAAATGCCATAAAATGAGGGAGGGTGAAGGGAAAAATATGTAAGAGATAAAATTCATTTCAAATAGACCCTAAAATCACATTTTTATATTTAATTGGGTACACAAATTATTTTTTTTAAATAATTGACCCCTTCTTCCCAAATTTATTAAAGCCTCCACCACCTTCTTCTTCCTTCTCCTCCTACCTCGAGCCACCGCCGCCACCCAATCCCTAACCCCCACCCATACCCCTTGAAAATTAACCAAGAATAGAAATCCATATGATGAAAGCACTTCTAGATCTATATTTCAGACACATATAACAAATTTCACAAATGCTTTGGTCCTCTAACCTTTAGAGACTGTTTTACAAAATACATATAAGTCAAAGCAATAAGAAAAATGCTAATCAATTTTCACTACATGATTAACCAAGTGCTTTGCTGCTAAAACCATCAAAAAAAATTAAACAAATACATACCAGTCAAAGTACTAAACAAAATGTAGATTAGTTTGTAGTACATAATTAACCTAACATAGATGCTTTGCATCTGAAACCATCAGAATTCTTGAACAAAAAGGACTCTCGCAAAGCAATATGCAAAATGCAGACCAATTTCCTAAGAATATCTAATTGTTCTTAGACATTTTTGCTAGGCTATCACCTTCACCACGCCTCTCCAAATCTTCAAGCAGCCATTTTTTTTGTCAGATTTGGTACTCTTTGGTATGGGTGGGGGCAGGGATTGGGTAACGGGATGGGAGGTGGTGGTGGCTCGATGTGGGAAGAGAAGAAAGAAAAAGGTAGCGGTGAGGGTTTTGGTAAATTTGAGAAGAAGGGTCAAGTATTAAAAATTAAATTAAATTAGGTACCCAATATAATATAAAATTTTGATTTTAGGGTCTAATTGAAATTAATTTGATCTCTTACCTATTTTTCCCTTCACCCTCCCTCATTTTGTGGCATTTTTAGCACTCATAAAATGTTTCATGGAAAAAAAGGCATGGAAAAACGATTTGGATATAGCACTTATAACTAGTTTTGTGGCAGATATAGCACGAAAACGTGATTTGTGGCAGACATAGCACTCGTAACTAGTTTTGTGGCAGAAAAAGCTATTTGCTCTAAAAAATATCAAAGGATTCATGAAAAAGAGCACATGGTATTAAAATAAGAAAATCAAAGGATTCAAGAAATAAAATATAACAAGATCTTTAAAAGGGGAATTTTCTTTTCATGAAATCAATAGCGCAATTCATCTTGGTAAGAACTCAACTTTTCAATCTAAGTATGTGCTACTTTGTGACAGTCTCAATCTAAGTATGTCTGTATGTGCTACTTTGTGACAGTCAAAGTGCAATTCATCTTGGTAAGAACTCAACTTTTCATTCTAAATCTAAACACATTGATGTGAGGTATCATTGGATACGTGAAGTGTTAGATGATAAGTTGTTGGAGCTTGAAAAAGTTCATACCGATGATAATGGGGCTGATATGATGACTAAGGCTTTGCCTAGGTGGAAGTTTGATGTGTGTTGTTCTCTTGCCGGGATGACAAGAGATTTGTGACTTTCACATAGTCGGGAAAAGGGGGAGATTTGTTGGGCCACAATGTTTTCCCTCCTATGTGTGTCTTGAAAAAGAGCACAAGCCCCAAGCCCAAGGGGATATAAAACCCTTGTCTTTCAGCTGGTCATATTATTCAATTTAAGAGAGAGAAGAGGCAGAGAGTTTGGAGAAAAAGGAGATTTTCGCAGCTATATTTCTGCCTGCGCAGTTTTGGGATTTCTTCTGGTCGGGCGGTCATTTGTTCTCATAATGATCTCAAATTTTAACTGTAGGTAGAAGACTGATAGGGCTACATTCTGGACGGTGGAGATCGGATTTCTACACGCGAATTCCGAGTTATATCTGTCAGAACAGTGCTCTATTTTCTGGGTGAAATTTTCTCTATTCTCGTCTCTTTTATGTATTAGATGAAGTTTTAGCTTCATTGTTGGTTTGAGTTTACACATATTGGTGTAGATACTCTTTTGTAACCTCTCTTGATTTATAGTGAAGCTTTTGGAGTGGACCCGAATGTCCCGTAGTTTTTACTCTTCGGTTTGAAGAGGTTTTCCACGTAAATTTTTTTGGTGTTGTATTTGTTTGATTTATCTTTCATTTACTTGCTCCATTATTATTGTTCCGCTGCATTCGCAACTCTCATCTAGGGGCTTTGGAATTATTGTTTGGTGTCCTACGTTTTTTATTCAAGTTTGGGGAGATATTTTGTCAAGCATATTTGATTTTGTTTGTTCGGATGCTTGGATTATATTGTGGTTTCTCCCCAACAGTTATTGCCCTCAAGTCGTGCACAATGACTTGCAATATTGCGTCGGTATTCCAAAATTTGAGTTTTTATGTTTTCAGATAAGCCATTTTTAAAGATAAATTAACAAAAGAAACTCATAAACCAGATAGAGAAAATTATACTAATTCTATGAAAGGAATTCCCCAAAATACGCTTGGATTTTGAAGAACTTCTGGAGAGTCTTTGAGAAACGATTTAGAGTAAGAAAGAAGAAGAGAAAGGTAAAGGAAAAACAAATATTATATTATACACTTAGAAAAGAGTTTATAGTATTTATTAATTATGTTAAATTTTAGTTACAGTTTAATAACTCCAACATAAACTATTTACAAAAAAATAAAAACCCTCCAACATAAACTAATCTAAATGACCAATATATAAAGATATCTAAAACCTTTAGCACAATAAAAAGTAAAATAAACATATTTTGCACAATCAGGCTATTATACACACATATGCCTGATTATCTTTTATAATGTAATGTATCTTCCCCAGTTTAAATTCTTCTAAAGAAGTTTGAGATATCATTCATTCTTATTGATATCTTGTCTTAAAAAAGGAATTAATATCATGTTAATACTGTATTATTTAATAGGTACTAAATATAAGGTAACATTTGCACATAATTTTGTATCGTCATATTCTCGTCAGTATATATATATGGTCAATTTAAAAATCACTATCTAACCTAACATCATCACTTATTGAAAGACGTACATGTCTCAATTATTTCAAGTTTTACATACCTCTCATAATTTTTCAGCCTGATTCCTGTGCTGATAGAGTTATCACTTCTCACTTTACGTGTAGATCTCGATTGTCGAATCGCTTAATCAGGTAGCCAATATTATAGCTCTTCGAAATCGACCACTCTTGAATCATTGTTCCAGAAATTTTAATTCGAAATTGTTCTAATATCGACCATATAATTAAACGATACAACGATTGAGATAAGTCTACAGTCTACACTATACTAACAAAAATATGAGTTATTCCATTGGAACTAACTTTTTTTTTGTTATCTTATTTTCACCAAAACCAAACTAGTTGTTAGTGTCTTGGTTAATAATTTTGATGAGTTTTGAAATTAATTCCTTTTTCCACTGCATATTACTCTGAATGATCATCTTTTACTATCAAATTAAACTTTCATTTCTGTGATTATATTAGGCTTGGATGGCAAGGGCAAGGAGTAAGATGATGTTGAATCAATGGAAGAGCAAGATGATTCAAATGTTGAAGAATTTAACGTGGGGATATCCAGTTCCTCTACTAATGATGATTCTAGTGATGATTATTTCTATGTTTCTGAGAAAATAAGTGGACATAATGATATCAAGAAAGAGAGTTCTTCTTCAGGAGGGTTTTGATCAACTTGAAAACAAATGCAAAGGACTATCTAGGGAAGAACCAAAGAAGATAAAGATTTCTAGTAGGAAAAGGTAGAAACAAGGTATATTTATTGAAGAAGAATGTAGTGATGATGAAGTGTTTTTTTGTCACTGAAGCAATTCATCAAGCAGATGGAAATCGTCAAGAAGGCCGTGGCCCAGTGGGGCAAGCCTTAACCTACGATCGAGAGGTCCTAGGTTCGACATCCGCCTCCTACGTGAGGCAAATAAAATTCTCTAAGAGAGAATTAAGGTGCTGACCCGAAAAAAAAAAAAAAAAAAAAAAAACAGGTGGAAATCACAATGCATGCCCTTCTAATAATGGTGTTAATGAAACTGAAAGAATGGAGGAAGAAAGTAGTGAAAAGCGAGGTGATTTACGGAACTCTGGTGTTAATGAGAATGGAAACATGGAAGAAGAAATCAGAAAAAATGAAGGCCATTTTCTCAAATCTAAAGAGACGGAAAGCATGGAACAAGAAATCAATGAAAATGAGACTGAAAGGATAGAAGAAGAAATCAGAGAAAATGAGACTGAAATGATAGAAGAAGAAATCAGTGATGCGAAATTTGCAAGTGCACAAATATCAAACAAGTAATAAAGTAGTAAGTACAAGATCGTTCCCAACGAAGATTGTTTATCTAACTGGAAAATTATCTTACTTATAACCTAACTTAAACTAAAATAATGATGAATTAATTAATTAAAACTAATTATGAATAACAATTAAAATAAAGTAAACATGCATTTAAAAGAGAATAAATATATATGTAACGAATGGACTAAGACACTTCAAATCTAGTCTACTCCTTTTATAGAAAACAAATGATTTCTTAATTTAAGTCTCAACTAGGTTAATGGTAGAAATTCCCGAATATAAGTTAGACCCAATCTCTTGGCGAAAAACTCCTAGCTTTAGAGAATAAATCAGTCGCATCTCTACGTGATTTTAAGACCTAAAACCGCATAAAACTCCGTGGACTTTCCCTAACTTTTGTTTCCTACTCGCTAGAAACCACACAAGGAAATCGAATCTATCTCTAGTCAATTTTACGTCATGTTGTTATTATCCGTGATCCAATTAAATATAGAACTTCTCAGCCTCTACAAATAATTTAGATTCATGCAATAATTGATCAGAAAATCGCAAGCATTAAGAATAAATAATAACAATTAACCATATTGTCGAGATTACATTAATTAATAGAAATCAAATATATCCATAAAAGTTTCGACCTTCAAAGAAGGTTTTAGTCACAACAAAATTAGCTAAAACTAAACATAAATAAAAAATAATAAAAAGAAGTAGCCTGATGACGAAACGATCCACGAGTTTGGAGCTCCGCGATCACTTGCTCCACGGATTGGCCTAGATGGCCATGATGGCCGAGCCTTCTTGAATAGTTGTACCAGAGATATTGAATGGATGGTATATACAAGGATGATCTTTTTAGCTACTGACCGCATGCTTTATATAGGCAAAGGAAGACTAAATTGATACCAACTCCAAGTCCCATATAATTTCAAAAGGGAATAATAATCTGATGTAATTAGGCAGCTCCTTATTTAGGCACGTGGCCTCTTTGGCTTTTGATTCCCTTCAGGATTCTAATTTCGAATTATAGTAGTCTTTAAATTCTATTCCAATTCAACTTTTGGCAAGTAACAATTTACATATCTTCAACCTTCCATTCCAAGTTGGATTCGGTGATATTTTAGCACATGCCAAATATAATTCTTCTTTATCCAAAATGCCTTTATCCTGTATCAAATATTATAAAATTAATGAATTGAATCAAATAAAATTAGTAAGAACATTTTTAGGCGTATTCACTCATAAAAACTAATTTAATATATTATTTTCTCTCCATTAAGCTCAAAACAAATATGAAAATATCCAAAATAATGGTAAAATATAAGCTCATCAACTACCCTCCACTTAAGATTTTGATCGTCCCTCGAGCAAAGAAAACAATTCATAAGAAAAAAGAGCCACTTAAAAATATTTATCTTCCCTTCAACGCTCTCGTTACTAGCTTCAAAAAATTCGCCACAGATATTAACCAAAAAGTTCCAATCCAAATATAACAATAAATATAACAAAGCTAATAGACTCTTATTATGAAGACTTGAGACATACTATGACAATACCATGGACTTGAATCAACACTTAAACCGGTATTATGCAGTAAAAAAAAAACACTTTCTTGATAATAATAACACACTGATAGGCTTGTTAAGTTACATACTCTCCACTAATGAAGACAAATCAATCCACTTGAGTCTATTAGGACTTTTTGGCTTATAATGTTAGGCTAGGGAATTGGCTATGAAACGAAGTGATAGGATATTCAAAATTGAGAGAGAAAAAGTAAAGATAAACATGCTTATTATAACAAGATTTTACCACGTAACATTTTTTTCTTCCCAAGCATACTCAAATTCACACTTTGTCTCCATGTATTTTCGAGAATTTAAAGAACAAGAACCATTGAGAATGTTTTTTTTTTTTTTTTTTCCACTTTAGCACCCATCCAAAAGAAAACTTCATAATATCTCGATGTATGAACTCATCGTCTTCTTTTTACTTTTTTTCTTTTTCTTTTTTTTTTCAAACGAACTCATAACTTCCACAATCAATTTCAAATTCTTTGCACAACAAATCTCAAGTCAAAATCATCTTCTCATAACTTTACTAATAAGCTCAAAATATTTCTTGTAAAATAAACATGCACTTTCCTCTCTCATAAGGGAATGTAAAATATTATTTGTGGGTTCAGGGTAGGTTAATGAGGCTAACGAGATGATAATTAATTGAATGGCGGTTTCAACCATTCTTATCAAAAGAACTGAGAAAACTTGGGGGTACTATGGATATAATGTAAAAGGGAAAAGCTAGAAAGGCTCAAACGGTTCAAAGAGATGCCTAATTTCATCCACCAAGCAAATCGAAAAGTCTTAAAAATTTCGCCTCGAGTATGTAATTCAACAAGTTCTAGTTTGTGAAGATATTGACAAAATTGTGCCATTAACCACGTAATAAAAATCTAAGTATCTTCATCAATTCACAAGGATCATGGCAAAGCTAACTCAAGTTTCATATTAAGATTAAATTAGCAAGGAAATATTTAAGATTATATTCATCAATCACATTTTAGTCTGTATCAATAGAGAATCACATCAACTAGCTCCAAGAATATAAAGACAAAAATTCATGCTCAAGAAATCTCTTAATTTTCAGATATTTTTTTCCAAAAATAAAACTTTAAAAACCATAAAAATCTGAATTTTGAAAAAATTTCAGCAATAAACAAATCTCAATAAACAAATCTCTACCCCCCACTTAAGAATAAACATTGTCCTCAATGTTCGAAAGTAAGAAAACACAAAGGAAGGTAAGAAACTTAGCCGGATAATTGAAGCATTTTGGAGAGCGGATTATGAAAAGAACGCAATCGTAACATCACCAAGGCTCAAGCAACTTCCTACAAAAGATAGAAAAAATAAATAAGTAAATAAAAAATAAATAAAAACTAACTAAAATAATTTTTGGAGTTTTTTAATTTTTTAATTTTTTTTTGGGGACAAGAAGAATCAAGAAAAATCTAAGAAATCTAAGAAGAAAAAAACTTGACACTCCGACAATAAAAAGACTCAAAAGAGAAGGATTAGTAATAATTCTCGTTTATAGTCTCGAGCTTGACTTCCTTTATATGCTCAATCAATCAGGAGGATGATCAAGAAGGCAAGTGTTTCCTCCAACATTCACCCCTTTTACACGGTTCTTCACTTTGTGGCCTTTGAAAGCAAACCTCTTTTTGCTTTATGCTATCTTTAAAACTCTTTGCTAAATTTCTTTTCCTATCTTTGAAAGGTTTATGCCATTCTCCGCCTATTTTTCCTGCTATATACTTAGAAGAAGAGTCATCCATAAACACATCAATAGCATAAATAGAACATAAAAGTTCTCCTTTTGAAAAATTATTTAAAGATTCAAAGATATTAAAAGGTACATAATCTACTCCAACATTTAATGAAAAGGGAAGAGATTTAATATCAACATTATGATTTTCTTCCTTACCTTGCTTACCTTGTGGATTTTGGACAAGTTGAGAATGCTCGACTATATAATCTTTCTTAAGTTCAATAGACTCAACATCAACATTTAATAAATTATGATTAACAACTTCAGGAAAAGGAAGAGATTTAATATCAACATCACCATTATTTTTTTCCTTACCTTCCTTACCTTGTGGATTTTGGACAAATGGATAATTCTCGATTTCATCATCTTCCTCAAGCGTCGTAGACTCAATCTCTGGATCTTGCTCTAATATCCTTTCATCTATTTCTGTGATTTCCTCCAACTCATTCGGATTCTCCTCTATATCACATGGAAAGACTTCTTGAGGTTGGTTTAGAAAATCAATCATTTGTCCCATTTGAACTTCCATGTTTCTCATCGAGATCTTCAGGTCCTTTATCGAGTTGTCCGTAACGTCCATCCTTTTGTCTGAATCTTCCAACCTTTTGTTCGAAGCATCAATAAATTTAGCTATCATGTCTGGGAGGTTTCCTCCATTATCTTGAGGTGGAGATTGTGGAGATGTTTCAACAAAATTCTGCTCCCATTCATAATTCGGATATCTATTCCAACCAGGACTGTAATCGTAGGGATATTGATTATTCTCCACATTGCCCTTTCCAAAAAAATTAGCATCATTAGTAGCATAATAAGAATTTGCCATCATACATTGTCTACATTGATTCGTGTGATGATAAATTGCTCCACAAAGCTCGCACTGAAAACTCATGGCATTGTTCCTTGACGGCATAGATATTGGATTGAACCATTGCGAATTATTCCAAGCCATTTTTTTTCAACTCTTTCCTGAGATAAAAAATAAAAAATCAAACAAATAAAAAAAAAATAAAAAAAATAAAAAAAAGTTTAAACTTAGGTTTAGTAATCTAATTCTACACTAGATAAAAACAATCCCCGACAACGGCGCCAAAAACTTGATGCGAAATTTGCAAGTGCACAAATATCAAACAAGTAATAAAGTAGTAAGTACAAGATCGTTCCCAACGAAGATTGTTTATCTAAACTGGAAAATTATCTTACTTATAACCTAACTTAAACTAAAATAATGATGAATTAATTAATTAAAACTAATTATGAATAACAATTAAAATAAAGTAAACATGCATTTAAAAGAGAATAAATATATATGTAACGAATGGACTAAGACACTTCAAATCTAGTCTACTCCTTTTATAGAAAACAAATGATTTCTTAATTTAAGTCTCAACTAGGTTAATGGTAGAAATTCCCGAATATAAGTTAGACCCAATCTCTTGGCGAAAAAACTCCTAGCTTTAGAGAATAAATCAGTCGCATCTCTACGTGATTTTAAGACCTAAAACCGCATAAAACTCCGTGGACTTTCCCTAGCTTTTGTTTCCTACTCGCTAGAAACCACACAAGGAAATCGAATCTATCTCTAGTCAATTTTACGTCATGTTGTTATTATCCGTGATCCAATTAAATATAGAACTTCTCAGCCTCTACAAATAATTTAGATTCATGCAATAATTGATCAGAAAATCGCAAGCATTAAGAATAAATAATAACAATTAACCATATTGTCGAGATTACATTAATTAATAGAAATCAAATATATCCATAAAAGTTTCGACCTTCAAAGAAGGTCTTAGTCACAACAAAATTAGCTAAAACTAAACATAAATAAAAAATAATAAAAGAAGTAGCTCGATGACTGAAACGATCCACGAGTTTGGAGCTCCGCGATCACTTGCTCCACGGATTGGCCTAGATGGCCATGATGGCCGAGCCTTCTTGAATAGTTGTACCAGAGATATTGAATGGATGGTATATACAAGGATGATCTTTTTAGCTACTGACCGCATGCTTTATATAGGCAAAGGAAGACTAAATTGATACCAACTCCAAGTCCCATATAATTTCAAAAGGGAATAATAATCTGATGTAATTAGGCAGCTCCTTATTTAGGCACGTGGCCTCTTTGGCTTTTGATTCCCTTCAGGATTCTAATTTCGAATTATAGTAGTCTTTAAATTCTATTCCAATTCAACTTTTTGGCAAGTAACAATTTACATATCTTCAACCTTCCATTCCAAGTTGGATTCGGTGATATTTTAGCACATGCCAAATATAATTCTTCTTTATCCAAAATGCCTTTATCCTGTATCAAATATTATAAAATTAATGAATTGAATCAAATAAAATTAGTAAGAACATTTTTAGGCGTATTCACTCATAAAAACTAATTTAATATATTATTTTCTCTCCATTAAGCTCAAAACAAATATGAAAATATCCAAAATAATGGTAAAATATAAGCTCATCAATCAGTAACAAAGAAGCTGATTTACTGGAATCTGGTGTTAATGATGCAGCAAGCATGGAACAAGAAAGCAGCCAAAAGGAAGGTGATTTACTGAATTATTGGGCCACTGAGATTGAAAGGATTGAAGAAGAAATCAGTGGAAAGGGAGGCGATTTACTGAATTCTGGTGTTAAGGAGACAGAAATCATAGAAGTACAAAGCAGTGAAAAGGAAGATGATTTGCTGAAATCAACTCTGAAAAGTACTTTGCACGTTAAAGAAGAAGATAGCAGAGGAAAGAGTGATGATGGTTCTCTCTACAAGAAGCAAGAACTTGCTGATAAGAAGATAAAAAAGAGTTTCCATAGTATTTCAAAGAGAAATGTTGGATGCACTACATTTTACAAGGAGTGTAGTTGTGTTGTTACTCATAAAATTAACAGTACTGACAATGTCAGGCCAGTGGGAAAAAAGTTATTGTGGAAAAAGATGAAGTAATTGAGTCTAGCCCTGCCAATAAAGTTATTGTAAGTGGAAAAAAGGTTACTACATAAGCAAATGATTCAAGCCCTACCAAGAAAGTTACTGTTAGTGGGAAAAAGGTAATTGCAGAATCAAATGAGTCCAGCCATGCGAAGAAAGTTACTAGAATAGCTGTACCAAATGCAACAATGCAAATTGAGAGTTCTCCCAGAAGGATAAGATATTATTCTTCAACAAGCATTTATGAAGGGAGGAATGAGAGTCGAGGGACTTGATGCCTCAATTATAATGAAGAATCAAGAGGAGCTTTATACCTGGTGTAAGGGAAATTTTTTGTATAAGCATCATCAACATGACTTTGAATTCTTGTGCAAATCCTTGGCTGGAACTACTGATCTTTATAAACTTAGGAGTACATAAACTAAAAGTTGTTGGTGGATGCATAATTTCTCGTGCTCCTGAAACGAGAAAACCAGTCTCTCTGTAGTTTTCGTTCAAAGTTACTTGAAGATGTTTCTTGATGCTAAACCAGTTGTAATTGCTCCTGCTATCATGTTACTGACTATTGAAGAAGAATTTAGAAAATGAAATATTGAGTTTTCATTTCATAATATTTGCAATCCAGAGTTCTCAAGAAAGGAAAAAAAGATCTCTTGAAGCTTTTCACCACGAGTAAAAGTGAAGACAACAGCAAAGTTAGATGGTAAAAATAATTTGTTGGAAAAAGGGAATTTCTGGGAATAAGTTACAATTTGTATGAGAAACTTGCATGTGAGAAATTTGTTGCAAATGATGAATCTGAAAGTCTGAAGAAAATACTTCTACAATTTCTTAAATTAGCAATTCTTGATGAAGGGCACATCCCGCGAAATCATACTGTATTTGGAAAAATATTTTAAAGCTTCAAATAGAAAAGATAGTTATTCTTTCAGGAACACCATTCCAGAATAAAGTTGATGAGCTTTTCAAAACAATGCACTTGGTCAGACCTAAAATTTTCGACAAAGAAAAGCTATTTCAAGCATGGTTTCCACAAGGAGCATATACTAAAAAGGACCAAGATCAAACACGGAAAATTTGATTCAGGATGCAAGGATAAAAGAAGTTGATAAGGCCATAGACAAGATCAAGGACATAATGAAACCATTTGTCCATATTCATAAGGGTACCATTCTTCGAAAGAGCCTGCCTGTATTGACAGATTGTCTGGTCCTTCTTAATCCACAATCACTGCAAAAGTCATTGATTGAACAGCTAGAGTTTTCAGAGAACATTTTTGAGTTATTATATAAGGTTTCTCTCTTATCAATACATCTATCCCCTTGTAGAATACATTTGGTCATAAAATTACGAGAACTATGGATTCAACCTGGATAAGATAAGAGAATTGAGGCTTAATTCTTAGGTGGTGGTAAAAACAAGAGTCATAATGGAACTCATTCAATCGAGTAGAGCAATGAATGAGAAAGTTCTAATTTTTAGTCAGTATATCCTGCCATTAGAGGTAATCATGGAGGAATTAGAATTAAATTTTGGCTGGCATAATGGAAAAGAGGTGCTTCATATGCAAGGCAAGCAAGATTAGCTCCAATGACAAAATATCATCGGTATCTTTAATAATCCAGATAGTGAAGATAAGGTTCTGCTAGCTACCACCAAATACAACTCTAAGGGGATAAATTTAGTAGGTGCTTCAAGGGTGGTTCTCCTAGATGTTGTTTGGAACCCCTCTGTAGAAAGGCAAGCCATAAGCCGAATTATAGGCTTGGCCAAAATAAAGTGGTTTATATATACCATTTCACCAGCTTTCAACTGAACTTTTGCAAGTTTTTCATATGATTATTTGGAATCATTTTTATACACAAAATTAAATTTTGTAGTAGTTCTTGTTCATCAATAAGGGAATGCTTCTCATTTTTACCCTTTTTGTTGGTATCGCTTGCTTGGATTGATGGATTACTTCAAGTGATGTTTATAAGGTTCCAATTCCACTTTTGCAAGTTCTTTTTATATATTTATTTTGAAGTTTATTTGGACATATTTAAAAAAATTTACTTGATCAGTGTACAGAAGGTTAATAATTTTCTACCGCGTCCCAAATTTTCCTTTTGTTATGAGAGTCTTTCATTATAATAATTTTTTGCACGATTTTCTGTGTTTCTTCTTCTCTTTGATATTTTTTTTAACGGACTTCTTCTCTTTGATCTATTGTATAATATATATATATATATTGGTTCTTCTTGTGCAAGAATAAGGGAAAGCATACGAAGTTTCCCTTTCTATTGAGTAACATGTGATGTTTGTAAAAGATTTGTGAAGAATTACATGACTTTTGATTTATGTTAGAAAATTTATAAGACATTTTTCTTTTTGGTTTAATTCCCTAAAACACTTTTTGGGGTTCTTTTTCTTGCTTATTCTAACTTTGAAAGACAATGGATTTGGCCAGAATGTAGTTGATTTTAGGGTACAGAATTTATACAGAAAATATGACTTGATGTGCTGTCATTTGTTTCTATGATTTTGTTATTGTTATTTCTGGTAAAATGAAGAAGTTAATGGCCCAATGAGACATTACCCAAATAATAAGAGTTAAGCTTCTCGATTAAAGGTTGAAAGTTCGAATACTGTAGTATAATAGCTTTAGAATTATTGCATTTTGAATGAGTCTTTCGAAACGGTTTATATTGTTTTGCTAGTGGAAGTGTCAGTTTTGAGGGATTAACTAGTTTCTAGACAAAAAATAGTACTAGTAGTGCAAGTTCAAAATATTTGGGAAAATAGTTGAATATTATTATGAAATTTGAAAATGATATTGTTTCAGCCTGTTACGTCAAATTGACTAGCTAATCCACATTGTAGACTTGTTTTCTGGACAACATTTTCTGAACCAAACTCTATCCGCAACACCATGAAAATAACAACGGCTAATAATGTACCAAAGAAGGAACACAATACCAATGAAACTAGCACCAAGAAATGTAGTTAGAGATGTCTTCATCCTCAGCTTCTCACTATTTTTTACCCAGCTCCAACTTCAACACTTCAACCTCTTCCTCAATCTTGTCTATTTTCTTCAACAACCCAGATATCATATCCTTGATTGACTGTTCTTTGGACCATCAAACCCACTCAAAGAACCCACATCCACCCTCATATCATGATCATAAACTTCAAAATTCAGAAATTTATCTTCAAAAACAACAATTTAATGAAATATCTTACATGAGATTTGATGCAATTGAAAAATCTTATTCCGGGGTTCCCATCAATCCACGAAGTGTGCATTGCTACGATCAGAGGACAGCCACAACCCACTTCTCTCGGATATTTTCTTGTTGAAAACGAGAGGAATTTGACCTTAATGACATTTAGGAGGATTTTCTGATAATGGAGGGAGAAGACTGAGATTAATATTTAATTGCTATTCAATTATGCTAGTGAATGGAAGGAAGAAGCTATTCAATTATGCCAGGGAATGGAAGGGAGAATGAGTTTGCAGAAGAAATTTGAAGAAATGTTGACAACTATGGCGGCATTTTGAAGATGATGGTTGCTGCACTTTGAGGGATTTATTTAGTTGAGAGATAGAGAGTATAAAATAGTTGAGAGTGGTGAGAATAGATAGAAATGGAGGGAATCAGCGATTTGGAAAAGTATACCCCTCACGTGAGGCAGTTTAGCTTCAGAGTCGATGGAATCCTCCGTGTAGTTTAAAAAGAGTGGCCCGTCAAAAAATGTTTGTAGCTAAAACCTGTTTGTTGATGGAAATGTTCTGCAATTTTCTCTTTCTTGTATTCTGAATTGCAATTATTATATTGTTATTTGGAGAGTTCTTTAATCATAAGTTTCTTGTTATATAAAGACCTTCAAAGATTCTAGCTAGGAATAAAAGCTTTTGAAACTCATAAATGTTGGTTGTTCCAAAGAATATTTAGATTATTTCCCTCATAGATATTGAGGCAAGAGAATTCTTCAATATCTTCATGATTTCATCTTTTTTTCATGGACCATAATTTTCTAGTGGTAAAGCATCTCTTTAGCACATGATATTTGTGATGAACATTTTGTAGAGTCAGATGGAGATTCTTCAGGATGGATGGATTAGTATTCTAGAGGGTGTTTAGTGTAAATATCTCTCATCTAAAGTAATCTCATTTGTAAATCTTCAAGCGGTAAAGAAACTCTTACTCTCCTAGAATACTCAATTTATTTCAAGAATAACTCACTGGTTTAGTTGTATGTGGATATTAAACAATTCAAAGAAAGAAAAATTCCCTTAATATTTGTAAATCACCTACTTTTCGATAGGCATGGATGTAAATACCAACCTCTTTAACCCCCTCAAGGAAATTCAGCTCCATCATCAACGATCTCACATCTATCTTTCTTAATTAATGAAGTAAAAATGATAGTAGTAACTTGATTATAGTCAAATTCTCTAAAAAAAATGTGTGTTAAGTTAAAATAAGATATTTAATTGTGTAACCAAAGAGTACAATTGTTAAAGAATGCTAAGCGGTCTTCAATTATTTTTGAAGTATGCACTAAAATAGAATTTACATTACAATGGACTCAAATGCGAACTATTAACTGCAGTGTTGGAATTTATCTCTTTATAGTAATAATGGCCACATCTTCAATCTACAAAAGGAGAAAAGAAAAGAAAAAAGAGTGTATTTTACAAAATATAAAAAAGTAAATATCATTTGACTTAGTAGCGTAAAGAAACACTAATTATGCACAACAATGTTTATTAATTTTTCTTTTCAAATCTGCACTCTTTCTCTTTCAGATATACATTAATTATTTCTTTACAAAATGAAATCCTAGATTTTAAGTCTTCAGAAAATGAGAAAAGATACTGATTCAAGAGCAAACAATATATATATATATTGTTAGTTAGGATTGGCAGTATTACATAAGAATGTAGGAGGAATAATAATTTTGTAATAAGAAGACCTTTTGAGATTTCAATTGAAGCATGTAAACATCACTTGTAATCTCCAGCAATCTAAGCTGGAGTAACCAAACCAATTATTTTGTTTAGATTCGCCTCATTTCATGTGTGTATGATCTTTAAAATCATGCCCCCATATCACCATCATTGATCATCTTCTCTAAAATTCTTTCCTCAAAAGGTTTAGTATGGACTCTTGGTTTATCATTATCCATAAGAGCAAAACAAAATAAAAGCTCTAACAAACGGCCCTTCTCAACTAGTCTACATTACGCATCTCCCACATTCACCCCAGATGCTAGGAGATGGTATGTGTAGGTAATTTTTTTTCGGCCAAAGACTCTAAGCTCAACGTATCGCTTGCCTTTCCACCGATGGATTCCGGACAACATCTAGAAGACCCATCCTCGACCCACCTACTAAATTGATCCCCTAAGGACAGCATTTGGTGCCATCTAGCAAAAACTTAGCTTCACTAACTGGATTATTAAAGATGTCGATGATGTTCTGCCTCTGAAGATGATCTTGTCTGCCTTGCGTATGAAGGATATCCTTTCCATCTTGCCAACCGAAATTTGCTTCATGTGGGTCCATGATTAACTTTAGTTGCTGGATATACTGGCTTGAAATAATTACTTTCTCATTTATTTTTTTGCTAGGTTGAATGAGTTTTATGATGAATATTGTTTTAACCCGCACCATGGGGTTAAGCCTCAATTCTTTAATCGTATCCAGGTTATATTCAGAATTCTCATAGTATGATGACCAATGTATTCTACAGGAGATGGATGTACGGACAATAGACTCTTAAAAAATTAAATTATTGTAAAAAAATTGTTATTAAGAACATTAAGTATGGAGGTGGTCCCACCCCCGTGAATGTAACTGTGCTAGTTTAACAGAATTTTCTGTTCAACTAGTATTGTTCACGTGCATTCGCACGTGATAGAAATTAAATATGATTGTAAAAGAATATTTGAATGACATGTGAATGAAAAATCTAAGAAAATTTTATCGTATAGATTCACACCACCTACTATACAACAAAGGCACATCAAACTATACAACAAAGACACTTATGTGATTAGGAAATTTTACTGTTCTTCCTAATTCAGAGACTCCATGGATAATCCCTTTTTACCATGATCGATAAGGAAGGTAAATGTAACTAAAATTTAGTAAAATCAAGTTCCGACTCAATATCCCCAAAATCCTTCAATGTCAAACAAAATGAATCGCTTCCTGAAACAATATCCTCCATACAAAAGTAGACAAAATTATGGAAGATAAATAAATGAAAAATTGACCCCAAAAAGAATATTTTGATACATGAAGGAGGTAGAGAATGATGACGATTAAAGAGTCTAATATTATAACATATGTAACTTAACATCTCGCAAGAGATTTCATAATTTATATGACCGAGTTTTGTCATTGATTGTGCATCGTTAGAGTCTGTATATATATATACACACACACACACTAGTCTAAATACCCGTGCTATGCACGGGGTATATATTTTTTTTTGTAAAATAAATGTGCAGGGAAAAATAGTATATGTAAAAGGTATTTCAATTTTCAAAAAGTAGTAAGTTTGATTATTGATTTTTTAATCACTATTACAGTTTCCAAGAAATAGTTAATCAGGATATATTAGTCCTTTTGTTTTGACTCTTATTGTTTTTAGAAATTTCTTAATTTATTTGAAAAGTCTTAACACTATTTTTAGATGGAGTCAGTAATATATATGCCTACAAATTTACATCACCATTAAGACCTTGTACCTCAAAATGCATCATATACTTTCATGATAACTTATGATTGTAAGCCCTAAGGGCGAACAAACTCAGTTTTTGATATTGGACAAACTTTTGATGTTGTGTCTAATGATCTTAATCTTTGTGATAGAATATCGAAACTCATTATGGAAGCTCTAAGTACTTCAATCAAGCCATTGGTATCAAGATTCAAAGTTATGCAAGGCTCATTTATCAAGATTGAAGATTGAAGATTGAAGACTTAGGTTTGGTTAGTTTAGCTTTGTCGTCTTAAGTCGTTATCTTTTAAAGCTCTAACCAAAGCTCTCATGAACATAAGCTCTACACTCTAGTCTTGCATGTTTTCATAAACACGTTTTCAAAAGGCTAAGTTTCAAAAGGATTCTTATTTTCAAAAGCCCTTGATTTCAAAGTATAAGTCTTTTAAAATGGTTTTCTAATGTTCTTACTTGTTACATATTGAGAAAACCTTTTAGACTTCAATAGATTTCAAAACGTGTGAAAAATCAACATCCCTCAAAGCTCAGAAGGTCGGATCATCCGAGCTTTCCTCGGATCAACCGAAGAGAAAACTGAGAGGTTTTGTTGATTTGGTTCGGTCGACCTATAGGCAGTTTGGTCGACCTAAGGGGCTAGTCGGTCGACCGACCTAGGTCAAGGCTCAACCGAACTTTGTTCGGTCTTCCGAAGTCTTTTGAACGGTCAACCGAACTCTGTAAAAACTAGCCGTTTTTTTACCGTTAAAGAGTCGTTTTTCAGCATATTTTGAAATGTATAAATACTCCAAAGCTAGAGAATGACTCTAGGACTTTGACATACAAAAAAACATTCATATCTTATCAAGTCTAAACACTTTCAAAGCAAAATACTCTTCATCTCTATGATCTAAATCATTCAAGAGTATTCTTTGAAAAGCAAGACAAAGAGTGTGCATCAAATGTTCTAAGAGCTTAGTATTCTTGTACTTTAAAGGTATATCTTTCTCACTTAGAAGAGTGAATTATCTTGTTCTTTATTTATCTTAATTCCCTTTCTTAGTGATAGGGTAATTCTTGTATAAGTCCTACTTAGTGTGGGCAAGTAACTCTTAGTGAGTTTTGTATTGTGGTTGTTGTGTAAAACTCTTAGTGAGTTGTCCACAAGTGTAAAGTTCTTCTTAGTGAAGTTGTTGAAATCCTTGGGTGCGGCTCAAGGTAGTGGATGTAGATTCTAAGTGAATCAAACCACTCTAAATCCTTTGTCTTGTGTTTGGGTTTACTTTGCTTTTGTTTATCTTGCACAAACTCAACCTAGCATTGAATAGATTCGAAAAAGTTTGCATGATCGATTAAAACCCAATTCCCCCCCTCTTGTGTTTTACAATGATAATAAAGACCTATGATAAATTGTGATAAGGGAAGTGATACTTCAAGAGCAGAAAATATCCTACTAGAGAAATTTATAGGTGAGTTACAAAATTACCCTCATAGAATTTCAATCAAATATGCTAATAACTTTCCTATATTCTCAATCCTCCTAATTTCTCTCCACTCTCCAATCTTCTAGACCTTTCTAAATAGGACTTTCTCTAAGAGAAATTACTAGAAAGTGGTAGAAATATTTTGATGTACAAGGAATGGCAGAATATTCTAGATCGTTAGACACTAATCTAATAATTTAGTATAAATAGGAGAAGTGTTCTAAACATTTTGCAAGAGAGAGATCGAATAGAGTGAAAAAGTATTCCAAAGTAGTGTGTGAAATCATCAATTTGTGAGTGCAAGTAAAACTTGAGCGTGCTTGAAAGGTGGTGTAGATAATAAGAAAAGTTGTGAGTAGAAATTTTCTTAGAGTTCTATTAATTGGTTGCATTGTCTAAAAATAGATTCTTATATTCAAGTGTTTCTCCACTTGAATTCCCAACATGTGGTATCATAGCTGGTCTTCAGGGACCATAGTAAAGATCGCCGATCAATAGTCGTGCTACAAAGAGACTCTGTCGAAATAAACGGTAGGGGACCAAGTTCGGCATTATTTAGTCGAAGATCGAGGTACAAGAAAATTATGTTGGAGCACAATCAGGGATTGTGAAGTCGTTGTCCAGGGACCAAACTTACTTGTCTAGATTGTTGGGCATCACTAAGTCACAATGGCGGATTTCGTGAGTACCAATAGCATTGAAAAATTTAACGACGACAACTACCATGACTGGAATATATGTCTCAAGTTGTACTTGAGAGGACAAGGCTTGTGGGAGATGATCAACGACAACTTGACAACGCCACCTACAGGATGAAATATCGCGGAGTACAAGAAGTGGGGTGCCAATGCCGGTAAGGCCTTATCTATCCTAGCCTTAACCATAAAGAAAATATTTCTGGACAAAATTAAGGATGCTAAAACTCCTAAAAAAATCTTGGGATATACTGGCGGAGTGCTTTGCAAAGGCACATGACTCCAAGTTGCAGAGACTCGAGAATGAGTTTATGAGTCTTTCACAGGGCAACATGATAGTAAGTCAGTTCTTTCACAAAGTTAAATCTTTGTCCGAAAAAATTACAAAATTAGATCCTCTTCATCCTGTCGATGAGACACATATGAGAGAGATAATAGTGTGGGGGCTTCAACAAGAATTTAATCCAATTATAGCACCAACACGTGGATGGGCTAAACAATCCACCATTAACGAGTTGGAAAACATGTTCTCTAATGAAGAAGCTCTAAATAAACAAAAGGTTAGAGCTTCAGATAAGGATGAGGAGAAAGCCCTCTTTATCAAAAGAGGACATTTTAAATGGAAGAAAATTCTAGAAGAAAAAAAGAATGAAGAAAGGAGTAGCTCGAAGGCCCGAAGGACGCCTTGGAAGACGCTTCCCACAAAGTGGAAGTCAATCAAAAGGAAACAAATGACAAAGGAATCAACGAAGAGATGACGCATGGTACAACTGCTGGAACAAAGGACACCACGCCCAAAATTGCTGGCACAAGCAAGAGAAAGGTAACACCGCCCTTTCAAAACATGTCGAAGAAAGTGATGATGATTGGGATGTTGAGGCTTCTATGGAAATAATGGATTATCACGCGTTGGCCATGGTAAGTGAAACATTAAGGGTCCCATTGGCGTGCATCCAGTAGGAATTGAACCTACGAATTCGCCAATTATGAGTTGGGCGCTTTAACCATTCAGCCATGGATGCTTAGCGGGGATCCTCGTACATAGTGAATAACCAAATTCCAGTTGAAATGAAATCTTTAGGATAAATCAATGCCATTTAGGAGGAATCAATGAAAGGAAACTAAGTCATTATCATTTGAATAAGACTTATAATTGCAACTTAATAGTCTTATTCATCACTCACTATAATTAGTGGACGAGAAAGAAAGGATTTCTTGGAGCAACCCCCCAGGTTCCAGACTCTGGAGGCAGACTTGGCCAAAATTAGACAGCAAGTTGGAGAAACTAGTTGTCGAGGACCGTCCAATTGGTTCGATAAACCGATCTAACGGCTTTTAGACGTTGCTATCCATCTGGTTCCGAACCTTGCGCTTGGCATACTTGGACGCCGATCTCTCGGAACTGGTCTCAGGGCTTTTGAGATTCTACAACTGACCGTCACCGTCAGCATTTGGTACTCTCTCGATAGCTTTGAAAATATCATATTACTAACCTCATTTTTAGGGCAACAAACTAACTTCTTATAAATATTTTATTAGGAAAACCTACTATATTTTCTTTTTGTTGTAAATATATAATGCATGACACCTTTATTAATAAGTCCTAGAGGCCCCTGAATACCCCATGGCGTAACCTCTATAAATAGAGGGATTTGGTTCACATCATAATATACATAGAATCAATATATTCTCTCTAACTCTCTCCCCCTCCTTCTCCTCTTAATATTATAAGACGTTATCAGCACCAAGTTCTACCACTTTGGATTGACCGTAAGTCACAAGTCTCTACATCTCTAATTCCAATTTTTTTATTGTGTACAAAGTTAGTTCTACTATAACTATTATATAACTCGCTTTTATATTGCATCTTCAAATTAATTGAATTATGCAATAAATCAAGCATCCGTCGCAATTTTCTATATTTGGCACATTCTCTGATTCCTAAACAATCCTTGTATCCGATCCAAACTATACCTTGACTACTAGAGCACTCATATTAGACAACAAGAATAATCTGGTAAGCTTTAGTGCACGGTAATATGGTTAAAAAAACTCAATCTTTAATATAAGGTACATGTTATGAAGTTATCAGTGATGTGGTGACATCTGTTAATTTTATGCATGAGAAATTTAAATAATATGAAATTTATGTTTATCCGATATATATGGCATCACAATTTTGTTTATTCTATATCATGTTCTTTTCTACTTGGGTAAGAACTAATTAGGCATCAATGTATGATTTCTCATATTAAAATATTAGAATATTAGATGATCTTTTTATATATATATACACGTAGTAGCCACGGAAAAAAAAAGAGAAAAAAAATCAAGAAGGCTTCTACCTTATTGATATGGGTGAAAATCGTCTGTCCTCATTCCTGTCCCCAATCTTGTCCCCAACCAATCAGAATTTAATATATAATTATTTTTTCTAATTATATATACATAGGGTGAATTGTGATTGGTTGGGGACACATACGGGG
This sequence comes from Vinca minor, assembly GCA_026122235.1. Classification (NCBI taxonomy): domain Eukaryota; kingdom Viridiplantae; phylum Streptophyta; class Magnoliopsida; order Gentianales; family Apocynaceae; genus Vinca; species Vinca minor. Next base: position 2,678,148 of record JAOCZM010000230.1, read on the forward strand.
ACAGAGGATTTTTTGCCTATTGATATGTTTACGAACATATAGTGAAACCAATTGTCATTTAATTGTTTGTTCTTTCTCTCCCTATTTTATTTATTATTATCAATATTTATAATACTAATGATGAAGAACCTTCTGCCTTTCGAAGCAAACTAATGGTTCGACACAAAAGAGTGACACCTCTAACTCGAATTAGTTCTCGGGAATGCTTTACTAACACCTCTAAGCAGCATAAGCACCTAGCAACACTAGCAGAATACTTTAAAAGAATTCGACACACAAGACCTCAAGACAACATGAGCATCAAGCAACTCTGGCAAAAGAATTCGAATGGATGATGAAACACCACAACAAGGGAACTAAACTTTTGATACAGTAACTAAACTAATCAAATAATCCACTTTGAAAAGCCTTGATTCTCGAAAGAACCATGAAAGGTAAAATCCTCAATTATATTCCGAAAATATATTGTATATCAACTTAATAACAATATTGGTGAAATCTCCTTTACATAGAGAAAGATTTCAGCCAAGACCTGTTACAAATTCTAATAGGATTTTGACTCTTAAAGATAGAACAAGTATAGTAAACTAACAAAACAAATACTAAATAGTCAAATCCTATTTGGATTTGGACTATAACTAAAGAACAAGTATAGTAATTAATTGAACAAATAATAAGACTTAAATTAAATAACTAATAGACAACATGTCCTTATTTAAGCCAAAATTCGGAATTAATAAAATAAATTAATTAAATAATAACCAAACTTGGAAAATAAGATTAAAAATGTCTAAAAATATAGACAGCTTGTTGTAGCGACTTGAGAGACGATTTAGGACACCAAAACGGCATAATCTAATCTAGTGGTCTTCATGAAAGTTGTAGATCTACCTCTTAGCTTTCCAAGTCCTCATCAACTAATATTCTCGAAGAATATTGGACTATTACTCCTGAATTAGTAATAACATAAATTAGTTTTTGAAAAACATCTTCTGATATTTCTGAAGAATATTACATAATTATCATAAATTAATTATTTACTCCTGAAGAGTATATTATAATCTAAATATTCTTGAAAAATATCAAAATATTGTTCTTGAAGTAACAATTATTTAAACAACATTATATTCGTAAATATTTTCTTATACTTCAGAGGTAGCATTTTTTTGTGAAAATAATTGGGTATGTTAATACAATCCCTGAAGGAATATATGTCCTGGTGACATTATTTATTATTATTTGTAGAATTACACATAACATATATCACCAAATTAGTTTTAATTACGACCACTAGAAGATGGTCATCCTACCAAAGAGCTTTTGTAGTTACTTACAAATTTTAATCGAATCATACAGACAAATATACGACCACCAAAAGATGGTTGTATCAAACCCTGTAGTAGAACCACGACCATTAGAAGATGGTTGTTACATCAAACATATTTCGTAATTGTGTTACGACCACCAGAACATGGTTGTAAAATAAATACAATTTGTTTAAGCTTAACCACCAAGAGAGGGGTTATAATTAGGGATGGCAATGGGGCAGATCGGATCGGATATCTGTCTGATCCGATCCGCTCCGCATTATCCAAATTCCGATCCGATCCGATCCGTGATCCGCTACGGATCAAAATTTTATGATTCGCGATCCGCTCCGATCCGATCCGTTCAAGCCTATTTTTTTTATAAAAAAAAATCATTAATTTTACCATAAATATCATTAATTTTTTTTTTAAATTCATAAAAAAAAGCCTCCAACAAGTATAATTAATAAATTTTATGCTAAATCAATTTTAAACAAGTACAAATATTATATTAAAATGAAAATTAAACATAATTAAGCCTAATAATAAGAATATTATAATAATTTAATATATATGGGGCAAAACGGGGCGGATCGGGGCGGATCGAAGCGGACACAAATACCAAATTTGATTTGCCCCGTCCTCGGATCGGAGCAGATCTGCTCCGTATTCTATACGGGGCAGATCGGATCTGCTCCAAAAGACGTTGGATCAGAGCGGGTCAACAGATCACGGATTAAATTGCCATCCCTAGTTATAATATAAATATGATTGACCACCAGGAGATGGTTCAATGAATCGATGTCGTTCCGATATTATTTTATATACATTATTATTTTATATTGTGAATTATTAAGTAATGGGTCTTGGAGACACCATTAACAACAACAACAAAAAAAAACACTCTGAAGGTTGTTGTTGTGCTAAACTCTAAAAGAAATGTAGAACACCAGAAGATTTTTAACCAAAAGCCTGGCTTATGACTAAAATATCACTAAACAATTATATGATTTTTATAATTCGCTCCTGTAGTAGCGATAGAGAGAAGATTATTGATATCATGTCCTTGAGACGAAAGAAATATGGGTTATTGATGAAATATATGAAAAACCCAACCAATTATTGTTATGTAATTCCCTGAAGCGAATGTGACTAAAACTTTATTGTATGTAACAAAGATAATTTGATTAGACCATTATTGTAGAAGTATTACTGCTTATGGTGAAATCAGAATGACTGATTATCACCTGAAGTGATAAGAAAAAAAAGTGGTATTTTATTTTAGCTCTAATTAACTTTACTTAATAGCTTTGGAGTTCATTTTATTTTGGCCATTTTTAAAATTTGTATTTTTTAGATTATATTTAGTTCTTTAAGAACCATATATTATTAAAAAGCTCTAGAAGAGTTTTCATATTGAAGGGTACTAGTAGAACTAATTTATTAATAACTCTAGATGAGTTAGTTCTTCAAGATATTTGAAACAATGTTTCCTTTATAAAAATTTCTTGAAAAACTATAATTGATCGAACAGATGAAATGGCCTGGAAGATCTAAAATAATTAAAGCAGTTTCAATGCTTTTAGTTGAATGTATAGATGTCCACAATATAAATAATAGTGTACAATTCTAGCAGAAGTAGTCGATTAAAAACTCCTGGAGAGTTGGTTTATTGAAGAATCTTGAAGAGATCTATGTAATCGATTATTATCTATAATTTTCTTATAAAGATTAATTCAGATTGTGGACAAATGCATTTTCAATCATTGCTATTGTTATTATCAAATAAAAATGCATTGAAGAGAATACTATTTTTCTCTTATAAATTATATTGCACTGAAAGTGTTTGCATTTAGATGGATTGTTGATTAAGCTTGAAACTTACTTGGTTAAGAAAATATATTAGTTGACATGACTGATTAGACCACCTCAGATCATTAAAAATACGAAATCATGAGAAATTCGTGAAAACATTTTTTATGGATTGAATAGATTTTTGGGATGAATAGATTTTATTCGATGCATAGATATATGTATATCATTAATCCGCAACTTGAAGTTTGCATTTTTCTTGATAAATTAATGAGCTCATATCTTTAGATTCTCTCATAAATATAATTTATCTCAAAGGTACTAGTGATATTATATGACATCTAGAATAAAAGTTGCATATCCTGAAGAATATGTTCATATAATAAATGGTCTTGTAGAATCATATATTGCTTTGAATTTATTATATAATTTATTTGTATTTTGGGAACTATTTTTTTCTTAGTTATGCTCTTTTTAATTGGTTTATGGTTGATGTCGCACCCCTTAACCGGAATGATGACATGGCAGTGTCTCATTGGTCGAATGAGACACCAAAACCCACTAGCAGAGTTACTAAATAGGAAATTCATTATGATTAATAATCCAAACAAGAGTTACACAGCGGAATTAAATGTAATACAAGTGAAATTGTTCAACATTACATTAATAGAAATAAATCTAAACGTGTAAATGAAATAAATGAATAACTAAAGTTCTCTGTTTCCCATATGATAACAGGAATAAGTAAAAAATAGACACAAAAACTGTTTTATGTTCCCAAAATACCCCTTTGAAACAACACTAGACACGACACACTTAACATTGTAATAACACTAAAATTACACTACACGATATCCACTATGCAATAGACATGAACACGGAGAAAAACGAATTATAAAACTCAACAGCACAGGCCACGTAAAAAGGGATCGTCCGCACTATTCGTCAACGGGTAGGCAACGAATGGATCATCCGCGCCTCCGTCTGTGGTAAGATAGTAGCTACTGTCCTTCTGGAAAAAAATTCATTTGGAAAATTTTCGAGCGAATTTTGCGAACCTGTCAACCTCTATCTCGGAGAATTAAATCTCTCGCATCACAGTGACCCTTTTGTAAAACTGAACCAGAGTCTACTCTACATGCAATTTTTTCATTCCCTCAGGCGGTAGATGCTTGGGGCTACACCAGTTTTGACATTGATTCTATCATTACTAAAGACATATTCCCTTTTTACCTTACTCCTATTTTGGAATGTGGAGAGGAAGTCGTCACTCCTTTCATTTATGTTTCCTGGTATATCCGGTGCAATAGGAACAAAAAGGTTTTTGAAGGAAGGCGAAGGTCTGTCAAGGAAGTAGCAAATCTAGCTTTTGTCTGCGCGGCAAAATACAATAATGTTTTTCCTTCATCGCTAGAACAAGGTAATGCTCGCCAACCTTTGCCAGGCTATGGCCAAATAAGGTATATGCTTAAGGGTAAGGCGAAATTGTTCGCTCCTCCCGACCAGACAAATGTTAGCAGACGACAAGGGTGGATGCAAACATTGTTGGAGTTTATATTTGATATAGGTGCTCAATTGGATTGGGCAGACTCAATTGAGTTGGGAAAAAGACCCGGTCGACCGAGAGCTGTCTCGGGTCGACCGAACTTATTATCACTCTGGTCGAACGAGAACCATTTCTCCAGTCGGCCTGACCAGTAAGACTTGGTCAAAATCGGCACATCTACATCTGTGAGGGAGTGTGTGGAGTGGGAGAGAAATAAGGGGTGATGAGGGACCATCCAAGGGGCTGCCCTACTCAAGGGATCCCTCATCCAACATACACGGACCAATGACAAGGTTTAGAGCAAGGAATGTGCATCAACTTATTTTATCATTGATCCGAGATGTAAAGGACAAAGAGGAAGCTAAACTACAACTAGAAGATGAAGTCCAAGTTAACCTCTTAACTTTACAAAGTGTACAATTCGGCCCAATCAAGCAAAGCGGCTAAGAAGGGCATTTTAGGAACTTTGTAATTTAAAGTCTATTCTAGACTTTAATTATTTTTCAGCTTTATGTATTTATTATTTTGTGTGATAGCCGCATTATCTATTAGTGTTGCTACAATAAAGAGCGTGTTGTCTCTGTGTTTAAATAGTGGTCAAGTTTTAGTTATCTAGGAGTTGTAGAGTCCTAATCCTTATAGGACTCTTATTTGTGAGGCTATACAAGCCGAAATCCTACTCTATTTAAGAGGAATTTCGGCCACCATTGTAAGTACGTTAGATATATGATATTTGGTAAGGTTATTCCTTAGATCCTTGTGAATTGGACTTTTTACAGAACTTCATTCATTCTTGAGTTACTGTATCAACAAGTTAGTTTCTGTTGTTTTGGTGCTTCAGCCTCCATTGATACTTAGGCTTCTTTATAGTTGTGTTGAGTATATTCCCCTCGAAACTAGTTCATGTTAGAGAAAGATCCGAACTTAAGATTTTTGTGTCGAATCTTTGATACTTGTTATCAAGGTTCTTCATCAGTTGGTATCACAGCAAAAGGTTTATTTCTTTCTTGGTATACCTTTACTGCTTTATTGAACAAATTTCTAGTTTGCTTGATAAAAAAAGAGCAATTCGGTATAAATAAATAAAAAAAGAGAGCCGAGAGTATTTTTAGTGGACAAACCAAAAGCAAACTTCTTGAGTCATAGTACATTTGAATACTTGTCTCAAGAATTGGTAAGTGTTCACCCATTTCTTCTTATTTTTCGGGTTACTAATTCCATACATAAAGAATTGAAGAGCCTTCAAGCCTGAATTCTTGATACTTTTAGGCCAAGAAAAGGGTAAGTCAAAAGAAAAAGAAAGAAAAAGAATTCAAGAAACAAGAATCAAGAACGTAAAGATTGAGATCTTCCTTTTTCCTAAACACAAAAGGATATCTTTAAAAGTACCTTCTTTTCTTGATTAGGTCTATTGTTTTCAAGATTACTCTTTTATTCTTTCTTTACCTTTTAGTGTAAGTCAAGATAGGAATTCTTTCCATTATTTTTTCAGCTTTGTCTCAATGAAACAAGTTAGAAACCTTTAATTCATCTAGAGTTGAAGTTCTTTTACGAGTATTGTTGGAATAAATAGTGAATTTTTTTCTTTTACCTAACGGTTTGAGTGTTTTCTTGAAAGATTAACATGTCTCAACAGGGAAGTTCATCAGAGCAAGGTGATGTCTTCACGGATGACAAGCTTTTAAAAGAAGCATTACTTCAATTCATTAACCAAACAAAGAACAAATGGAGAATCTTGGAGAAAGAATGAGACTTCTTCAAGTTTCATTACAACAAGGTGCAAATCCGAGAGGTAAAAAAGTTGAGACCAATGATCTTGATGACGAAATTGATGATGGAGAATCACATGAATCTAATGAGCCTATATGGGAACAAAATCAGCCGAGAGTTAGGTAACCAATTCAAGTGGCGAATAATCAAATCTTTTAGCCGAGAAGAGGTGGCCAATTCCAAAGGTTTGACAATAATCTTGGTGCATTCAAGACCAAGATTCCATCTTTTCAAGGTACAAACGATTCCGAATTATTTTTAGATTGGATTCCTAAAGTTAACCATGTTTTGTCATGAATAATTATTCGGAGGAAAAGAAAGTTAAGTTGCCAGCCATGGAGTTTTGTGATTATGCATCAATATGGTGGGATAAAGAGGCCGAGACAAGGAGAATGGTTGGCCAAAGGCAAATTGATACTTGGGATGAGATGAAAGCAGTTATGAAGCGTAGATTTGTTCCCCAAGATTATATTAGGGAACTTTAGAACCTCTTACAAAAATTGAAGTAAGGAACCAATTCGGTGGATGGGTACTACAAAGAGATGGAGATTGCGATGATTAGAGCCGATATTCAAGAAGGTGAAGAGGCTACAATGGCGCGTACTACAAGAGTGAAGACATTCAGTGACAATTATTTTGTGACCATATACCATTTTGTCACAAATAAATGATTTATTGTGACAAAATATTTTGTTGTCACTAGTATAGGCACTAATTGTGGCAACTTACATGTTTGTCATGGTTGCAGTGTTAATGGTGATGATTTAAAGTCTTTCATAAGTAAGTTGTCACTATTACTATATTAATAGTGTTGTAATTTCTTTTATCATTGATTTTTTGTCACTAATAGCATATGCGCTCTGGCACCATTTATTTTTTTGCGGGAATGAAACTTAGTTGTGACAAAAAATATTTTTCTCACTAGTATTCAAATTTATTGTAACAAAGAGTGCTTTGTAACTATACTTATGCCTTTCTGTGATGAAAAAATATGACATTAAAGTTCATACAGTTAGTGTTAACTGAATGTGGTCACAAATAAGAAGTTTATTATGACAAAACATAGATGGTCACTATTTTTTGTACTAGTGGTGACGACTTATTTGTTTGTTACTACCGCAAGTTGTGACGATTAGACTTTTCCACAGTTAATTTTTCATTATTCATGTATTGCTGGTGTCATATTAATAATGTCTGCTTCATAATCAAATTCATGTTTTCCTTCAAAACTCATTGTATCAATACTAAACGGTGATGTGAAACCGTGATGTTTTATACCAAGGTTCGGCTTTTTAGCAGATCTTTCTCTATCTCGAAATAGTTTCTATGGGAATATACTCAACACAACTCCAAGCAGGCTAAGTATCAATGAAGGCTGAAACACCACAACTAGAGAAACAAGCTAGTTGATACAGTAACTCAAAGAATATGAAGTTCTACCGGAAATTCATAAAAAAGTATCTTAGGAATAACCTTAACCAAAATATCAATATATCTAACGTAGTTTAAAGGTGTCCGAAATCACTATTTAAATAGAGGGATTTCGGTTCCAACAATAAAAAGGAAAAGCATTAAAGAGTCCTTGAAGAAGTAGGACTCTTGGAAAATAACTTGCTATCAAGTAAAACACTTAAACAAGATAATAGACAACATGTCCTATTATCTTGCATTCTAGGCGGCTAGAATAACAAACTAATGAAGAGTCCTTGAAGTATGAGGACTCTTTAGTAACTAACTAACCAACACTTGGACAACATGTCCTTTATTATAGTAGTTAGGCTATACACGCCTAGAAATAAAATAAATAACATTGCTGAAAATAATTAAAGTCTAGAATAGGCTAGAATAGACTTTAATGTGTAAAAAGACTAAAATGCCCCTTTTAGCACTACAAGAAAATAGTTAAATAGCGACCGAATTTTTCGGTCACAAATTTAACGACGGAATACCGACCGAATAGAAACAGAAAACAAATCGGTCGTTATTCCGTCGCCCACTTTGATCCCGTTGACCAAATTGAAACGCCGTCGTTTTGTTCACCCTTAACGACTGAATACCGACGGATATTAACGACCGTTTACCGACGGAATATATTACGACCGAATACCGACGGAATACATAACGGTGTTTATTTGTATAGTAATAAATGAAGGACACAAAACGACGTTGTTTTATTTTCGTTAACGACCGACTACCGACTGACTTTAGCGACAGAATTAGGGTTAGGGTAGGGCGACCGAATAGCGACGGAATTAGGGTTAGGGTAGGGCGACCGAATAGCGACCAAATTTGCCAATTCCGTCGCTATTCGGTCGCTATTATTTCCCCGGAATCCGTTTTTTTAAATAGCGGGTTTAATGATATATAGACTAAAATAGGAAAAATGTTTCTATATATATCCTTAAAACCCCCGCTATTTTATAAAAAAACGGAATCCGGGAAAATAATAGCGACCAAATAGCGACGGCCTTGGTAAATTCGGTCGCTATTCGGTCGCCCCTTAGCTTAATAGCGACGGATTTTAGTTAAAAAATTATAAATCCAAAAGCCGACATTGTTCAGAATGCGAGAACGAACTAATATGAATATTCTAGTAATTATTTGTTTATTAATAATCAATTATTAAAATTTTAACTCCATCACTTAATGATTCACGTAAATGCACACACAAATGTATTACTTGAATTGTTCTACTTCGAGTATATATAGGTATTTTGTGAATAAGTATAAGATTTAATTGTTTGAATATTCAAGTTAATGTGTGTGTGTTTGTGTGTATTTATATTAGTAATAGTAACTAAAATAGGCAAAATGTTTCTATATATCTTTAAAAACCCCGCTATTTTATAAAAAACGGAATCCGTCGCTATTATTTTTCCGAATTCCGTTTTTTATAAAATAGCGGTGTTTTTAAGGATATATAAATATTTTTTGCCTATTTTAGGTACTATTACTAATTTATATATATAGACACACACACACACACACACACATTAACTTGAATATTCAAACAATTAAAACTTATACTTATTTACAAAATACCAATATATACTCGAAGCGAAACAATTCAAGTAATACATTTGTGTGTGGATTTACGTGAATCATTAAGTGATAGAGTTAAAATTTTATTAATTGATTATTAATAAACAAATAATTACTACAATATTCATATTAGTTTGCTCGTACTCGAATAATGTCGGGTTTTCGGATTTATAAGTTTTTACTAAAATCCGTCGCTATTAAGCTAAGGGGCGACCGAATAGCGACCGCATTTGCCAAGGCCGTCGTTATTCGATCGCTATTATTAAATGACTAAGCGACGCCGTTTTGAAATTTCGCGGGCTCATTTTTTTGAAAATTGGACAAGTGTTAAGCATTCTATTTGGCAACCGTATAGCGACCGAAATTGCGCATTCCGTCGCTATTCGATCGCTATTATTAAATGACTAAGCGACGTCGTTTTGAAATTTCGCAGGTTCATTTTTTTGAAAATTGGACAAGTGTTAAGCATTCTATTTGGCGACCGAATAGCGACCGAAATTGCACATTCCGCCGCTATTTTTAAATGCCTAAGCGACGCCGTTTTGAAATTTCACGGGCTCATTTTTTTGAAAACTAAACAAGTGTTAAGCATTCTATTTGGCGACCGAAATTGCGCATTCCATCGCTATTCGGTCGCTATTATTAAATGACTAAGCGACGCCGTTTTAAAATTTCGCGGGCTCATTTTTTTTTGAAAATTGGACAAGTGTTAAGCATTCTATTTGGCGACCGAATAGCGACCGAAATTGCGCATTCCGTCGCTATTCGGTCGCTATTTTTAAATGCCTAAACGACATCGTTTTGTGCGTTTTATTTCTCTCAAAATATATAAGGCAAGAAGCCTCTCCCTCTTTCTTCATTCTGCCCAGCCGCGACCTCCACCTTCACCACCACCTCTTCCGGCAATTTCCCCTCAAATCCCCTCTCTCCTTCCATTGCCGCCACTTATGGGACCCCCAAGATGTCGTCATCACCTCCGGCACCTCCAAGGCGTCGCCACCACCTCCGATTTCAGTTGGGTTTTTTATGGTTTAGGTGAGAATCTTACATTTTCTAGCTTTTTTTCTTAACAATTGGAATAAGTATATCTATTTTGAGAAGATTAAAAAAAAAATGGAGGGGAGGTAGTACTGATTTCTTCTTGGATTTTAATATATGGGTTTTCTATAAGTTTTTGCAATTCTCATAATTTCTTGCAATTTTTTTGGGGGCATGTTTTTTTGTTTTTCAATGAAAGAAGAGGATAAGCTTGAGTGATAATTAATAGCAAATTAAAAAAAAAATCTCAACTTTTTCAAGAGATTTGGTGTTTTTTTTTACTCAAAAGGTATGTAATTCTACTATTTATATAGTGTGTTTTTTTTGGTGATAATGTAAATGGTTTTTTAATATTATTGGAGTTTTTTTAACATCCAATGTAGTTTTCTTGGTGTGTTATTGAAATGTATGCTAATTATATCATTTTAGTTCCGATAAGTAAATAATTGATAATCGAACATAACAACAATATTCATATTAGTTCTATTGCACAATAAAATTCGCAACAAACAATATATATAGACAAGATGCCATTAATAACATAGTAGACAATATGTCATTATCACACGTTAATAATTACTTAAAAAATAAGGTTGAAAATCATCAATCATAAGATTCAAAGTTAATATGCATTTAATTATTAAGACTTTATATATGCAGATATTGTGTTTATAATGGAGGACCGTAACTGGATGTATATGGATTCGACAATATTTGTTTCTCGCTTTTTGGAATACCACATATTGAAGGTGAGTAATATTTTTGGTTTAATTTCTAGTACTTTATTACCATAAGTTAATTGTCGTATTGTATAACTTTTTAACATAATTCAAAGTGATAATTTCATTGCCATAAAATAATTTGATTCTTCAATTTTCATATTGCAACTCATGCATTTCCAAGGTATACATATAAATGACATCAAGGAGTTTACGAGAAGTGTAAACTTTTTTTTTTTTGGCTAAATAATGAGAAGTGTAAACTTTTATTGTGAGTGTTGTAATGTAAATAAGAAGTGCACACTTTGATTGTGAGTTTTGATAATTCAAAGTGTGTGAGTGTTGTAATATAAATGAGAAGTGCACACTTTGATTGTGAGTGTTGTAATTCAAAGTGTACTTGATTGTGAGTGTTGTAATGTAATGAGCAAGGCAGTTAAACTCGCGATCCTACATAGGATCGGAAGGGCATATGAGGATCGTAGAATCGTAACTCGGATCGTAGATCCTACTTTATTTAAAAAAATATTTGAAAATATATATGTACTCTTAGAAAAATATTTCAATCACAAATTTAAAGTTTCTTAAAGAAAAAAAAGATAATCAAATACTCAAAGGAAATCATTCAAGTTATTAGTTATAAAGATAAAAGTACAAATATCATGTACTAAAATTAAACATGTTTATTAAATTTAATTTGAAGTTAACAAAATTAAATAAAGGCAATGTAAAAAGATTCTGTAAAATTAGCTGAGATTATTGTGAAACAACTAAATTTTTCAAAGAAAATGTGAGAATTGAAACAGTCAATCACCGGAGTTAATGACTAGGTAAAGAATTTACCTGTTGCTGAAACATGATTCAAATGGCGAAACTTCATTTTTAATGACTAAGTGTGCAGCAAAAAAGTTAACCGGAGTTAATTTAATTTAATTAGTTAACCGTAATTTCAAATATCTCCTTAGATATATAAATTTGTATACATCTTAAAGTATCAGTTATGAGTATAAGAAATGATAAAAAAAAAAAATTAGAAAAAATATAAAGTGTTTTGACAAAAATTTAGTTTTGAGTGGACTCGTAGGATCGGTAGGATCGTACCGATCCTACGCTTCTACACCGATCCTACCGAGTTTACTCCGATCCTACCGGATTACCGATTCTACGTAGGATCGTACGATCCTACGAGTCAACTCGCGAGTTTGACTGCTATGGTAATGAGAAGTGAACACTTTGATTGTGAGTGTTGTAATGTAAATGAGAAGTGTAAACTTGTGTTTTTTTAGTAAGATAATGGGTTATGTAATGTTCTTTTTGGGTTTATTGATTGTTTTTTGTATTTGCGATCTTATTAATAATACTGTTTCTGGTTTGTATTTCTGTGCGTATTGCTATTTTTTTATAATAGGGATTTAATTGAATTTCATATTTATTTTTTAAAAACTAAAAACAATTTAACGACGGAATAACGACCGAATCAGTCAAAGTCAAAAGTCAACAATATTCACTATTCGGTCGGTATTTAGCGACCGAATATTCGGTCGCTAGAATTTCCGCCGGTATTCGGTCGTTACCGAGTCAAAGTCAAAAGTCAACAATGTTGACTATTCGGTCGGTAAATAGCGACCGAATATTTACCACCGAATATTCGGTCGCTAGAATTTCCATCGGTATTCGGTCGTTACCCAGTCAAAGTCAAAAGTCAACAATGTTGACCATTCGGTCGGTAATTAGCGACCGAATATTCGGTCGCTAACTTTTTCGTCGGTATTCGGTCGGTAATTTGCTTAGCGGCGAAAAATACACGACCACGTCATTCGATCGTTAAACTGAGTTTAGCGACGGATTAGCGACAGAAATGTCCGTCCCTGTTACACAGTTTTCTTGTAGTGTAGCCACTTTGCTTGTTTGGGCCGAATTGAATGTCTTGGATATTTAGGAGTTGAACTTGTATATCATCTTCTAGATGTAGATTAGTTTCTTCTTTAGTCTTCAACTCTCGGATCAATGCAGAGATGGCTTGATCTACTTTCCTTGCCTTTGATCTAGTCATTGGGCCTTGTAAGTTGGATAAAGGGTGTTTGACATACGTGGATGGTCCCGCATCATCCCCTCCTTCTTGAAAATGATTCGACCTTGAATCATCTTTATCCGCAACATAATTTGAATCACGATCAAAAGGAGATAAGGCAGCAACATTAAAAGTAGAGTGTACGCCATACTTACCTTCCAAGTTGACTTTATATGCATTGTCATTAATCTTTGCCACTACTTGAAAAGGTCCATCTCTGCGAGGATGTAAGTTTGTCTTCCTTTCTTTAGGAAATTTGTCTTTCCTAAAGTGTAACCAAACCCAATCACCAACTTCAAAAATCACTTTATTGCGGCATTTGTTGGTTTTGAGTGCAACTTGTTCATTCTTCTTCTTGATGTTGGCGGCAACTTCTTGATGAATTCTTTGAAAAAATTCATCCCTTAAATCACCTTCTATATTATAATACTCATCAATAGGAAGAGGGATTAGATCTAAAGGGGTTTGGGGGTTAAAACCGTAAACAACTTCAAAAGGTGAGTTATTAGTAGTTGAATGTAACGTACGATTATATGAAAATTCAGCAATAGGTATACATTCTTCCCAACTTTTTAAATTCTTTTGAACTAGTGCCCTAAGTAGAACCCCTAGAGTTCTATTGGTTACCTCAGTTTGGCCATCGGTTTGGGGATGGCTTGAAGTAGAAAACAGTAACTTAGTCCCCAACTTACTCCATAAGGTCTTCCAAAAATAACTTAGGAACTTTACGTCCCTATTACTTACGATTGTTTTTGGAATACCATGTAACCGAATGATGTCTTTCAAGAATAGATCCGCAACATGGCTTGCATAATTAGTCTTCCTACAAGGAATAAAGTGAGCCATTTTAGAAAATCTATCAACCACAACCATTATACTATCATTACCTCTTCTGGATGTCGGTAATCCAAGAATAAAATCCATGGAAAGATCAATCCACGGTGAAGAGGGTATTGGTAAAGGCATGAGAAATCCGTGAGCCTTTGATGTACTTTTTGCCTGTTTGCACTTAAAACAAAGTTCACAAATTTTCCTCACATCTCTTTTCATCTTAGGCCAATAAAAGTGTTCTTGTAAAATATCTAAGGTTTTAAAAACACCAAAATGTACCATTAAGCCGCCACTATGTGCTTCTCTAACAATTAATTCTCGCATAGAACAAGAGGGAACACATAATCTATTGCCTTTAAACAAGAAATCTTCAAATTTGTAAAAGTCTTTTTTAGACGAAACATTACATGCTAAATACAAATCTGAAAAATCTTTATCATCTTTATACAATGCTTTTAAATGTTCAAAACCAAGTAATTTAGCATGCATAATTGAAAGTAAAGTGTACCTTCTAGATAAAGCATCCACAACAATGTTTTCCTTACCTTTCTTGTATTTGATTATATAAGGAAAGCTATCAATAAAGGAAACCCACCTTGCATGTCTCTTGTTTAACTTACTTTGTCCTTTGAGATATTTGATTGATTCATGATCCGTGTGGATGACAAATTCTTTTGCAATCAAGTAATGCTGCCATGTTTCCAAAGCTCTAATAGTAGCGTATAACTCTTTATCATATGTAGGATAATTAAGTGAAGCGCCACTTAATTTCTCACTAAAATATGCCAAAGGTTTGCCTTCTTGTTGCAAAACAGCCTCAATACCTATACCTGAAGCATCACATTCAACTTCAAAAGTTAGATTAATTTTAGGTAAAGATAAAATAGGGGAAGAAGTTAGTAATTGCTTAAGCTTATTGAAACTCTCATCTTGCGGCTTATTCCAAAAAAAATGATACATCTTTCTTCACAACTTCATTCAATGGTGCGGCAATTGAGCTAAAATCACGAACAAATCGTCTGTAAAAGCTTGCTTAACAATAGAATGAACGGACTTGTGTTGCAGCTGTTGGTCTCGGCCAACTCACAATTGAATCAATTTTGGCCGGATCAACCTGAATTCCACTTGAACTAACAATGTATCCAAGAAAGTTAATAGAATTAGTGCAAAAAACACATTTTTCAAGCTTGGCATACAATGTTTCCTCTCTTAATATAGTAAAAATAGCATTAAGATGTTGAACATGCTCTTCTAAGGTTTTACTATAAACAAGAATATCATCAAAATAAACTACCACAAATTTTCCAAAACAATGCTGAAATATGTAGTTCATTAATCTCATGAAAGTACTATGTGCATTACTTAGGCCAAAAGGCATAACAATCTATTCATATAAACCATATTTAGTCTTGAAAGAAGTTTTCCATTCATCACCTTCTTTCATTCTAATTTGGTGATAGCCTTGAGTTAAATCAATTTTAGAAAAGAATAAAGAACCACTTAACTCATCTAGCATATCATCTAAGCGAGGTATAGGATATCTATATTTAATAGTTATCTTATTAATATCGCGACAATCCGTACATAATCTGAAAGTGCCTTCTTTCTTAGGTACCAAAATAACCGGACTAGCACAAGGACTTAAAGATTCACGTACCTGCTCTTTCTCTAAAAGTAAATCGACTTGCCTTTGTATCTCGCGGGTCTCATCCGAATTTGCTCTATAGGCTGCCCTATCTGGAAGATTTGATCCTGAAATGAAGTCGATTTGATGTTGTATGCCTCGGATTGGGGGGTAAACCTCTCGGCAACTCCTTAGGAAAAATATCCTTGAATTCCTGCAAAACATCAACACATAGACTAGGTAGAGAAGAAGTTAAAAGATCAAAAGAAAAGGTGTTAGTTAGAGTAAACCTCTCGGTTTCTCTGAAAATCAATAGAACAAGGGGTTTGTTTGCACGTAAAGCCCAATCTACCTTTCCCGAATTGATAAATAAACATTCTTTCTTCTCTCTTTGTGAGCATGCCTTTTTTCTCACAATGCTCACGACTTTTTCATCCTTTTTTACCTCGGTTTTTACCTCAGGGGTAGGTTCACTCGTTTTTTCCAACTCACGCATTTTCATTCTTTTTTCTCTCCCCTCGGCTAATTTCCTTTGAACCTCACAAACTTGACTCGGTGTCATAGGATGTAATGTATACCGAATGTTATCTTTTGAAGCCATGTAAACATTTCTTCGACCAATATGATCCGCGGACCTATCATATTGCCAAGGTCTTCCCAAAATAATGTGACTTGCGGTCACATGGACCACATCACATAAAACCGTGTCTTTGAACTGCCTAATGCGGAAATCAATCTCCACTTGCTTATCCACTTTAATCTCCCCGCTATTATTTAACAAAGAAAGCTTGTACGACATCGGATGTGCTTTCATAGGTAAATCCAAAGCGGTTGTGATGAAGAACCGCAAGGTTCGACTTAAGTTGAGCCCGATCTTTCTTCAATTCTCGAACTAGTTTCTATGGGAATTTAATCAACGCAGCACTAAGGATGGTTAATTAACAATGGAGGCAGAAACACCACAACAAGAAAAACTAAACTTGTTGATACAGTAACTCAAAGAATGAATGAAGTTCTACATAGAAGTTCAAACACAAGAAGCTAAGGAATAACCTTACCAAATTATCAATATATCTAACATGTCCCATATGTAGGCCGAACTCTCTGTTTATATAGAGAGATTTTGGTTCCCAACAACCAATAAGAAAGAGTTCCTTGAAGAAGTAGGATTCTTGTTTTCTTAGTGGCTAAGATAACTAATAAAGTTAAAATAAGAGTCCTAATACAAGTGGAACTCTTATCAACTTGATGTACAACTTGTTTCTTGGTGGCTAAGACATGAAGAGTCCTAGTAGAAGTAGAACTCTTACAACTTGATGACCAACTTGACACAACTTGATGACCAACTTGACTAACACATATTTAAAGTAATTAATAAAGCTGAAAAATAATTAAAGTACTAGAATAGTCTAGAATAGACTAGAATAGACTTTAATGTACAAAAGACTAAAATGCCCTTTTAAATTCGTCCCAATTCTGGATAGCTTGTTGGGCCAACTTGCACGATGATTTCGGATGCCAAGAAGGCAGAATCTGATCTCGGGTTCTCATGAAAGTTGTAGATCTGCCTCTTATCTTTAATATGCAACTGGAATCAGCTCCATTGGATAACTGGATAGAAAGTTATGATCATTCTGCCAAACTGTTGTAAAGCTGTCCAATCCCTCATCATCTTGTATGATTACTAAAATGCCCTTCTTAGCCTATTTGCTTGATAGGGCCTAATTGTACACTTGTGAACTTGAGAGGCTGCCTCGTATAACATTCCTAGATGTAACTTAGCATCCTCTTCATACCTTAGAACTCGGGTCAATGATGTAGATAGTTTCTTCACGTCCCTTGTTCTAAGTCTCGTGCTTAGTCGATGTATGTGCTCCTTTGGCTTGGGCAGCCTCGAGGTTGGTACCGTATCATCCCCTCCCCCTTGAAAAGCCTGATTCGTCCTCGAATCATCATCACAATCAGTCACATAATCTGAAAATTTTATAAAATGGAGCAAGTAGAATGATAGAAAGTAGAACGTTCACCGTATGTACCTTTTAAGGAAATTCTCTTGCGTCTGTCCCAAAAGAATTGTATCTCTCTTTTCTCCCTTGTGGCAGCAAGCTTGTTACGATCATGAACAAAATGCTTACGAAAACTTGTCCTAACTTCTGCCGGTTCAACTTTAATACTTTGAAAATTCATGATGCAACTAAGAAGGTTAATAGAATGAGTGTAATAAACATACTTTTCCATGTCAGCATCCAAGGTGTGTGTATTTATAATAGCAAAAATAGCCCTAAGATGTTTACTAAAACGCTCTCGGTTTTCACTATAAATAAACATATTATCAAAGCAATAAATCGGATGTATATACTTAAAACTTATGTGATTAACATGGAGACTGTCCGTATATGTTCTAAAAGTCCTTTCATGCTTAGGTTCAATATTTACCGGATTAACATAAAGACTTAAGGACTTACTTACCTCCTTCTTTGCACAAATTAACTCACCATGGCTTTGAATTGGCTGATTTGTACTCGAAGATGGTTTATACCTTTCACGATTTTGAAGGCTAATAAGCAACCTTCTCGGCAACTCCTTAGGGAAGACTTCATGGAATTTCTGAAAAATATCAAGACTAGATGTAGAAAAAGATGTTAGAGTAAAAGAAAAAGCGTTAGTAAAAAGGTTCCTTGCGGTTCCTTTTAAATCCAACAAAACAACAAGTTGTTTTGCTTGAATCGCCCTATCTACCTTTCCGGGATTAATGTATAAACATTCTTTTCTCACACTTAGAGCGATTGCCTTTTTTCTCACTTTTGGCTCGGCTTTTTCTTGGATTCTGACCTCAGATTTTACCTCATGGATCGGATCAATCGTTTCATTTCTCTCTCGCTCTTTTCTCTCGCTTTCCCTCTTCTCTCTATTTATGTTCATTTGTTTATGTACCTCACATGCTGCATTTAAAGATAAAGGAATTAGTTTAAACTTTAAATCATCCTTTTGAAGTCGATATGTATTATCTCTTCCCATGTGAGTTGCACTTCGATCATAATTCCATGGCCTTCCCAAAATCATGTGACTTGCAGTCATCAGGACCACATCACACAAAACCGAATCCTTATATCTCCCGATTTCAAACTCTATCTCAACTTGCTTATCCACTTTGATTTCACCATTATTATTCAACCACGATAATTTATAAGGCATAGGATGTGCCTTACATGGTAAATCAAGTGCGAAAACCATATCATAAGAACAAACGTTAGTACAACTTCCGTTATCAATAATAACTAAAATTGCCTTGCCTTTAAGTTCGAACTTTATATGAAAAATATTACTTCGATGTTGATGTAGGTCATCCAAAGGTTGAGAATGAAGTTGATTCATCGTAACCAAAAGTTGATTCTCCAAGACTTCACCTTTCTTCGATGGAGATCCCTGAAAAGATATTATAATCTCAAGAAAAACACTCAAAAACGTTAGATAGCAAAGAAAGATTCACTCTTCATTCCAACACCGCTGGCATAGAACTTCAAACTCTAGATTTAAAGAATGGGTTCCCTACTAGTTGCGTTGACACAAGGCTGAAAAATAAGGAAAGAAATCCTATCTTTGACCTAAACGAAAAGCTTTAGAAAGAAAAAGGTGAAGAAACGAAATCCTAATCGAGAATGGAAACCGGTTCTTGATGATCTTGATCTTCTTGAATTTTCTCGATTGTTTGAATTTTTCCTTACCTTTGGCCGAGAGGTATCAATGAATGAGGCGCCAACGCTATCAATTCTTGATGTATATGGATTTTTAAACACGGCTCAAAATAAAGGAGGAACGTTTGCCAATTCTTGGACGAGGCGCCAACGCTATCAATCCAAGAAGTTTGCTATTTGGCTTTATAGTTCTCTATTCTATACTTGGCTACCAATTTCTTTACACCAATAGGCTTTTTGCAAACAAATTTTTTTTTAATGAAAAGCGATAAAGGTACACCAGGAATTGGAGAAGAACCTTTTGCTCTGATACCACCTGATGAAGAACCGCAAGGTTCGACTTAAGTTGAGCCCGATCTTTCTTCAATTCTCGAACTAGTTTCTATGGGAATTTAATCAACGCAACACTAAGGATGGTTAATTAACAATGGAAGCAGAAACACCACAACAAGAGAAACTAAACTTGTTGATACAGTAACTCAAAGAATGAATGAAGTTCTACATAGAAGTTCAAACAAGAAGCTAAGGAATAACCTTACCAAAATATCAATATATCTAACATGTCCCATATGTAGGCCGAACTCTCTCTTTATATAGAGAGACTTTGGTTCCCAACAACCAATAAGAAAGAGTTCCTTGAAGAAGTAGGATTCTTGTTTTCTTAGTGGCTAAGATAACTAATAAAGTTAAAATAAGAGTCCTAATACAAGTGGAACTCTTATCAACTTGATGTACAACTTGTTTCTTGGTGGCTAAGACATGAAGAGTCCTAGTAGAAGTAGAACTCTTACAATTTGATGACCAACTTGACTAACACATATTTAAAGTAATTAATAAAGCTGAAAAATAATTAAAGTACTAGAATAGTCTAGAATAGACTTGAATGTACAAAAGACTAAAATGCCCTTTTAAATTCGTCCCAATTCTAGACAGCTTGTTGGACCAACTTGCACGATGATTTCGGATGCCAAGAAGGCAGAATCTGATCTCGGGTTCTCATGAAAGTTGTAGATCTGCCTCTTATCTTTAATATGCAACTGGAATCAGCTACATTGGATAACTGGATAGAAAGTTATGATCATTCTGCCAAACTGTTGTAAAGGTGTCCAATCCCTCATCATCTTGTATGATTACTAAAATGCCCTTCTTAGCCTCTTTGCTTGATAGGGCCTAATTGTACACTTGTGACTTGAGAGGCTGCCTCGTATAACATTCCTAGATGTAACTTAGCATCCTCTTCATACCTTAGAACTCGGGTCAATGATGTAGATAGTTTCTTCACGTCCCTTGTTCTAAGTCTCGTGCTTAGTCGATGTATGTGCTCCTTTGGCTTGGGCAGCCTCGAGGTTGGTACCGTATCAGGTTGCCATCTCATAAGAACAAACGTTAGTGCAACTACCATTATCAATAATAACCAAACAAGTCTTATCCTTAACATTGCACTTAGTTTGAAAAAGATTACTTCGGTGTTGATGCAAATCATCTAATGGTTGAGAATGTAGAAGTTGCATATTGACCAAATGAAAATTACCATCATCAGCGGGAAACTCTCCATTGCCCTCGGCTTCAATTTCCAAAAGCGACTCTTCGGTTTCCTCCTCATCAATAACCCACGTTCCGTCGTCCATCATGATCATTGCGCTTTTATTTGGACAATCCCGAGCAAAGTGACCCTTACCTCTACACTTGAAACATTCTCGATCATTTGATGTAGTTGTACTAGCCCTCAAATCGGTCGGTTTTGAAGTAGTTGGTACCCTTGCTGCCCCACTAGCAACCATGGCTGTTTTTGCAATTCCCAAACCGCCCTTTACATGATTTGGGCTCGGCAAAACAGTAGAATTGTTTAGGGACTGATTTGGCCGTTTCCAAGATTGGAAATTTTCCGAATAAGTCCTTGAACTCTTCTCTTTTTCCTGTCTCTCAATTTGTTCAGCAAAATAAACCATATCAATAAGATTACCAAGGTTAGCACGTTCTACCTTGGGTCTAATTTTGTCATTTAGACCATCCAAGAAAGCGCCAAAGTAGCCTCATTATCTTGCCGGATGCTTGATCTAATCATTGCCATCTCCATTTCTTTGTAGTATTCATCAACGGTCTTTGTCCCTTGCCTCAATCTTTGTAGTTGATTGTACAAATCACGAGTATAACTTCGAGGTACAAATCGTCGTGTCATGACCGCTTTTATATCCTCCCATGAATCAATTGGTGTTTGCCCCGATCTTCTCCGTTCATTGGTCTCATTATCCCACCAAATTGATGCATACTCTCCAAACTCCATGGCTGCCAATTTAACCTTTTTCTCATCCGAAAAATTATGAACATCAAAAACATGGTTAACTTTGCGAGTCCAATCTAAAAATAATTTAGGATCATTTGTACCTTGGAAAGAAGGGATCTTGGTCTTTATTGCACCAAGATTATTATCATACCTTTGATCTTGAAGATTGTCTCTCGGTTCATACCTTTGATCTTGAAGATTTGGTCTTGGTTCATAGGCCAAATTGTCCATCATTCTTGGAATAACTCTCGGCACAAAATCCTTATTTTGCCGAAAGTTGTCTCTCATATGTTGCTCAATGGAATCTTGAGATTCTTGATCATCTTGAAGCTCTTTTGCTGCGGCTTTCCCCTTAGCCGAATGGTTCTTGAATTCAAGATTCTCCAACCGATCTTGAATGTCTTTGATGGATTGCATAAAAGTTTTCATTGTTTGTAGCATTGATTCTTTAAAAAGCTTGTCACCATCCATGGCACCTTGCTGCGAAGTACCTTCATCAAAAGACATTATCTTTGCAAAGAAATCACACAAATCGTTAGATAGAAAAAAAAATATTCTCTCAATATTCAAACAATAATTGTCAAGAACTTCCTGTTAGTAGTGCCCTAGGACCATTAGCAAATGTTGTGCATTTTATTATCTTTTGAGCATGTAATTGAATAGTTAATTTTGCTTTTGATTATCAAATGTGTGATTTGATAGTAAAACTCATTAGCTTATGTAATTACTATTCTAGAAGTCCCTAGTTTTATGTAATGCTTAATTACTATGAAATAAAACTAGTATGATTGTTGATTGATGATCTTGTTTTACTGATCATGTGTAATGGATACAAATCACATCATAGATGCAATATATAGGGATACATTGTATTGGACGTGATCCGTCGAGAAGTAATACTTCATGGTCTTAAGTCATAAGTATTACTTCCTCAATACTATTTTAGCATCCTTAGACCTTATGTCTTCATTGATTCTAGTATGAATGGAGCCACGTTTTGACTCAGTCGGACGTTACTTGTAACAGAGTAATCAATACGACTGATGATCGGATGTAGTGTCCTATCATAGCTTGAATGTGAGAGACATTGTAAGGAATTTGTCCCTCTCTATTATTAGAGAGAGATATCCATGGGCCCCTCGATAGGGAAAGACCGTTTAAATGCATGGCCGTGCTCAAATGTATTTGATAAAGTGGTTATCAAATGCTATTTGTCGAAAGCAGATCTACCCGGAGATCGAGCATAAATACAATTAAGCTTAATAAGAGTGACGACCACCATGCCTTATGCTTAATTAGGATATCGCGAGACAAAGGGATTAAATAGTAGATTGATATTAGGTTCCGTTGTATATTCATTCACTTTGGGTAGTCACAATGTCCTGCTAGGGACCGCTTGTGATTTATGAACTCACACTACTACTAAGTGTGTTTTCATTGCCATTGTGATATGAACCTACAGGGTCACACGCATAGACGAGCTTACGAGCTTCATGTCCAGATTCAATGAATCTAGAATGTGTCTAGGTTCATTGTATCTGACATTCACTTTTCTGAGAATAATAAAGTGTTATTATTCGAATTAGAGATAAGGGGCATTTTCGGTATAGCTGTAATTACGTGGGAGTTATTATCCGATAAAGACTCCCACTACCAGCAGAAGTCTAGTGCACGTGAGAGTTATAGACTCCCACTGCCAAAAGAGATTGATAGGACGTGGGAGTTTAGACTCCCACTGCTGAAAGAAGTGGAGGACGTGAGAGTTGGTTATGGGAACAAACTCTCACACCCTATATAATTAACTCTCAGCCGAAACCCTAGTCTAACCCTTGCTTCAGCCGCAATTAAACAATTCACCCGAAATTAGATTTACGATTTTTCTGCCTCTCCCTTTTCTCTCTGATTCCCGAATCTCAGAAAAACGAAGAGCTAGCAATCGCTGCCCGTTTCCTCGCGTGGATACCGGTAGAGGGACTTTCCGCAAAGGGAATTCCGTTGGTGGCAGATTAGCATCCAAGAAACGTCATCTTCCATTCAAGAAGTAGCTTCTTGAATCCAAGAAACGTAAGTTTTTCATTGCTTTTACTGAATCGAATTTGTATGAGCGGATCCTTCAGGGGAGGACTCATGGGTGTTTGGAACGAGTTTCCGCCCATGAATCCATTCACTTCCAACTCTAGATGAATTTAAAGGTTCCTAATGTTGTGTTGATGAAACGCTGAAAAATATGGGAAAGAATTCCTATCTTGACTTACAGGAATAGTTAAGAAAGAAAAATAAGAGTAATCGTTAAAAAGATGTGACCTTTACGCTTCTTGATTTTCTTGAAAATTGATTTTAATTCTCGGATGAATAGTGCTGTGAACAGTAGCCGAAAATTTAAAATCTTTGAAAAAATTGGTTTCTTGATTTCTTTCTTTACCTTTTACCCAAGACTTACCCTTTTCTTTGCCACGCTTTATCAAGAACTCCGGATTAGGAAGATTTTACCTTGATTTGATGATGATGATGATGATGGCGGCTTTGCAATAACAAGAGGGATCAAGAGCCAATTCCTTTATACAAGGGAAGTTTGCTTTTGGTTTGATCCTTGTCTAAATAGGATAACCCGGGTGCCAATTTCTTTACTTACGGGTGGCTTTCGCATATGGTAGTAATATTTTTTTTTGTAATTTTCTCGGTCTATTCCAAGCAAACAAGAATTTGTTTTTTGAAAACGTAAGGTACACCAAGATAGAGATCAACCTTTTGCTCTGATACCACTTGATGTGAAACCGTGATGTTTTATATCAAGGTTCGGCTTTTTAGAAGATCTTTCTCTATCTCGAAAATAGTATCTATGGGAATATACTCAACACAACTCCAAGCAGGCTAAGTATCAATGAAGGCTGAAACACCACAACTAGAGAAACAAACTAGTTGATACAGTAACTCAAAGAATATGAAGTTCTACCGGAAATTCATAAACAAGTATCTAAGGAATAACCTTAACCAAAATATCAATATATCTAACGTAAGTTTAAAGGTGGCCGAAATCACGCTTTAAATAGAGGGATTTCGGTTCCAACAACAAAAAGAAAAAGCATTAAAAGAGTCCTTAAAGAAGTAGGACTCTTGGAAAACAACTTTCTATCAAGTAAATTACTTAAACAAGATAATAGACAACATGTCCTATTATCTTGCATTCTAGGTGGCTAGAATAACAAACTAATGAAGAGTCCTTGAAGTATGAGGACTCCTTAGCAACTAACTAACCAACACTTGGACAACATGTCCTTTATTATAGTAGTTAGGCTATACACGCCTAAAAATAAAATAAATAACATTGCTGAAAATAATTAAAGTCTAGAATAGGCTAGAATAGACTTTAATGTGTAAAAATACTAAAATGCCCCTTTTAGCCAATTTGCTTGTTTGGGCCGAATTGAATGTCTTGGATACTTGGGAGTTGAACTTGTATATCGTCTTCTAGATGTAGATTAGTTTGTTCTTTAGTCTTCAACTCTCGGATCAATGCAGAGATGGCTTGATCTACTTTCCTTGCCTTTGATCTAGTCATTGGACCTTGTTTGTTGGATAAAGGGTGTTTGACATACGTTGATGGTCCCGCATCAAACGGATTTCCTTCAATGATTATTACATCGAAATCAGATCTATGTTCAGGCTCAAAATCATTATTATCATCTGTACACTACCAAAAAAAATTACTTTTTAGGACGAAACTTTTCGTGACAAAGATATTTTCGTCACGAAAGGTCTTTCTTTCCTGACGAAAATAACTTCGTCATGAAAAATAACATTTTCTGAGAAAATCTAGATTCGTAAAAAAAAAAAAGTAGTTTCATCGTCACAAAATGTCGACCAATTGTGACGAACACAAATTTTCATCACGATAGGTATGACTTTTGGTTAGGAAAATGTTTTTTATCACGAAAAGTTCTGTCCTAAAAGGTATTTTTTTTCTTTTATAATAGTAGTTTGTATATGATGTAGTTATAGAGTTATTATGCCAATGAGGTATTGGTCTAATTGCCAAGACTGAGGCCTCATGACGACGAGGTCATGAGTTCGAAACCTCTTCCCGCTTCTTGAATCCTCCTATTTCTTGTAATAGATAGGTCCCTCTCCCACAATAAATTAAAATAAATAAATTTTAAAAAAAACAATATAGCGTTATTCTCCTCTCACGTTGAATGTATATTTCTTTTAAAACGAAAAAGGGAAAGTGGCATTGCAACGGAAACTGAGTAAAAGTATAAATATTTTTTGTTTTTGTAACAAAAAAAAAAGTATAAATGTACATGTATATATGCAATAATTTAGAATATAATTTTAGTGTTATATTTTTTTAGTAATACATTAAATTTATTAATAAAAAATAGTATCCATATATATTAAATTTATTCATATTTTGATAACAATTCCATACACAAATACATAGATTATGTTTCTGAAATATATTTTGAAAGAAAAATTAATGCATTTTAATTATTTAAAATTTAATGAGAGCGTATTAACTTTGATTCGTGAAGAAAAGAAAATCAAAAAACAAAGAGAAATTTAAATAAGTAAAGGTTCAAAATAAAAAACTCCATTATGATAAATAAAATAGTAGAAATAACAATTAACAAATAATCAGCTAGCCTAGCGGCCCAAGCGCACGACATACATTCGGGAGATCGCGAGTTCAATTCTCATCCAATTGAGAATGGAGATACTTTATTCAAATTATTCAAAGGTGACTTGACTTGGAGGATAAGGGAGAAACTTTAGTCTATATAATTCAAAGGTGTTGACTTGGCGGCTCGGTTCTAGCTCGGCGGTTAAACGTCTCGGCCCAGCTCCGCGGGGAGGGGGGGTAGGGAGGAGGAGTGGGTCGACTCGGTCGTAATAATAATTACATTTTTTTTTGTGACTAAACTCGGTCGACACTATTTCAAAATAATTAGTTACGAAGTAGTTGTGACTGATATGAGTCGTATGTGTGACAAACATTTCGCCACTATTAACAAGTATTTTTGTGTCAACGATGTCGTCACGATAAATATAAATATGTGACGACTTAATTCGTCATAATTGACTTCGTTTTTATGTCAAAACTGTTGTCACACATATTAATATTTGTTATGACCACTTTTTTGTCACTTATTTTTAAAGTTTTTTATGTCGAGAATTTAGTCACAGAAGCATTGACTAATTGTGACCACTCACAAAATGTCGTCACAAATTCATCAGTGATGGAGGTATTTGTGACGGCAAATGACGACTTCAAAAAATGTCCTCAAGCGACAATAGTGGCCTAAAATCGACCTTATATCGTTTTTCTTGTAGTGGCGGTTCTTGGCTGGTCTAAATGACAAAATTAGATCAACGATAAAATGTGCTAATCGTGATAATATTACCTCTATGTTGTACTATGCAGAGAAAATCAAAAGCCAGTAAAAAGAAAAGAGTTTAAGGACTAACTCGGCTAATTTCAAATTTTGGAAAAAGCCGAATTAGCCCCAAACTTTATCTACTGTTTTGCCAAGCCAAAATAAGGCCAAAGAAGCTACAAGTGCTGCAAAATCAGCCACGACATCTTTTGGGGCAGCCAAGACATCTTCTACATCGAGTTCATCCAATTCGATAGTAAATTCTACTCCTAATCTTGCTAGATAATGTTTTAAATGTAGAGGAAAGTGGCACATTTCTCGAGACTGCCCAAACCGAAGTGTTATGATCATGCAAGATAATGGAAATTGGGTTAGTGATGAGGAAGCGGAGGAGGTTATTTTAGAGGAGGAAACCGTGGCCTATGAGGAACTTCCAGAAGATGGAAATCAACTTTTGGTTACTGTGAAGCTTCTTCATTCTCAACCATTAGATGATGTTCATCAACAAAGAAGCAATCTCTTCCAAACTAAGTGCAACATTAAAGGTAAGCTTTGTTTACATATTATTGATAATGGAAGTTGTACTACTGTTTGTTCTTATGATATGGTCACCGTAGTTGATTTACCATGTAAGGCACATCCTATGCCTTATAAACTCTCTTGGTTGAACAATAGTGGTGAAATCAAGGTGGATAAGCAAGTAGAGAATGAATTTGAAATTGGAAGGTTCAAGGATAAGGTTCTTTGTGATGTGGTTCCCATGACCGCAAGTCACATAATTTTGGGAAGGCCATGACAATATGATAGGTGTGCGGATCATTGATAACTCGTAATATTGTCTATTATTTCGTCTATTTTAATAGAGATTTTGTATATTATTATGTTGCGTTTTGAGATTGGAATGGTATAATCCTCATTTCTTTGTGTTTTTAATCATAGGGGCAAAATAGTACTTTTGAAGCGTAAAAGTAAACCGGACTTGCGGAATAAGAAAGAAGTTATTGGAATTGGAAAGATGTCTTAGATATGACAGCTATTTTAAAGGATGCTGATGAGTTTTGGTTTCTGGCAGCTACTTTAAAGGATGTTGATGAATTTTGGTTTATGGCAACTACTTTAAAGAATCTTGAAGAGTTGTATTTTATGTCAACTACTTTAAAGGAGTGTAGAGAGTTTTGATTTATGTCAATTACCTTAATCTAGGAGATTTGTATTGCTATAAATACTCTTTACTAGTCTTAGGAGAAAAAAGTCAGACATGATTAGATTATTCTCTAGGTTTTAGTTTTTCTCTAGAATTAACCCTCTTCTAGGGTTAATCTTTATAATTCCTTTACTTACAAATTCCGTAGATAAGATTGAAGTACTTTTGAATATTATTTTGATTTCAAGTTTGAGATTTTATTTGAATCCAGAGATGTTTTCTTATATTCTCTCTTTTAATTTGTTATTAAATTTCTTCACTAGTATGAGCCAAATATTTAATCATTATTCTCTGTGGGATCGACCTTGACTACTACAACATCGACCTAGTATACTTGCTAGTATAGATTTTGCGTACCAAGTTTTTGGCGCCGTTGCCGGGGAATAGTTGATTAATATTATTTCTTTGTGATTTTAATTTTACTTTGGTCTTTATTTAATTGAATTTTTTTTTAGGCATGACAACAACAATTGAGGTGGTTTCCAAATTGGCTGAATTGACAAATCAAGTTAGCCTCTTCATGAATCAAAGAGGAAACCAAAACAATTTTGGCTATACACCATACCAAGAAGTATATTATATGGGAGCTTAAAGACAATGCATGTCTCAATGGAATGATCCTTACTCCAACACTTATAATTCGGGATGGAGGCAACACTCAAATTTTTCATGGATGGATCAAGATACTCAGCTGCAATATATGGCTCTTCCACAACAGCCTCCTCCAACACAAGAAAGGACACCTCAATATGAGGAAACTTTGATTCAATACTTAAAAAGTTGGAGGCTAAGATAGACCTATTTTCTCATACAAGTCAAGCTTCTATTAACGACTTGGAAATTCAATTTGGTCAATGTGCTAGAAAATTAAAAGATAGAGCTTCAGAGATACTTCCTAGTGACATAGAGAAAAATCTCGTGGAGTGAGTTCATGCAGCGTCCATCGGAAGTGGAAAAGCCTAAAGAGATAGACTCTAAACCTTATACTCCTCCTCCACCTTATGTTCCTCCTATTCCATTTCCCCAAAGACTTAAAAAGAAAAATAATTGATAAAGAATTATTTAAGTTTTTTGATGTATTTAAAAAGTTGCATATTAACATTCCTTTTGCTATGAATGATATCAATTCTAGCATGAAATCTTCATCATTTCCACTGATCCTCATCCGGAAAAGTCAGTCTGTCTCTAGGGTATCTAAGGACCCTTAATTTCTCTCGGCGAAGGCCTTTTTATAATTGCCATAAGCTGTTAATCTTTGTTACTCGTACTCGATCACCATTGCTTCAATCTATACTCTTTTTACACTATTCTCTACAAAACACTATGTCAATGGTGACCGATTTAATCTCAAAAATGAAAACAATCACATTGAAAGGAATTGAAAAGGAGACTACGGTTTTTTATGAGAATGATATTCAAGGAGGCTTGGTGGGTGATAACACATCGATTATTGGCTGATTCATAAGCATTACTGACCATCTTCCCCGTTACTTTCTTATCCTATTGAATCGTGTATGGGATTGTGAAAAGGTAACATATCAAAAAATTTGTTTTAATACCTACCGTTTCTCCACCTAATGAAACTGATACAGATCGTGTTCTAAACACCGGCCCTTGGTGTTTTGATAATGTTCTATTAGTGGTTAAAAAAATTAAGCCAGGTACTTCTATCACTGATGCACTGTTTACTACTTGTGAATATTGGTTCCAACTACATTTTGAGCCACACATTTTCCTCACTATTGAAATGGCAACCAAACTAGCAAAAAACTTTGATACCTGCATCATGGCACAAATCCGTGAGACGGCGGATGGACTGAGATTTTACCGCTTCAGAGCAAATTTAGATGTGAGCATTCCACTTCGGCGAGTTCTTCAAGCCCAAGCACCAAACATTGGATCTCTACTCGGCTGTTTTCACTAGCGTAAGCTTGACGATTGTGAGACAGTAATGCTTACGGGGGAGTGCTCTGTTGTTCTATAAAGGAAGTTTCCCCAGAAATTAAAAGATCCAGGGATTTTCTCTATTCCTTGTACTATTGGGAAATTAAAATTTGATAATGCATTATGTGATCTAGGTGCTAGCATTAATTTAATGCCTTTGTCTATTTCTGAAAAGTTGGGGTTAGGTAAGGTGAAATATACTAACATGACATTGCAACTAGAAGATAGGTCTATAATTTATCCTTGTGGTATAATTGAGAATGTTCTTATTAAAGTGGATACATTTATTTTTCCTGCTGATTTTGTTGTAGTGGATATTGATGAGGATAGAGAGGTTCCTCTCATTCTTGGTAGACCTTTCCTTGCTACTAGTAGAGCTTTGATAGATGTTGAACTAGGAAAGGTTACTCTTAGGGTTGAAGATGAGGAGGTTGTTTTTAATATGTATAAGACCATTAAAGATAATTTGACTCATAAGCCTTTTGAGTTTATGTTGCAGGATGAGGTTGAAAAAGAAGAATATAAGGAGGCTACAATGGAAGATGTTTCTCATCCTATATCTTCCTAACTTGTCTTGTACAAAGGAGCAATTTGAAGAGTTAGGGAAGAATTTAGAGAGACTGATGCCATCTGCCGAGAAGCCACCGCCATTTGATTTCAATTTTATTCCTTCTCACTCTCAATTTGAATATACTTGTTTTGAAGGGTCATCTAATTTACTTGTACTTAATTCTTCATATTTTTCAGGTGTAACAAAAATCTTGGAGTTAAGTGAGTTTGGTGGACTTCCAATTGAAACTCACGAGAATGATCAAAGGTTTAAAGAGAGATTGGAATTGCTCCATGACAAGAGGATTCACAATGAGCATCGAATCAGACATAAATTTGGTGAACAATTTGACAATTTCATAGTGCCCTACAATATTCTGCATCCTCCCTAAGTCCCTCTAAAGGTAAGGCGTCAATAAATAAAAAGTGGACGACGCTACTCGATAAGAACGATAATTTTGCATCCAAATGCACGTGCGGCAATCTCACGTTAAAAGAGCAATCATTTTTATTTTTTATTGTTTTTAAGTATTTTTTTGTCGGTTTTTTTCTTAAGTAAATTTTAAAAATTATAAAGAAATTCGAAAAAAAAAATTTCAAAAAAAACTCGAAACCGGGGCTGAATCCTTAGACCAACCCTGGCATCTCGTTCAGTTTTAAGTATAATTTTAGGCAGTAGCTAATCACTTTAGTTCCACCCCTGGAGTTATCAATCCATTCCTGGATTTAAAAAAAAAAAAAAAAAAGAAGCACATTGAACAGAGAATTGCCTGCACAGGCACATCACAAAAAGCCTGCGGAGGCGTCCATGGCTTTTAGAGGTTTTTTTTTTGTAATTTTAAATAACAAAATGCTAAACCACACCTGATCCCTTCCCCCTTTTTCTTGCAGTCTGAGCCGTCACCTTTTTGTTTCTCTGTCATCCCAAATCCATTTTTCTTTTTCTTTTCCTTTTCAATACCCAATCCCTCCTTTATATTTTACCCAAAAAAATCCCTCCTTTATTTTATTTTATATTTCCTTTTTATATATTTTATATTTTTATTGTTTATTTTCTCTTTTACCAAAATTCCTTAATTATTGAAGATTCACATTCAAAAGGCGAAAACAAGCTAGATGGTCGCGGGAGTCATGACCCGAGGGGCCATGAGGCCACTTCTTCTCTTTCCCATTTTAATCAGGGCAGTAATGTTATCTTCTCTTTATCTTTTGATCTTTATTTTCACATTGAGGATAATGTTCGGTTTAAGCGTGGGGGAGTTTGAGTTTGTTTGTGTTTTTATTGAAATATAGTGTTTTTTGTTATGTTGATTTTATATTTAAAGTAGTTTTGCATATTATTAGAAAAATAAAAAAATCGAAAAACATCATAAAAAGAAAAAGTATAAAAAAAAATCAGTGGATACGTTAATTTTAACAACTTTAAGCATTATTCTCCTTGATTTCCAACATTTGACTTGTGCCATTGGAAAAAATGGAAAATTTTAAAAAAAAATTGAATGAGTATCTTGTGACTATGTAAACGTGATATAACTTGTATTTGAAATTAGACTTTGAGACCTTTTGAGATAACCCTTGTTTTGTTGTTGATTCGAATTATGGTTACCCAATACACTACACAATTCTTGACTCTTAATATATCGCTTTAAAGGACGACTAGGTAATTCTTTTAATTAAAAAAAATGCAACAAAATGTCGAATGCTTGTTTTCGGGCTCTACTCCGCTGCTCTTGGTTATAACAAAAGTTGAAAAAAAGTACAATCAACACCCTAAGAGTATTGAGTATGCGAAATGAGCACACCATTAAGCGAGTGATAAGAAAGTTCACACTACTTGGTGCCCGCAATAAAAAGTATAAATTGGGTTTTACTCCACTGATCTTGAAAAATGGAAGATTACGAGTATGCGAAATTAGCATGCCAGTAAGCGAGTAATAAGAAAGTTCACACTCCTTGGTGCACTACGAGTCCCAATAGAAACTTTGAATGTGGTAAAGGAATTGAATGATCTTACTCAGTCTTACTTTAATTCTATATATTGCACAAGGGTACCTATGGATTGAATTGTAACAAAAAGATGAGTGAAAGATGAAGGTTTGTTTGTCTAGTTCTGAATACAAGCTTCTTGAATGCATACTTTTCATGAAATAATAATGAGAGATTGAGTGAATTGCCTTATACAATTTCATTACTCGTATTTGTGGCACTTGTTATGTTGGAATGATTAGAGATTAATATTTAAGTTGTTAAACTTGTTGATTCCATGGTTTCTTTCTACTTGTTCTTGAGGAGTTTTGTCTGTCGGTCTTACCTTGTGTCTAAATTGATTGAGGACAAGCAAATGCTTAAGTTAGGGGGAATTTGATAACTCGTAATATTGTCTATTATTTCGTCTATTTTTATAGAGATTTTGTATATTATTGTGTTGCGTTTTGAGCTTAGAATGGTATAATCCTCACTTCTTTGAGTTTTTAATCATAGGGGCAAAATAGTACTTTTGAAGCGTAAATGTAAACCGGACTTGCGGAATAAGAAAGAAGAAAGAAGTTGTTGGAATTGGAAAATGTCTTTACAGACTATAAGGAGATGATATGACAGCTATTTTAAAGGATGTTGATGAGTTTTGGTTTATGGCAGCTACTTTAAAGGATGTTGATAGATTTTGGTTTATGGCAACTACGTTAAAGAATCTTGAAGAGTTGTATTTTATGTCAACTACTTTAAAGGAGTGTAGAGAGTTTTGATTGATGTCAATTACCTTAATCTAGGAGATTTGTATTGCTATAAATACTCTTTAATAGTCTTAGGAGAAAAAAGTCAGTCATCATTAGATTATTCTCTAGGTTTTAGTTTTTCTCTAGAATTAACCCTATTCTAGGGTTAATCTTTATAATTCTTTTATTTACAAATTTCTTAGAGAAGATTGAAGTACTTTTGAAGATTTTTTTGATTTTTTTTTTTAATTCAGGGATGTTTTCTTATATTCTCTCTTTTAATTTGTTATTGAATTTCTTCACTAGTATGAGCTAAATATTTATTCTAAGGCCATGATGTAGCTAGTTTAATTATATATATTATTCTTGTGATTTTGTTATTCGATGAGTGGTTGAATTAATTTCTTATTATTGTTCTTAATGCTTTTGTGTGATTAGTTACCACTCAAATTGTCTTTACATTAACTTGAAAGATTTGCGACAGCTGACCTTGTTAATTAGGTTTAATAATCTGAACATAAATTGCATGCAAGATAGACATATACTTGTGTGGTTTTTCCGATCTTTTTTATTTCATATGTTTAATGCATTTTTATGGGTTAAAATCAACATAGACATATAGTTGGTTTATTCACGAGAATAGGTTTGATAAGCATTGAAAGAGGTTATTAGATATAATTGGAAATCGATCGATTAATGAAACTCACTCTAGAATAACATATCGTTAGGATAATATATTATTTAATTTAGTGAATTCATGTTCCTTAGATCTTTCTCTTATCAAACTTCTTGTTCAAGTTATTTGTTTTATGTTAGTTAATTAATTTAGTTTAATTAAATCATCATCAACCATCAGATTGATTTTACATGCTTTTGATCATTGTATAATTATTTACTTAGGAATTAATTAATCATTCTTCTCTGTGGGATCGACCTTGACTACTACAACATCGACCTAGTATACTTGCTAGTATTTGTAAATCTCCTTAGAAAGAGACAGGTTACCCAAATTTCTCATTAGTTGAGAACTAGTTCTTTGTGAGCTAGAAAAAAGCTCTTAGAGAGCCTCACTCTTGGTGAGTGTTTGAAAGTCCTAAGAGTAGGCACAAGACCTCTTTGTGAGGCAAACACTCTTTGTGAGTGGAGACTTCTTAGTGCAGCAAAAGTCCTAAGAGTAGGCAACAAGACCTCTTTGTGAGGCATACACTCTAAGTGAGTGGAGTCTTCTTTATGAAGCAAAAGTCTTTATTTGTTGACACAATTGTAAAAGGTAGAACCCACATTGCATGTGTTGCAAAGGGTATCCATTAGTGGATGTTGAAATCATTTGGGTGTTCCCTAAGGTAGTGGATGTAGATTCTTTGTGAATCGAACCACTATAAATCCTTGTGTTACTTTTCTCTATCCTTACTCCTTTACTTCATTGTTCATATACTTGCTATAACTTTTATATTTGATTATATGAACATATGTGCTTAGGATAGAAACTATCACATACTTCCAACCTTTGTACAATTGCTTCACATAGTCATCTAAGTTGCCTTGATCATAATGAATCACCTTATGTGCTTAACCACTTAGGCAAAATAAGTTTTAGAAAAGTTTAAAAAGTTTTTAAGAACCTAATTCACCCCATCCCCTCTTAGGTTTTATACCCTCAAAGGGTATTTCAAAAAATTAGTTTAGAGATGTGTTGTGGTGCCGAAAAGCTAAATTTTTGGTACCTAAAGATTAGATATAAACCAATGAATAATTGACATGTGGAAAAAATTACATGGAATAGCAGGTTTTGATTTTTTTTAAATATAATAAATAAATGACATGGGCGAATGAGAGATTGTCACGTCACCCCAGTCAAGTGACCGGTTACCTGTCAAACCGCTCAACGCATTTTTATTGACCATTTTTTTTTTATGATTAGTAACTTTGTTATTTTTAATGATAAAATTAAAACAAAATTTGGTATATTTTAACAAATAACTACTAAATGTTGAATATTACTACTTTATTTAATAATCTTACAATTTTTAATTTGAAACTTACTATTTTTATCATGAATATTTATATTCTATAAAATAGTAAATTTAGATGAAATAATTGGAAATTTCATGACAAAAATAGTAATTTATTTTATAATAATGGTAAATGTAGTGAAAAATAAAACTTACTATTAAAAAAAGAAATTTATCACACTAAATTCTAATTTAACCATTTTTATCTAGTTTTAACCAATTGATAAAATGGTAATTTTAGTGATAAATTTGGTAATTTTATTTACGTTGTTGGTAAATTTTATTAAAAAATTAGAAACTTTTGTAAAGAATAAAAAACGCTATATAAATATCCAAATTCAAACAAATCTTACCATTTTATGTTGAATTTTAATATTTTGTAAATTGGTGAATCTTATAAATAATTTGGTAGATTTTAAAAATAAAAGTATAGATTTTATTAACTAATTGGAGTATTGTAATAATTTATTTTTAAAGATGTATTCTAACTCTTAAGACATTTTTTTTTTTAAAGAATCATAATATTTTTCAAGGATTGTTGACTCTTCGTGGAGTGAAGTCCGATGAGGAGGAAATGGAAACCGTTGAATTTCCTATGAGAAAGAATTATAGCAGGAATATAACTTCTGAATTGTAATAAGATTTCTATTTTATTTATTTTAGGTACCTATTTATTCATCAGTTGCACGTAAAGTCCCTATATATTTTGTTAATTGCTTACCCTAAGTGCCTCTAGGGTTTTAAATTGATTACCCTAAAGTCCCTATAAAATATTATTTTGATGTCAAAATTATTTATTTTTAACAAATTGACTCGGATAATGTTTATAATTTATAAATTGAACTATTTCTTCTAATGTATATTTTTGAAATTATAAATTTACCCCAAAATTTTTATTTTGTGGCCAAATTAAAATTAGTGTATGTTAGACCACTAAGTATTATAACACTTAGTATAAACATTATGTGGTATAAAATAATTAACACTAAATAATATAACAATGATTAGATTACTTGTTTAGTGTAAAATTATAAATCTATGTTTGTTATAACACAACGTACTATAATGCATAGACTTATAAACACTTGTAAAAAAATAGGAATATATGAAATAGAAACAATGATCCTCAATATTCTAAGTATTGTAGAGTTACTTAAACATTATGTAGATTAAATTTCTTGTTAACATATAACACATGTTAAAGAAAGAACAAATCTAAATACTATAACAATTATTAGATTACTTGTTAGTATAAAATTAGAGTTAGTTTTTGTTACAACACAACTGATCAGATTGTTCCAAAAGTTGGAACAAAGGATCAGTAACTTGAGGATGGACACTTCTGGTACATTCTCAATGAAGCTCAACTTGTTCTTAATAACAAGTGCTCTTCTCATTTTTCTTTTCCAATTATGATAATTTGGACCTGTCAGATTAGGCTGAACCAACACTAGTGATGAAATCTCACTAGGATGTAAATAGAAAGGATGTATGATTGAATTGAAAGTGTTTTAGAATTTCTGGTATCCATCTCGAATAATAGATTAAGAAAATACCAAATTGAGGAAAAATTAGGGTTTTGTCAACCAAAATCAACCACAATTCTGCAAGTGATGTTGATAAAAAGAACATTTCAACTCCTGAATCTTCTTTTATTTACAAAAATACAATTCAGAAATCAAGATTCCAGAAAATCTTGAAAAATCAACTCCTGATTTCTCAAAATCTCGAACAACAAGAAATCAAACAAATGCTCGGAAATAAAACTAACCAATCATAATTAGAGCAGCTAACAAACTAATCAACAAAAAATAACTAACTTCCATCATTCTTTAACAGTCTTCTTTGACTGTGATTCTCTTCTACAATGACTATGTTCTTGCTTTGATTTCAAGGCTTGTTTAGCACTGTCTTGCACTTAGGGATCTCCATACTTCAATAATATCATATGATTCTACGTCAAATATATCTATGTAAAATCCATTCTTAAATTTGAAATCTTCAAAAATGAGAAAAGATATTGAAACAAGAGCTAAAATATCTCTAGCCAAATTAAGAGTTTGTATTGGTATTGCGTGATTACAGAGAACATATGAGTCATAATAATTATATAAATAAGGCACGTATAAATTTTTCATTTTTACAACAAGAAATATTAAGCCTCGAAAATAAATAAATAAAAAAAGAAATACAAAGGCATCATATGACCAGTCAACAAAAAAAAATATCATTTTCTTATTCTTTTGAGTGGGGTGATATTTATTGTTTTATTCCTGTTCTTATTTCGCAAAGTTTCTTTCTACGTTTTTTATGCAATTTTCTTCTATCTTCTCAATAATAACAACAATTTGATCAGATCTTAACCTTAACCTCTTTTCTTCCATGTTGATATCTTTGAGACATCATTTTTCTTTGTAAAATTTCTCTTTCCAATTTGTAAACAAAGCCATTGAAAGGCATAAAGTTTCCACCCGACTCTCTTTGGCCTCTTAGTTCAAAGATCCTTGCTCCGAATTTCTAATTTTTATTGTATTTTTTATGAGCGATCGATTTATGAGTTATAAATAAATGTCACTAACTCTTTGCACAAGATTAGGTGTTTTTTTATAATTTTAACTTTTCAAATATGCAGTCAATCTCTTTAGTTTTACATTAATTTTTTCTTTATAAAATCAAACTTAATTAGAAAATATACTAATGCAAGAGCAAAAGTAATATAATTCTGTAAAAAGACAAACTTTTGAGGAATTGTGAGTTTGTATTGATATTACATGAAGATTAAGAATGTAGGAGGTATAATAATTTTGAAATAAGACAAAATTTCAAGATTTTAATCGAAACTTGTAAACACCATACCTTTAATATCCTGCAACCTAAGCTAGATCTACCAAACCAAAAGTTTAACTAGTTTTGGTTTGACCTATTTGTTCATCATTATCATTTTAAACACAACAAAATACAAGCTTTAATCAGTACTTTCGACTCATAATCATAAGTACTTTCTCATTCATTGCTCAGCTGGATTCAATGAGTACTTCCATGATGGATCTTGTTTTCACCCCACCGTTGTGGTAGAATCAAGCCTCAATTCTTTAGTCTTATTCATATTCAATCCAGAATTCTAATAGTCTGATGATCAAATGTATTCTACAAGAGATGGATGTACGGATAAGAGAGCAACCTTGTACCCTAGCTCAAAATTGTTCTCTGAAAATTCGAGTTTCTACAACAGTTGTGGATTGAGAAGGAACACACTATGTGTCCGTCCAGGCAAGCTCTTTCAAAGAATGCTACCCTTATGAACATGAACAAAGGGTTACGTTATCTCCTTGATCTTCTTAATGGCCTTATCAACCTCTTTAGCTCTTGCATTTTTAACATAATTTTCATTGTTTGATCTCGGTCTTTTGAGTATCTTAGCCTTGAGGAAAACATGACTGTTATTGCTTTTTTGATGAGAGACCATCCAAGTGGCTGCCCTATTCAAGGGATCCCTTATCCAACATACAAGGACAAATGACACGGTTTAGAGCAAGGAAGGTGATTCAACTTATTTCATCATTGATCCGAGATGTAAAGGCTAAAGAGAAAGCTAAGCTACAACTAGAAGATTATATTCAAGTTAACCTCTTAACTTTACAAACTGTACAATTCGGCCCAATCTAGCAAAGTGGCTAAGTAGGGCATTTTAGGAATCTTGTAAATTAAATCTTGTAATTAGTTTTCAACTTTATGTTATTTATTTATTATAGTTTTTAGCCGCATTATCTCTAGTGTTGCTAGAATAAAGGATATGTTGTCCATGTTTTTAGTTAGTGGTTCAATTATAGTAGTTTACCATTTTTAGGATGGAAGAATTCCAACTTAATTAGCATTCTTCCTTTAGGGTTCAATTGAGCCAAAATCTTACTCTATTTAAGAGGGATTTCGACCACCATTGTAAGATACGCTAGATATATGCTATTTGGTAAGGTTATGCATTAGATCCTCGTGAATTGAACTTCTTATAGAACTTCATTCATTATTTGAGTTACTGTATCAACACGATAGGTTCTCTTGTTGTGGTGTTTCACCCTCCATCGATGTTTAGCCTTCTTTAGATTTGCGTTGAGTACATTCCTCTTGGAAACTAGTTCAAGATAGAGAATGTCACACCCCGTCTCCAGAGTGATGACATGGCAGTGCCCCATTGGTTAATGAAACACCTAAGCCACAGTCAGAGATTACTAATTAAGGCAGTTCAGTTATGAAATCCATAAATAGTAATAAAAACACTAGCGGAAGCATTATTCTAAAAATGAAATGTTTCTAAGTTATTACATCTGAAGGAACCTACAAGTTCCAAAATAAATAACAATGAAATGAAATAACACGTGTGAACTAATCCAGTTAGGATCACTCTTCGTAGCCCCCTTCCCAAGCATCAACAACATCATCATACTGCTCATAATCACCTGCACAATAAGAAGCGGATGGACTGAGCTCTGGTGCTCAGTAGGGACCCAAAAACAGTAATAACAATAGCAATATATATAGACATAGCAGAGCGGATACAACGAGAATCGAGATACGAGATAATGCGGATGCCCGTTTCCCAAAAATACCCCCTATGGAAGTATATGCACACGACTCAATCCAAGTTACGCACAAGACTCGGAACTTCGGTGCGGGGAAGTGCGATGCAGATGCAGATCCGAAAGCAGAGCGGATGGTTCGAGCAGAGCAGTGGACTGCACCACTGCGGTTTCCAGAAAAAATGAGATGCAAACTTGTGCAAAAGTGCACTACACAATACCCAATCATCCCAACTCATATGCGACCAAATAGATTCCAAGCAAACAGCAATTAAAGACCCAAAACAAATGTTCGACTATACTTATCAAATCTGACATCCCTGATCGGAATTAATGACATGAGCATCCCATACTACTCATGCACTAAAAACCAATAGTTATGTCAGACAATCGAGTATAAAACAAACAAGGACGAACACATATTATGCAACAATTAAGCAATTAACAACATTCTTTGCACCTAAACGATTCCATAACCGAGTGTACGACAAGCACCACGCGTTGCCCATCCGGTACACCCAATCACATACTCGTCTTAAATACTTAGAACATCGCTAAGGCTATGACACACAATCCCACCACATGAGCTCAGTTATCTATTCACTACTACTCAGCAATAACGGTAGTGGTCCCAGTTATAAACCAAACTAGGACGGTTCAGTAAAACTCGTGGGTTCGGGTTGCCCCCCAAACGACGGGGCACAGATTTTAAGGTTCAATCCATTACATTGTCTCATCATCCCTCATCAGGGACTCCACAAAACCACTACCGTATCTAATGATTGGTCCCACTAGATGAAGACCCAGTACAGAACAGAGCAGAAGACCTCTCGGGGTCATATATCAGAACAGAGCAGAAGACCTCTCGGGGTCATATATCACAGAACAGAGCAGAAGTCGGACGGAACCTGCTAACTAGTGATCCTAGATAAGAGCTCACAAGGGGGCGACGACTCGGTCGACCAAACCAGTTAGGACAAACAATAACACCAATTAAAACGACCTTAAAAGAGGCAAATACAGAAAGGACTCCCAACGGTCCCGATGCAGAAACGGATACTGAGCGGGATACTGAACGGATACGAGATACAGTGCAACGACAGTTTATAACATTTTAGCAATTAATGAAAGCGATTGAAATTAAGATATAGACATGCTCAGGTCATCTAACAATTCAAGAATTCAATTAAGCCAACGAAAAACCCAACACGACAACAATTATTCCAATGCAGTTCATGCTTTTCAATATACCCAAAATACTATAAAAACATGTTAGAACAGTATATCAGTATTATCCATAATTCACAATTATAAGTTAATTATGACAATTTACATAAGGCAATAACAAGAGCGCAATAATCAAATTATAATGAATTTAAATCATGCCCAAAACAGTTTATGCAATATCGAAAGTAGTAAACACAATTCGTGAATCTATTTCGTAAATTAAATAGTTTATCCGCTTTTACTGTGCAGTAACATGCGAGAATTAAATGACGTAGGGGTCCCTACCTCTTACAAACGCGATAAGACACAAAAATCCGAAATCGGTTACGCGACTTACTCAGGGGCGATAACTTTCTGTTGGAACCTCCGATTCACGATCCGTTTGCGCTCATTCGAAGGTCTTTCAATTCTCTTCAAAATCGATATGCTGTGGGTCGAAAACAGAGGTCGATAGCATCCTCAATCGTCCTGTCGAAATTCTGGGCAGAATGTATTTAATCGCACAAACATCTGGTTCTGCCCTCCAATTTTGACATACAGTACGAAAAATCTAATAGTTAAAATATCGTTCCCTCTGGTCAGATTATACCCCTATCAGTGTAGTTTGTAAATAAAAAAGAATTACTCCAATTGGAGTTCGAATGTTACCTATATGACGATTCTACCGACAGTGTGCAGAAAACGAACTTCAGAAATCACCCCGCGCCCGATGCGATATCTTTTCGCTCCGAACTCCAAATCGAATCCCGTCTGCGTTCCCTCGAAGCCTTCGTGATTACCTTCGATTCGGCGTATCCCGTGATGAAAAATTATGCCTCGAACCCCATCAATTGTCGTGTCGAAGTTGATCAGAAATTGGTTGCGAAATCCCTTTTTCTGGCTTCTGCTACTCACGGCTCACAGTTAATTTTTGGTGTAGGCGCACGAATCCCAAGAAGCCTGACCGCCATGGTTGTTTTGTCTCTTGCTGCCCAGCCGAGGGAGAGAGAGCTTCTCCCTCTTTTGAGATTTTTGATTAGGCACCACTCCCCCAATTAGAGTAGTAATTGATGATTGGTGCCTTTCTCTTGTTCTTGTTTTCTCGCGGCTGTGAGAGAGGAAGAGAGAGCCGCCACTCTCTTTATTTTTGTCCCTTGCTTTTCCACGATCCCGAGGCAGCCCTATGATCCGGTACTCCTCAATTCCCACGACATGCCTTGCTTTTTCTTTTTAAATTTTTCTTGCTTCCTGATCCCAAGTCCCACGAATACCATGTTCTCCTTTTCTTTTTATGATTAATTCTTTTTCCCAGCAACTCTTGCATTCAATACATATTCCAAATAAATTCCTATTTAATTTAAATCAATTACTCATCCAATTAAATTGCTAATCTAGGTGAATCACAATTAAGCCCCTTAATTACGATATGTGTGCGAAACGCCCCTCAATAAAACGTACACAAAAATAACACGTAACATGTTATAAAAATAATTATACATATAGTCACATAATCGTATGAAAAAAATATTACGCATACACAGTTAATCGCGAAAAATAAATTACACGTCATAAATCACGTGCGCAAAAGTTACGGTTATCACAGAGAAAGATCCGAACTTAAGTCTTTTGTGTCGAATCTTTGATACTTATTATCATGGTTCTTCATCAATTTTCTTTCTCAATTATTTCAGGTCTAACCAAATGCAATGTGTTGAAAAGCTCATCAAAGTCGTCACGGTCATGGTGCATAATTCTTTATTTTTTGCACGTGCATACACCTATTTTTATTTGTATAAAACGGGAGTCCGCATTATTCTAGACTTTAATTTGTTTCAGCTTTATGTAATTTATTTATTATAGTTTTTAGCCGCATTATCTCTTAGTGTTGTTAGAATAAAAGACAT
Source organism: Vinca minor (assembly GCA_026122235.1). NCBI lineage: Eukaryota > Viridiplantae > Streptophyta > Magnoliopsida > Gentianales > Apocynaceae > Vinca > Vinca minor. The sequence continues at coordinate 2,721,369 of JAOCZM010000230.1, forward strand.
GTTGTCCATGTGTTTAGTTAGTGGTTCAATTATAGTAGTTCCTATTTTTAGAATGGAAAAATTCCAACTTAATTAGGATTCTTCCTTTAGGTGTCAATTGAGCTGAAACCTTACTCTATTTAAGAGGAATTTCATCCATCATTGTAAGATACGTTAGATATATGCTATTTGGTAAGGTTATTCCTTAGATTCTAATGAATTAAAAATTTTATAGAATTTCATTCATTCTTTGAGTTACTGTATCAACAAGATAGTTTCGCTTCTTGTGGTGTTTCAGCCTCCATCGATACTTAACCTTCTTTAGAGTTGCGTTGATTATATTCCCCTTGGAAACTTGTTCAAGATAGAGAAAGATCCGAATTTAAGCCTTTTGTGTCTAATCTTTGATACTTGTTATCAAGGTTCTACATATTTCGGCATTGCTTTGGTAAATTTGTTGTAGTTTATTTTGATGATATACTTGTTTATAGTAAAAGCCTAAAAGAACATGATATACATCTTAGTGCAATTTTTACTATTTTAAAAGAAAAACATTGTATTCTAAGCTTGAAAAGTGTATTTTTTGCACTAATTCTATTAACTTTCTTGGATACATTGTGAGTTCTCAAGGTATTAAGGTTTATCCGGAAAAACTTAAGGCAATTGTGGAATTGCCGAGACCAACGTGCAAATCAAGTACGTTCATTCTATGGGTTAGCTAGCTTTTATAGGCCTTTTTCTTGATTTTAGCACGATTGCTGCCCCATTAAATGAAGTTGTGAAGAAAGATACCCAATTCTTTTGGGATAAGTGTCACACCCCGTCTCCAGAGTGATGACATGACAGTACCACGTTGGTTAATGAAGCACCTAAGCCACAGTCAGAAAATACTAATTAAGGCAGTTTAATTATGAAATCCATAAATAGTACTAAATGTGCTAGCGGAAGCATTATTCAAAAGAAAATAAATCTAGTTTATTACATCTGATAAAATGAACTACAAGTTCCAAAATAAATAATTATAAATGAAATAACATGTGTGAACTAATCCACTTAGGATCACTCTTCGTAGACCCCTTCCCAAGCATCGCCATCAAAGGAAGAATTAACATCTATAAAACCTGAAACAACAAAGCGGATGGACTGAGCTCCGGTGCTCAGTGGGGACCTAAAAACAGGAATAACCATAGAAATATATATAGACAGAACATAACAGTTATAGCAGAAAACAGATATAGATAGTGCAGATGCCCGTTTCCCAAAATACCTCTTTGAAAATTATATACTCGGAACCTGAAACATAACAGAACAGAATCAGATCGGATCAGAACCGTACATAATAGAAAACATGTGCAAAACTTGTACACAAGTGTACTATCTTGCACTAAAACAAACCCAACCCAAAATGCAAGTTAAAGGACTAAACACCAAGTATCAACAAGACCCAAACAAATGTTCGCCTATACTTATCAAATTTGACACCCCAAATCAGAATTTATACCATGAGCATCCTATACTACTCATGCACTACAAACCGATAGTTATGTTAGACAATCGAGTAATAAACAAACAAAGACCAAACAAGTGAAAAACAACAAATAAGCTAAACAAGTATACTCTTCATGTCTAAGCATTTCACACAACTGAATCCACATCAAGCATGTCTGCCCTACAGTATTCTCGATTACACAAATTACTTAGACGTTACGAACATAGTTATCTCTATGACACTACAATCCCACAGTCAAGCTCAATTGTCTAATCAGACCCATAATCACTGCTAACAGCCCCCATGTAACAACGTAAAAGTCAAACATTTAGTAATTAATTAATCTAGCAGTTTATGCAATTTATTATTCCCGAAACACAATAAACATGTCAGATTAATACCCAGCAGTATACAATAATTCAGAAAATTAATTTAACAGAGGAAAAGTTGTCCCACCTATTACGGACACGAAAAATATTGAAATCCCATAATCAGTGCTGACAGCCTCACTCGCGGTGCTATAACTTTCTGCTGGAAACTCCACATTGCGTTCCGTCTGCGCTCACTCGAAGCCCTTTCGATTATCTTCGAATTGATATATTGTGGGTCGAAAACAGATGTTAGTAGCCCCCTCAATTGTCCTTGAATTTCTGGGCAGATTGTTTGTTTGCTCCAAATATCTCTTCTTTTCTCCTTTTTTTGGGCATGGTTTTGCGCGATCTCCGAGGCAGCCCTCTCTCTCTTCCCTGTTGCCAGTCCGCCTCCTATGCGGAATAGGGAAAATTTCGCACTGTGCGGAACAATCTGGACCGTAGGATGATAGTTTTAACGGCCCAGATTTGAAGAGATAAAAGTTGCGGCTGGACTTAAAAAATAAAAAATAAAAACTTTGCTCTATCCAAATCTAGACCGTTTAAAACTATCATCTGACGGCTCTTGTTCCGTACGGTGCGAAACTTTTTCTGTTCCCCATAGGAACCGAAGTGCCCTGTCGCAGCCGTCTTCATTTTTTTTTATTTTTTGTTGCTTGCCGTGAGAAGCCACCGCCGCCTCTCTTTATTCTTCGGTTTTTCCACGTCTCCCAAGAGAGCAGCTTTCTTCTTCTTCTTCTTTTTTCTTCCGTTTTATTTAACTTCCAACCCACGAAGACTCTATCTTTAATTATCTATTTTTTTTTCTTCTTTTATTAAATCCCAAACCCACGAAACGCCTTACGTTATGCCTTTCCTTTTTCTTTTCCTATTCACTGATCCCCCACGAAACCCATGTTCCCTTTTCTTTTTATTTTATTTAATATATTATTTTATTATTATTTTATTATTACGATGATTCTCCTAATCTCAATGAAATTCTTAATTAATTCCAAACATTCATCTAATTAAATTAATAATCTAGGTGAATTACAATAAAATTCTCCAATTACGATACGTGTGCGAAACGCCCTCAATAAAATATACACGAAAAATAATATGTAACATGTTATAAAAATAATTAGACACGTAGTCACATAATTGTACAAAAATATTACGCCTATACAGTTAATCACGTAAGGGAAAGTTACAGGTTTTACAATAAGCCGCAAGAAGAGAGTTTCGAGAAGCTCAAAGAATTACTTACTTCTTCCCATATTCTTGTTTTACCTAACTTTGATTTTACTTTTGATGTTGAATTTGAGCACTCATTCAAAAGAACTTAAAAAGGTGGGAAGATTGTTTGCCTATTGCTGAATTTTCTTACAATAGAATTTTGCATTCTACTACAAATAATTCACCTTTTGAAGTTGTTTATGACTTTAACCTCTTTGGATCTAACTCCTTTACCTGTTGATGAGTATTATAATGTAGAAGGTGATTTTAGGGAAGAATATATACAAATGATTCATCAACAAGTTGTCGAGAATATTGGCCGCAAGAAAATATCTTTTGAAGTTGGTGATTGGGTTTGGTTACATCTTAGGAAAGATAGACTTCCTAATGAAAGGAAGTATAAATTACACCCACGCGGAGACGGACCTTATCAAGTAGTCCAAAAGATCAATGATAATGCTTACAAAATAGACTTGAAAGGTGAGTATGGTGTAAGTTCTACCTTTAATGTTGCTGACTTGTCCCCTTTTAATTTTGATTAGATCAGATTATGTTGATGATTATAATTCGAGGTCGAATCCTTTACAAGGGGGAGGGGGTGATGAGGGACCATCCAAGGGACAACCCTACTCAGGGATCCCTTATCCAACATACAAGGACCAATGACACGGTTTAGAGAAATGAAGGTGATTCAACATATTTCATCATTGATCCTAGATGTAAAGGCTAAAGGGGAAGCTAAGATACAACTAGAAGATGATATTCAAGTTAACCTCTTAACTTTACAAAGTGTACAATTCGGCCCAATCAAGCAAAGTGGCTAAGAAGGGCATTTTAGGAATCTTGTAATTAGTTTTCAACTTTATGTTATTTATTTATTATAGTTTTTAGCTGCATTATCTCTTAGTGTTGCTAGAATAAAGGACATGTTATCCATATGTTTAGTTAGTGGTTCAATTATAGTAGTTTACTATTTTTAGGGTGGAAGAATTCCAACTTAATTAGCATTCTTCCTTTAGGGTTCAATTGAGTTGAAATCCTACTCTATTTAAGAGGGATTTCGGCCACCATTGTAAGATACGTTAGATATATGCTATTTGGTAAAGTTATTCCTTTGATCCTCGTGAACTGAACTTATTATAGAACTTCATTCATTATTTGAGTTACTGTATCAACACGATAGGTTCGCTTGTTGTGGTGTTTCAGCCTACATCGATATTTAGCCTTCTTTAGAGTTGTGTTGAGTATATTCCCCTTGAAACTAGTTCAAGATAGAGAAAGATTCGAACTTAAGCCTTTTGTGTCGAATCTTTGATACTAGTTATCAAGGTTCTTCATCATTTTTCTTTCTCAATGATTTCAAGTCTAACCAAATGCATTGTGTTGAAAAGCTCATCAAAGTCGCCGCGGTCATGGTGCATAATTTTTTATTTTTTGCACGTGCATACACCTGTTTTTATTTGTATAAAACGGGAGTCCGCACGTGCGGTAAAAACCGTTTTTGCATAATAGTTGTGGCACATCAATATTATATTGGAATGAAGTTCTTGTAAGAATAATTTTCTTTTATGTGTGAAGCTTTAAAAGAGTTTTCCAAACTTAGCTTGTTAGGTTCCGAGCGCGGGATGTGCCCTTCATCAGGAACTACTAATTTTGGCAACTGAAGAAATATTTTCTTTAGATTTTCAGATTCATTAATTTCAACAACCTTCTCACCTGCAAGTTTCTCATATAAATTGTAACTTATTCCCAGAATGCTATTCCTCCATTTCTAGCTAAATATTTCCATTCATCTAGCGTTGTTATTTTTTTTTACTTCTAATCATGGTGAAAAACTTCGAGAGGTCTTTCTTTTCCCTATCTGAGAAATATGGATTGCAAATGTTATGAGATGAAAACTCAACATCCCATGTCTTAAATTCTTCTTCCCAAGTCAATAACATGCTATCCGGAACAATTGTAACTAGTTTAGTACCAAGAAACATCCTCTAATAACTTTGAGGGAAAACTATGGAAAGACAGGGCTTCTCGTTCCAAGAGCACGAGAAATTATGCATCCACTATGTGTGTAGGAGGGGTGTTGTATATATTATTTGCTCCAAAATAAGGTTAGCCGTGAAAGTTAGATCGAAAAAAAAGTTTATTTAATTTGGAAAAATCCAAAAATTATACGAGCACCATACTCCACTCATAAGCAACAATGGAAATATACGAAGTGAGACATTACGAGAATGGATAATGGTAATATACACGCGCACACACTTCCCACAATAAGACAATGACTCTACGACAATGACTGTTACGACCCTAAAAACGACTAGTTAGGAAGACCCAAGAAGTACATCACATGAATTCGATATAATCCCCCGAATGAACGGGTCCAAGCTTTAAGGATTCATTCTACATTGCATCATCATCCATCACCATGGACTCTACAAAACCGTTACAGTTCCAATGATGGCTTCATTAGAATATTGTTTCCTTCAATCCCCTGGACAAATATAACAGGTTCCACACTCATGAAGAACAACTATAGAAATATAATCAGAATATATTCAATTACATACAACTAATCAATCCCTATTTATATTCACAGAACCATCGACACAGGGAACATATATAAACATATTACTTAAAACACTTTATCAAATGAAATTAACCATATTTTAGTTACCTCGAATTGATTCATTTACACTCTTTTGGGTCCTTATTTCGGACGACGGTTCTACCCCTGTTGAGACTTTTATTATACGCCCGTTATTCCCTACCTGAGTGGTAGAGAATTTGCCAGCCTGGGGCTTCACTCGAGGCTGAGTCGGGTGACAATAGGGGTGGTCGTTGCGCCGAATTTCTTAGGTAGGACTTTATGTCTTACCGACGTTTCGAAAGTTCGGACCTAAAAGAGTATAAATGAAGTAGAATTTTCGAGGAGCAATAATATGGAAATCAATCAGAATCTGACACTAATAAACAATATTACCAATAATCCAGACTAAAACAATAGTAGTAATAATAACGAGTAGCAGTAGCCTAAATAATACTACAATAATGATAATAATAACAAAAGTATTAATCAAAGTAATAATAGCAGTTATAATAGAAATAATGAATAAAAATAAAAGGATATTGGAGATGGGGGTTGGAGAGAGAGTACAGTAACTGGGATTCGAAGGTGGTGATGGTCGGACGGTCGGCGAGGAAGCTCCACGACGGTAGTGGCCGGAGATGATGTTGAGGGTGGCCAATTTGAGAAAAATATACTAACATTATTTGCTAAAAAATAAAAGAGAAATAGAGACGGAGACGGACCAGCGGGCACGAGAGAGAGAGAGAGAGAGAGAGAGAGAGAGCGAAGTGGAGTAGGCTTGAATGATTTTTTAAGAAACGGTTTTGGGAGGATTTAGACAATGTGGTACAAAGTATACCACAAGAATATAAGTTTTCATTAGAGGTAACTTAAATGGACATGTACGTTCGAGTCGTATTGGGTTTGAAAGTGTACATGGAGGTTTAGGATTTGGAGATAGAAATCAGGCAAGAAACGATATTATTGACTTTGCTTTGGCTTATTATTAGATTATAGCAAACATCTGGTTCAAGAAAAGGGACTCGCATTTAGTGACTTTTAGAAGTGGACCGCATGCTAGTCAGATAAACTTCTTCCTAGTGAGGAGCATGTTTCGGAGTAGCTGTAAGGATTGTAAGGTTATTCCTGGTGAGAGCGTGATTACACAACATCGGTTGCTAGTCCTCAATTTTCTTTTTTGGGAAAAAGGCTAGGAAGAGAAAACCCCGGGTATTTCGCAAAATTAAGTGGTGGAAGCTACAGGGAGAATAACAAAAAGATTTTGTGGATAAGGTGATTCAGGCACATGATTGGTCTTCTGAGATGGATTCGGATTCTATGTGGGAAAATATGTCATAGGGTATTAGGAAAGTGGCTAAGGAAGTGCTCGGCAAATCTAGAGGAAATGCACCATTATGTAAGGAAATATCTTGGTGAAACAGTGAGGTCAGAGAAGCTATAAAAAGATAAGAGAGTGTTATAAAGCCTTGGGAACTGTAGAAGTGATGAAAATGTTGCAAAGTATAAGACTGTTAAGAGAGAAGCAAAGATAACCATGAGAGAGGCAAGATCAAAAGTATATAAGGATTTATATAGTAAATTAGACAATAAGGACGGTGAGAAGGGTATATATAGACTTGCTCGTTGAAGAGAAAAAGGACAAGAGATATTGGTATGGTAAAATGTATCAAGGATGAGAATAAAATTTTGGTGAAGGATGAGGATATTAAAGTAAGGTGGAAGTCCTATGTTGATGGGTTATTTAATGTGAATCAAGTGCAAAATATTAAAAATCTTTCTATTCCAAATGAAGAAGTGAACCGTGACTTTATATGCATGATTCAGAGAAAGGAAGTTCTAGAGGCACTTAAAAAGATGAAAACAAAGAAGGCGGTGTGACTTGATGACATACCGATTGAGGTTTGGAAGTTTTTAGGGGATGTAAGTATTGAATGGTTGTTAAGTCTCTTCAACAAGATATTTATGATCAATACAATGTCGTCAGAGCGGAGGGAAACTACTTTGGTGCCGATTTACAAGAATAAATGGGGTGTTCAATACTGTTCTAACTATCTTGACATTAAACTTATGAGTCATACTTTGAAACTTTGGGAAAGAGTGATTGAATATAGGTTGAGAAATTGTTTGAGTATTTTATATAATCAATTTGGTTTTATGCATGGGTGCTCAACCATGTAGGCAATTCACCTATTAAGGCAAGTGATCGAGCTTTATAGGGAGAGAAATAAGGATTTGCACATGATGTTCATTGATTTGGAGAAAGCTTATGAGTGCCTCGAGAAGTACTGTGGTGGGCGATGACTAAAAAAGGTATATCCCATAAGTATATTAACATTGTTAAAGATATGTATAAGGGAGCCAGTACGAACGTTAGGATTTGTTCTGGGATGACAGAGGAGTTTCCTATTACAATTGATGTACATTAAGGCTCAGCACTTAGTCTGTTTCTCTTTGCGTTGGTTATAGATGAAGTGACTCATCATATACAAGACTCTGTACCATGGTGTTTGTTATTTGCTAACGATATTGTTCAAATTTATGAGACTAGAGTAGGTGTTAAAGTTAAGTTGGAGGTATGGAGACAAACATTGGAATCTAAAGGCTTTAGAATTAGTAGAAGTAAAACTGAGTATTTGGAGTGTAAGTTTAGTGCTGGCCTAAGTAGAGAGCATAGTGTAATTAGTTTGGATGACAAAAATATCGTGACAAATGATTATGTTCGATATTTGTGTTCTATCATTCAAAAAGATAGAGAGCTTGATAGGGATGTGGCACATCGAGTTAAAGTTGGTTGGTTAAAATGGAAGGGTAAAACGGTTGTCTTGTGCGATCGTAATATACCGTTGAGACTGAAGGGAGAGTTTTATAAAAACAGCTGTTAGACCCTCGTTGTTGTATAGTACAGAGTGTTGGGCAGTGAAAATATATCATATCCAAAAAATAAGTGAAACAGAGATGCGTATGTTGCGATGGATGTGTGGGAATGCTAGAAATGATAGAGTGAAAAATGAGACTATTCGAGAGAAAATAGAAGTTGCACCTATTGATGAAAAGATGAAGGAAAATCGCTTACTCTGGTTTGGACACATAAAAAGAAGACCGAGTGATGCTCCAATTCGGAAAGTTGAAAGATGGAGGCATGAGGTTGTAAAAGGTTGGAGAGGCCGAAGAAAGTTAGGACTGAAGTCATCAAGAATGATATGGATTTGTTAGACTTGGATGAGGGTATGGTGTCTGATAAAAGGAAATTGAGGGAATGTATTCATGCGAACGACCACATTCAAATTTTATATTGATTCATGTAGTCGACCCTAATTACTTGGTATTAAGGCTTTGTTGTTGTTGTTGTTGTTGTTGTTGTATCAAATCCCTTAGTCAACATGACAGTAACAGTGACGACCCAAGATACCACCAAGGCATCCCAAATATATCTTTCTCGATTAATTGATTCAAGAAAGGCTCTTTTGGAGATTTTCAGTTCTTCGTCAAATTTGCAAATTTTTTACAAGGAGGAATCTCAACCCATTGAAAATAATCGCAATGGACCAGTTTCTACAAATTGGACACAACAATCAGTCAGAAAGTACAACACAATTAAAGTATTCAAAAATTAAAAACCCTGTGTTCGAAAAGAAAATAACTCACCTCATAATTTTTGCAACCCCAAATAACCTACCTGGATTAGATGAAGTCTTTGATGTCTTAAGAACGGGATAATCACCACATCTACATTTAATTAAACAATTCAATATTGGGAAGAAGAAGACATAACAAGAAGATAGTCAATAACCCTAATAAAATGGAGGAAAATGGGTATGTGATTTGGAGGGAAATGGAGAAGAATCTATTTATATAGAGTGTTTTTACTGAGGGTTAATTATTTTGTACATAAAATACCCCTTGAAATGTCAAAGGGATTTGACTGATTAGCTGAACAGGCGACAAAATGTTAGAAATCTAGACGAAAGTCCTTAAATGGCATTTCGTAAAATCATTTTGGACCTTAAAATTTGAACTTAAACATCTTGGACTGTAAGCTCAATCTCAAATAACATATTGAACGAATTGGGCGTCCTTTCCGCGTGCATTAACCATATTAGCTACCCCTCCATTCCAAATTAAATACCCCCTTTTTTTTTTTTTTAGTTGATCCCAAAATAAATGTTCACTTTCTTAAAATGTATGTATTTTCTCATTAAACTCTCATAATTAATCTTTTATTTCTAAGTATTCAAGCTCCACTAACGCATGCTTATAAAAAAAAATCCACTAACATATGGGTTCCACCACTAACAACTTTAACTAATAAGGATATTGGAGTAACTTACTAATGGCCAAACTACACTTGTTAATTTCAGCCACTACCCATCTGAAATATGAACTCCCCCCATAATCTATCAGATTCACACCATATTTTCCGAATTTCGCTCAAGACTAAGCCTTTCAGACATATTCTTCTTGTATCCACTGAATACAATCTAAATTTTGATGCATTACTAGAATAAATCGAAACCCCACTTCCACTGCAGCAATCAACCAAAATTCACTATAGAAACCGCCTAAAAATCGACCAGTTATTCGAATTCTTACAACATTACCAGAATAACCCTTGAAATCAAATCATAAACACCTTAAACCTATCAAACCACTCAAACATTCCCTAGCTCCAACTACAAAATTACTAGAACACTTTTAATTCGTTCTCTGATTAACATTATTATCATCAAATCCTGATTTTTAAGAAACAAAAAACTTATATAAATCATTAGGCTTACCAATACCATTTATTTCATGCATCGAAGAAGGATTCTTGAGGCAATAAAGGGCGTATATTGGTCTCATCCTTGATGGGTTGACTCGATCTGGAATCTGAACTCGGATTCTCGTAAGCAAAGACATTAGCCCTAATTTGTGATCAAACAGACCACCCGCCCCCTTACAAAATTCCACATGCCATCGCCCTAATTTTTCGAGATAAATTGAACAGTAACAGTTGGCATAGGTTGAAGGAGGAGATGAAGAAGAAATATGATCGTAGTGCATGGGGAAAAGAAAAGGAAGAAAATTAGTACTTTTATAAAATTAGTACTTTCGAGATAAATTGAACAGTAACAGTTGAAATGGGTTGAACCCTTTTATAAACTACTCCCTCCATTCTTAAATATAAGACTCTTTAGACAATTTTAGAAAATTAAGAAATTTATCGTTTTCACCGAAAATTCCAATATTACCCCTCTCTCACTTCTATAGCATAAGAAAAGAAAGGAAAAAATAGGGGATGACAGAGGTAGCAAACAAAAGAAATGTCGAAGGTATAATTGAAATAAATTGTTGACAACTAATAAAAGAACCTTAAATGACAATTAATTTGAATACTTATAAATCTCCTAAACGACAATTAAATGAGAGTGGAGGGAGTATCATTTAGACATACAAATGAATTAGTGATATATTGTTCAAAGAGTTCAAAGGTTTTTCATGGGAGGAAAAGAAGCTTTTAGCAAAGTATAAAAATCACTTATTCATCTAAATTCCAACTTACATGACTCTTCATTCCAAGAAACACATTTGATAAAAAGAATCTATCCAACTCCATTAAATTATCAGATAAGAGCATATATTTTTCAACCCCCCACCCTCCTCCAAATCCTTTCCCAGGAATAAAACTTTCATCCGGTCATAATCGGAAAGCATCTCCTAATCCCTTATCTGGTCATAATCAGAGACATGCATGAATAATAAAGCCCAGTTCTCTAACCTATCAAACTAATCTATGAGAGTAGCGGATTTCCCAAATCCAAAGCTCAAACTTTAGCAACAGTAGTCAAAACATACAACGCTATCCTGAGAAGAAATAGAATAACAGCTGGGACTATCAGAAAGGAAAAGATATCTTAATTAATGACAAGAATATCCTATTTCTCAGTGACAAAATTCCAGAAGATTTGGGCGACGAGGAAACTCAAGGAGAGAACAATTATTGCTACTTCCACACATACAAACCGACTCAGATCTAACTATCCATTAACAACCACACAGCTGTACACTATATGCAGCCATTCTACATAGCCATAAGCTAAAAGATATCTGAATTTGACCAGAATAAATTGATTCATCATCCTAAACCTGATTTTCTCATTTCATATTTCCGGAGAAAACACGATGAAACATAACCAGTTTACTGAAAGAACAAGTGTCACATTAACAGAAAGGCCCAATCTTCCTAATAATCAAGAGTGAATTCATATTTTGCAGGTTCTGGGAGAGGGGGGAATTTACCATTAATAGACTCGCACGTGTGTTTAGCCTGCAAGCACTTTTCATGCTAGAATCAACAAACAACTTCAAAAGTTGGGAAAGAACACGATTACAAGAGAAACAAGGAACTGAAGCTAGCTTTTAAAAATCAATTATCAAATCTAACCTAAAGCATTTAGGCATACAAGGTCAGGCTATATTTACCTCCTGTATTTTTCACTAATGATATAACCTGCACCAATCCCACCTGGCCACTTCCAACTCCACCAAGAAAAAAGAACAGAAATAAACAAGATCAATAGAAAAGCTACCAGAATCATGATTTATTCCAGCAAAAACTAATAATATATAAATCTAACCATACTATGTAGGAGGGAAATCTAAAATTACAGTACAAATTGAAGTTCGCTACAAAGACAGCAAAGCACTTTCTGCTGCTCAAAGGTATCCAAGCTCCATGTCCTAAAGGATGGGAGGAGCATGATCACCTGGGAAATCCGAGATCACATTTCTTTCCAATTTCCCTTCGTCCAGCGAACGTGAGTATAGATTTGAACTGATCAATTCTGCTTAAGCTCATTTTGTACTATGCATGCTGAAGGTCCAAGTCATCAGAGACTCCAACGTAGATCAACCAACAGATACAAGTGTGTACCTTCAAACCTAGTCCCTGAAAGATGCGACAATGTTAGTATTTCTCCAGACCATCAACAATGGCAATATGATGCAAAACCGCATGTCTGTATATATAGATATTGTCGTCAATGCACACAGGATGATAATCCCAGGCACAGTAGAAAAGTGAAATTAAGTAAAGAAAATAACTGATTACATCACTACATTATCATTACAAGCAAGAATGCATGATCCTTCAAGAAATAAATATCTAAGTCTGACAGTTCCCAACGCTTGAGGAAGGCGGAAAAAAAATCTCCCTCCTAGACTTGTTATCATAGTTTTCTCTTAACAATGGTACTTTTTTAACTTCATTTACCTTTTAAGATGCAAAGATTTAATGCTTAAGGAACAAATCGGCCAATGAAGTTAGCCTGCAGAATTTATCGTTATAACAAAGAAAAGCATGTGGATGCAAAAGTTGATATGTATATAACCTGTTTCAAGCATTATATGGAAATGAAAATAGCGACCCTAAGAAGAAAATACAAGTAAAACTCAAATATATTAAAAAACTGCCAAACATTAGATGACCAATGAAATATAAATTTCTGAATTCCTTTGAAAAATATGAAGAGTCTGCATTATAAGTGAGGATATAACTGTAGAAATGTAAATATTGACATGCCAATTCCTGAGAGCATTGTGTTTTAACGAAAATTTTACATCTGATAGAAACAAAAATTTAGTCCTCAATATATATTGTCACAAGTCTTAGTAAATCTGTATTTGAGGTACCATGTGGCCAAAAATCCCATAGAAGCACTAAGCTCTTTTAATTTGGCCCGAGGAAATAAGATCATGTCATGAACTTATCACTGTAGATAGTAGTATATTTGCACGCTAGTACTAAATGGAATCTTGCACCTGAACAAGTCGAGTTCAGATACCTAGTCTATTAACATAAGGTGACTTATAGAAGGATGAGCAAGAAAGGGTTGCAAAGCGCAGAGAAAGCACATTGTACCTCTAGGCAAACAAGTTCAAGACAATGCTAGTGGAATCTGCAAGGTTACATGATATGTCTCGTGCTTATAATGTGTCAAAATAGGTGATTCAAATCAGAAGATGCTTAATTTCAGGTATGTTTGAACTTTGACCAATATCTCATAGAAGCAATGGAACTTTTTTATTTGCAACAGAAAAAGAACCATATCATGAAATTATTTCTAAAGACAGTTGGAGGTTAAAAAAGAGCAGCAACAAAAATATGCACAAAATTTTGTTTACCAAGGACTAGATCACTTACCAATATTTTATCAAACCATCCCAGCCACAGGTTGCAACTTTACTCTGTTCAAGTGGATGCCACTCAGAACCAATGCATACCCCTTCATGACATTTGAGAGTTCTGAAAACTTTGCAACTCTTCCAATCCCAAAACCAGCACCTGCCTTCACCATCTCCTGACAAGACGAATCGGCCATCAGGCGAAAAATTAACCTGACAAGCATACCCAGCCACAATGTGCCCTGCAAATCTCTTCTTCTTGTTGAGCTGAAACCTCTCTCTTGTGCTATAGATAAGAATCTGATTATCCAAACTCTGTGCAGCAAGCCAATTCGAATTCGGGTGCAACGAAATGGATGGCATTGAGTGCATATGAGGTTCACTAATATACTTTATGACCACTGGAATCCCAAACTCCCAAACACGAAGGGATTTATCATCGCTAGAAGTTACAAACCTCCTGTTATTATCCACGAAAGTTATGGTGTTCACTGCCCCTAAATGCTGATCATACTCCTGAGTTATCTGACCAGTATTCATATCCCATTGCACAATCTTCTTGTCACTCATACCAGCTAATAACACATTCTGCTTATCCTCGTCCGGATTAAGCCTGACAACATATGGTATCTTCCCCGTGGAGAAGGTCGATATGACCTGTCCAGTCTCAGTATCCCAGTACTTAATATTCTTATCATAGCTAGCAGTCAAAAACTTGCTTCCATCATTACTAAAACAGATATCCCTCACAGCCTTAGAGTGCCCCATGTATGTCCTCATACATTTCCCCGAATTATACACATCCCATATCTTCACCTTGGTATCCATACCTGCTGACAGTATCAAATGCCCATATTTAGGGAAAAATCTAATAGCTGATACCCCTTTAGTATGCCCACTCCACGTGTGCACCAATCTTTTGGGTATATAACAATGATCATTAGTAGCTTTAGCGTCCTTAGGAGGTGCAATCCAAGACCTCCCTTGGTAATCCCTCTCCTCTTTCCCATGAAAAGTACTCTTATCAACCGTAGTATTATTGGTATTATTTTCGTTATCTGCTCCTTCACCCTTTTTCTTAGCATGCTCCTCGGCATACCTCTTTTGTTCCTCAGTCAACTCACCTCCAATTCTTTCTCTCTTCCCGGCCCAAGGACTCTTACTATTTCTCCTTATCCATGCCTCACTGGCAGGGTTATCAACCTCAGACAAGTCCAAGGCCACACCGTCTTCTTCACCATCATTTTGGCCCAATTTCTCCAATTTTTCCTTTTTCTTCTCAACCTTCCTTCTTTTCTGCTCGTTTTGCGGAATATTATAAACAGAAATACCATTATGCTCCTCTAATGCACCTAAATCACCAACATAACTAGTAGAAGAAGGGTCCGCAGCATACCCGTACTTATAAAAGGTGTTGTATTGCTCATCAAAAACAAAAGGTTCAATAGAGGCATCTTCAACAAACCCTAGCTTGTGATTACGGAGACCCTGAGCTATACCGTCTTTCGCATATGGATGAGCCGGACCATAAATTGGCGCCCATAGCTGGTCGTAAGTAGGGTTGAAGGACACCACGTGCTGCGTCGGATCAAGCGGTTTGGTTTGAGCTTTGCCGCCGGTTACAGCTAGGGCTAACATTGTGTCGTCGACTTCAGGAGCAGAGGATTTTGGAGAGAGTCGTCGAATAGGAGAGGAATCCGGCGAGGGTTCGGAGGCGGCTTCGGTGGTGGTGGTGGTGGTGGAGGAGGGAGGGTTTTCAGGTTCCATTGCCGTAGAATCATCCTCGCCGTCGCTGTTGGTGTAAGATCGAAGAAGATCCATTGAAACAAAATCTAGTAGGATTGGGTACGGAGTATCGATTGACTTGCAAGGAGAAAACAAGAGACGAGTTCTCAGATTTGTCTGCGGCAGATAACTATGACGGTGTCGGGTTATTAGGTCCGGTTCGGATTTTTGGAATGAGACACATTTTATAAGGGGACAATTCTGATATGGATAAGGGACAATTGGACCTTCCGATTCAGAATTGCTTACATCATCATATAGTCGTATATCTCCTCATTCTGTGGTAATGTGCTCAGTTCTGAAGCACAAGGTCCACATCAAAATTTTCCTTTATAAAGTGCTACACTTTTGCTTTTTTTTTTAAAGGAGAAAATTATTTCGAGAATTGACAACATCTACCCTTTTTTTGGGATCCATTTCTTTGCCAACTACCAACCATCGAACTGATCTCTTTTCATTTATTTTGGGTATTATCAAACCTATTCTAGCCCCTGTCAATCAGACTAAAGAAGAGCCCCAGAAAAGCAAGGGGTTATATTAGACAATTCGGCTTGAAGCGCATTCACTATTACACGTCGTATGAGAAAATTCAAGAGATCTCAAAATCATTAAGACGAGGATTTAGTTTTTATAGCGTTATTTGCTAAAACCTCAACAGAAAAATTACATGACCTATGAACATAGCAAATTTAGTGTACCATCACCTTACTCAAAGACGTCTACTATCAATTAATCTATAGTCCTTGATCCATCGATTGATATAGAATGTCATCTATCATTGCTTTGGGAGCGAACCCAAAGTAGATTTAATTAGTCTTAGTCGTGCCTAACATATGTCCCTATTGTTGGATTACATTTAATCTAAGGTGCGCCAATTCGATTGGGCCGGGCCGGGCTGCGATTGGATTGGGCCCTTAATCGGGTTGGGCCCTTAATCGGGTTGGGCCGACCAACCCATTTGGACAGACCTTATGGCTGGAAAATTGGATATATTTTCCAGCTCTTATCTCTTAGAAGGAGGTTAAAGTGGTGGAGAATGTGGAGGAGTGGTTTCCTCCATGATCTCCCACTTCCTCCTTTCTCTCTCCCCACTCTCCCTTGAATGACTAATGATTTTTCTTAGTAGTCTAAGTCATTATTCTCCACCTTTTGAAAGGTTAGAGAAGAGAGATAAAGAGAGAGCATTCAAGAGATCTTGAATAGAAAGAAAAGACAGCTTTTCTATATACTTGTTTTCTAGCTTTGGCTAATAGAAAAGAAGTAAGAAAACTGTTTCTTGTTTTTCGAAAGGTCCTATATCCACCATATATATACTCCATCTTGAAGAGTGTCTTCAAGACTTCTACGAGGCGTTGGCTAGCACCAAGCGGTAGAGGACCATCCCCGGAAGATCGAGTCGATATTGGGAGGCGGAGCTCGTGTTGAGTGGCGTTTACGTTCGTGACAACAAACCTACAAGCTGAAACCGTTTGGGACTTATTACGCACTTCGAAAGGTATAATGCTATCCCAGTAGTCTAAGGTTCTTACTCGTGAAAGATCCTATTAGAGGCGGGTCGTTTTATTTCACTTTGCATAACTTGTTTTAGACCCAGGTTATTCCTCTAACGGTGGTATCGGAGCCACTCACGAGTACCCTATAGACTTAATGTGCTATAGTATTTTTAATATGGATTATGAATCTATATTTTGCATGCCTTAGGATTGCTAGAAATGTTGTATATCATGTATGACATGTTTTTGCATCATTTTGTATGTATGAGAGTCGAGATCTTCGGTCGACCGTAATGTCTGTTTTGGTCAACCGAGTACTCTCAGTATCTCTGTTCGGACGATTGGGAGATAGGTCGGTTCAACCGATCGTTACCCGATCGGCCGAGCGGGGATGGCTCGATCCCATCGAATCAAAACGAGAATATGAAATGTTCATTTCTGTTGGTTGCTCATTTTTCATAAATTGTTATGTTAGTTGAGCATGATGCATAGTAATCGCCTTTACCCTGTTGGTTTATTTTATAAATACGATCTGCAAATCGTGCCTATCTCTTTTTATCAAAAGTTGTAATTCTCTTCTCATCAAATCCCCTCGAATGTAACTCGAGGTTTCCTTAGAATTATGTAATTCTAGATTAGGAGAAGGTACAAAGCTGTGATGATGATTTGGAGACAACCACCTGAAGGTCAGGCGGTGTAAAATAGAATGTTTTCTTTTCACACCCTTAGGTTGACTTCACAGTTTTTCCATTGGCTTGGAAAAACCGAATAGGATATGGCGATTACTATTGCATTTTTACTTTTATGTATTGGATGCATATGTATATAAGCATAAAAGCTGTTTTATTTTATACTTTTACAGTGAGATTGTTAAAAACAAAACCCCTCAATTAAATATTAATTAGTGCCTTCCTAAGTTTGGCCCTCGTCAAGGCCTAGATCGACATTAGTATGGGACATGCCAAAGCTGTACATACGTGTCTATCCGGGTGAGGCGCGAAGGATAATTTGTGATATCCACCGGAAAAAACTTAGGGTCATAGTTAACTGGATTATCTCAATAAATGGATTGAGGATCTAGAGGCAAAAGAGTTGAGAAAAGTGTATAATGATACGCTTGAATAAATGTTATTCACTCAACTAACCAAGAATTACATAATTTGATGTAATTGGCAAACGTTGCCTACCTAAATAACTAAGTTTTGGGCGATCAGCCAAAGCTGACTCAGAACAAGGTGAAATATGGATCTTGGCCCGCTAGAAAGTTAACGAACTTTACGAGTTGATAATGAGGGTTATTCACTCGAAGAAAATAGTGGGAAAAATCATTAAAAAGATAAAAGACCTAATAATGATTTTTATTGGTACTTACTTTGCATATGTATTTTGTTGTAGAAAAATGGCAAATTCAAACCAACACTATCACTGCGTTCTGTCCTTGAGAAGGACAAATTAGAGGGAGTTAACTTCCTCGACTGGTTCAGGAATTTGAGAATCGTTCTCAAGCATGAAAGAAAGTTGTATGTTCTAGAACATCCTATTCTTGATACACCAGAGGCTCGCGCTTCGGCCGCTGAAAGAAGTGCTTATCAGAAGCATTGTAGTGATGCTTTAGATGTGTCTAGCCTCATGCTTGTCACCATGAACTCTGAGCTTCAGAAGCAACATGAGGACATGGGGCTTATGAGATGCTGGCTCACCTGAAGCAACTATATCAGGGACAAGCACGCCAGGAGAGATTCGACGTATCGAAATCTTTTTTTCAATGCAAAATGTCTGAAGGAATGCCAGTAGGAACTCACGTTCTTAAGATGATAGGTTATGTTCAGAACCTTGAAAAACTGGGATTTCCTTTGGGGCAAGAGCTGTCGACTGATTTGATCTTGCAATCGTTGCCTGAGTCATTCAATCAGTTCATTCCGAATTATCACATGAATGAAATTGACAAGCCATTGCCTGAGTTGTTGAACATGCTGAGGACTGCCGAGAAGGAAATAGGCAAGTCCAAGCCCAACACCATACTGATGGTGCAAAAGGGCAAAGGCAAAGGTTTTGTGAAATCCAAAGGCAAACCGAAAGGTAAGCCGAGGGCAAGCAAACCACTTTCAACAATGCACTCGAAATCTAAGGGTGGTGTAGCCAAGGACTCTATCTCGTCATCACTCGTGGTGAAAAGGGTCACTGGAAAAGGAACTGCAAAAGCTATGTTGCAGGGAAAAGGCTGGAAAAGGAGAAAGCAAATGTTGCTTCGGGCTCAGGTATTTATGTTGATGATATTAATATGATTGATATCAATTTAAATACAACTACTTCTTGGGTAGTTGATACCGGATGTGGTTCTCACATTTGTACTAATGTGCAGGGACTGCAAAGGAGTAGAGAGTTGGCAAAGGGTGAAGTGGAACTACGAGTTGGCAGCGGAGCACGTGTTGCGGCCACTAGTTGTAGGGACTTGTACTTTTACTTTGCCTTCAGGGCTTGTTTTGGGTTTAGAAAACTGTTTCTATGTACCAAGTTTAACTAAGAATATTATTTTAGTTTCTTGTTTGGACAAGAAAGGTTTTGAGATTTCAATCAAAAACCAATGATTATCGTTAGTTTTGGATAATATTTTTTATGCAAGCGCCTCTTTGATTAATGGTCTATATATTTTAGACCTTGATATGCAAATTTTAAATATAAATACAAAAAGGATTAAGACTAATGATTCTAATCCGACATACCTCTGGCATTGTCGCTTAGGCCACATAAACGAAGACCGCATATCCAAGCTCCATAAAGATGGGCTGTTGGAATCATTTGACTTCATTTCTTATGATCAATGCGAATCTTGTTTGTTGGGTAAGATGACAGCATCACCTTTCACTAAGCTAGGTGAGAGAGCCGATGCTTTATTAGGACTAATACATAGTGATGTATGTGGCCCTTTTAATATACATGCAAGGGGTGGTTACCTCTACTGCATTACCTTTACTGATGACTTCAGTAGGTATGGATACGTGTTCTTGATGAAACACAAATTCGAAGCATTTGCTAAATTTAAAGAGTTTAAACTAGAAGTAGAAAACCAACTTGGCAAGAGTATTAAGGTTCTTCGATCTGATCGAGGAGGAGAATACTTGAGTCAAGAATTCTGTGACTATCTAAAGGATTGTGGAATCGTTTCACAACTTTCTCCTCCAGCTACTCCACAATGGAATGGTGTATGTAAGCCCTAAGGGCGAACGAACTCAGTTTTTGATATTGGACAAACGTTTGATGTTGTGTCTAATGATCTCAATCTTTGTGATAGAATAATGGTTCTCATAATGGAAGCTCTAAGTACTTCAATCAAGCCATGATCAAGATTCAAAGTTATACTTAAAGGCGCATCTCGTCGAGATTGAAGATTGAAGACTTAGGTTTGGTTAGGATAGCTTTGTCTTTATAAGTCTTTATCTTATAAGCTCTAACCATTTCTCTTATGAACATAAACATACAACACTTTAGTCTTGCATGCTCATAAACACGTTTTCAAAAGGCTAAGTTTCAAAAGGATTCTTATTTCCAAAAGCCTTTGTTTTCAAGGTCTAAGTCCTTTAAAATGGTTTTCCAAATGTTCTTAGTTGTTACCTTTTTGGGAAAACCTTTTAGACTTCAAAAGATTTCAAAACAAGTGAAAAATCAACATCTCTCAAAGCTCAGGAGGTCGGTCGACCGAGATTAGCTCGGATCAACCGAAGAGAAACAGAGAGTTGAACATATATAGGTCGGTCGACCTATGGCCAGCTTCGGTCGACCGAAGTGGTGCTCGGTCATCCGAGGTCTCTGTTCGGTCAACCGAACTCTGCGAGAACTAGCCGTTATTTGACCGTTGCAGAGTCGTTTTTCAGCCTATTTTGAAATGTATAAATACTCCAAAGCTTGAGAATGACTCAAGGACTTGCACATACAATATTCATTGATTTCTT
Organism: Vinca minor; assembly: GCA_026122235.1. Lineage (NCBI taxonomy): Eukaryota > Viridiplantae > Streptophyta > Magnoliopsida > Gentianales > Apocynaceae > Vinca > Vinca minor. Next base: position 2,742,401 of record JAOCZM010000230.1, read on the forward strand.
ATCGAGTCTAAACACTCACAAAGAAAATGCTCTTCATTTCCATGATCTAAATCATTCAAGAGTGTTATTTCTCAAGCAAGACAAAGAGTGTGCATCTTATGTTCTAAGAGAGGATTCTTCTTGTACTTAAAAGGTATCTATCTTTCACTTAGAAGAGTGAACAACCTTGTTCTTAAACTATCTCAATTCCCTTTCTTAGTGATAGGGTTATTCTTGTATAAGTCCTACTTTGTGTGGGCAAATTGTTAAGTCCTACTTAGTGTGGGCAAATTGATAAGTCCTACTTTGTGTGGGCAATTTACTCTTAGTGAGTTTTGTATTGTGGTTGTGTTGTAAAACTCTTAGTGAGTTGTCCACAAGTGTAAAATCCTTCTTAGTGAAGTTGTTGAAATCCTTGGGTGCGGCTCAAGGTAGTGGATGTAGATTCTAAGTGAATCGAACCACTCTAAATCCTTTGTCTTGTGATTGGCTTTCGTATTGCTTTTAATCATCTTGCTCAAACTTACACTAGCATTGAATAGATTCGAAAAAGTTTGCAAGATCGATTAAAACCCAATTCACCCCCCCCTTGTGTTTTACAATTGGTATCAGAGCCTCGTCTTCACCTTTAGCTTAACCGCTTGAAGTAAAGATTATGGCAGAAAATTCCGCCTTAGCGTTCTTAGAGGGGTCTTCCACTAATAGACCACCACTCTTTGAAGGAAACAACTATGATGCTTGGAAAGACCGTTTCAAGATATATGTGTGCTCCATAGATTATTCTTTATGGCATATATTTGAAGAAGGTCCATATGTTCCCATGAAGATTGTTGATGGTATTCAAGTGCCAAAGCCGGACCGTGAGCTAAATGAAGTTGAGTCCAAGGAAATGACTCGAAATTATAAGGCAATGAACATTCTTAGTTGTGCCTTGGATCAAGATGAATACAATCGTGTCCGTGGAAGCAAATTCGCCCACACTATGTGGAAAGTGCTTGAGGATGAAGAAGGAAGTGATGATCAAGAAGAAAAAAGACCACATGTGTCTTATGGGATTTGGTAATGAGGTACATCTTTCTCCCTCTATTTCAAATTCTAATGATGATGATGATAATGATGAGGATGATCCTAATGAGCTTTTATGTGATATGTATGATCAATTAAAGAAATGTGCAAAGCAAAACAAAGATATGAAGCTTAAAATTGAATCTTTGCTTGAAGAAAGATCTAGGTTGTCTAGTGAGAACAAAAAGATATGTGATGAGGTTTATAAAACACAAGAGGGGGGGAGGGGGAGGGGGTGAATTGGGTTTTAACTAATCTTGTAAACTTTTTCGAATCTCTAAGCAATGCTATTGTAAGTTTGAGCAAGATGATTAAAAACAAAGAAAAACCCAATAACAAGACAAAGGATTTATAGTGGTTTGACTCACTCAGAATCTACATCCACTACCTTGAGCCGCACCCAAGGATTTTAAACAACTTCACTAAGAAGAATGTTTACACTTGTGGCTAACTCACTAAGAGTTTTACAACACAACCACAACTCAAAACTCACAAAGAGCTTGCCCACACTAAGTAGGGCTTTTACAACTTGCCCACACAAAGTAGGACTTATACAACCAAAACCCAATCACTAAGAAAGGGATGCCCACACAAAGTAGGACTTACAATAATAACCCTATCACTAAGAAAGGGAATTTAGAATGTTTAAAGACCAAGGTTGTTCACTCTTCTAAGTGAAAGATGTACCTTTGAAGCACAAACAATTTCAGCTCTTAGAACATATGAAGCACACTCTTTGTCTTGCTTTTGAAATTCACCTTTGAATGATTTATATCATGGCAATGAAGTGCATTTTTCTTTGAAGGTGTTTAGACTTGATGAGAAATCAATGAGAATATGTTTTGCAAGCCTATGTAAGTGTTAGAGTCATTCTAAAGCTTTGGAGTATATATACATTTCAAAATATGGCTGAAAAACGACTCTTTAACGGTCAAATATCGGCTAGTTCCCGCAGAGTTCAGTTGACCGAACAAGGGAGCTCGGATGACCATGCATGGGGTCGGTCGACCGACTTGGCCCATAGCTCGACCGAAGTCCAATCGCCAATCTCTCTGTCTTGCTTCGGTTGATCCGAGGCAAGCTCGGATGATCCGACTTTCTGAGCATTGAGAGATGTTATTTTGACCCTTGTATTTAAATCTTTTGAAGTCTAAAAGGTTTTCTCAATATGAAACAAGTAAGAGCATTTAGAAAACCATTTTAAAGACTTATACTTTGTAAACAAAGGCTATTGAGATACTAGTGTATAAAGATCATTTTGAAACTTAGCCTTTCGAAAACGTGTTTATAAAAACATGCAAGACTTGAGTGTAGAGCTTATGTTCATGAGAGCTTTGGTTAGAGCTATATAAGATAAAGACTTATAACGACAAAGCTAATCTAACCAAACCTAAGTCTTCAATCTTCAATCTTTATGAGATGCGCCTTTAAGTATAACTTTGAATCTTGATACCAATGGCTTGATTGAAGTACTTAGAGCTTCCATAATGAGTTCCGATATTCTATCACAAAGATTAAGATCATTAGACACAACATCAAAAGTTTGTCCAATATCAAAAACTGAGTTTGTTCGCCCTTAGGGCTTACAATCTCCCCCTTTTTTATTATGACAAACTTTTATGTAATAAGATAGAATATGGACAAAATTAAGAACAAGGAAGCATGGCAAAAAGTTAAAGATCAATTAAGAGCAATGACTAGTGCTTTAAAAGATAAAACCAATGAAGACAAAAGCACTTAGCCATGATAACTTCTTTTTGCCATATAATCTAGTGACTCTTAGAAGAGCCCTATTTCCCAACCAACCTCCTTTCCTCCTTCCTTCCATTAAAAATGTTTTGAGACATAAGATATATGATAAGCTCCCCCTCAAAACATGCCAGGAAAAGATAAGCAATTATAGCAAAATGATTAGCAAGGATAATACACCAATTTTAATACCAATAATCATACACCAATTTTCTCCCCCTTTGGCATAATCAAAAAGACTTCAAACTCCAAAGATATAAGAGTGTACTTGCAAAAACATAAACAGTTCATAGCACAAACAAAGTTAATACACCAAATTTCTGAAGAATTATCTTTTTGAATAAGCTTGGTTGATTTCTAAATACAAAGAGTCCATAATGACACACAAATCTAAAGATGGTCATTTATGGTCCAAAAAGAATACTAACCCAAGCTAAAAACAAAGGAGATAAGGAATATAACCTTTAAGCACAATCTCCTCGTTTATCAAACATACGATGTTAGCTATTTGAAATAAAACCAAGTTTGATACCAATTGACCAATTGTAAAACATGATACCAATTGTAAATATAGCCAATTGTAACACACGTTTGAAAATATAGCTAACAAAGTACTAGTGGAAGTGATACCATGAATTCATAAGTTAAGCACATGTATCACAACCAAAAGAAGTAGAGGAAGTGTAAGATAACACTTTGAGTACATTCCTCTAACAAGTTAATGGTTAGCTAAATGAGTGTAGCAACTCTTAAAGTGATACTAACCAAAAACTATAATGAGATCACAATGGATAAGAAAATGAAGAATATGATCTCAAAGTTATTAAGGGAGAGTATATGTGATACCAATTAAAGACATAAACATTTATAACACATATAACTTCCAAAATAACTTACACAAGTTGGCTATAAGATATAAAAGATGAAAGGCAAGCCAACAAGTGATGTGATGATGTAAAATAAGACAATTGAGCAAACATCACATATAGAGTTTACATCATAAGTCAAGCATCTAGACGATCAACCACATAAGATAAATGCTATAGACTTGAATATAAACACAACCCCTATATGCAATGAAGATCAAGTAAAAACTGAGCATAGCATATACAAACTCCCCCAAAGCATAAGACACTACATAATAGAGGGGAGGGGGTTTTAAAAAGAGATTTCATCACAAGGATCAAATCATAAAGTTCACTTATAACATGCTCAAAATAATCAAAATATATGAAGAGCAAACATGTTATAAAAGGAAAGAGATTGAGTTTAGCAATATCTCATTGAATTTGATGAATGCTTTTGCACTTAGAGTTCCTTCAATGAGTTCCTTGAGCTTCTCAATCTTCTTTGCATGACAAGTGTAGAGTCATCAATGATGGGTGACTTTTCTTTTCTTGATGAACCCTCTACAATCTTGTAATCCTTAGCATTTGACTCTTTTCTTGGAGTCTTAGCTCACTTGTGCTATTCCTTGTAGTTCATATCTTCTTCTTGAAGCTTAGAACTCTTTGTTACCTACAAGGAATTCTTGAGAACAAATATGGTACCTTTTTAAAGGTCCTTCATGATTAGCTCAATATCTCAAGTAACACATATATGCATAAGGATCATTGCAAATCAAAAACAAAAAACAACTAGATGGATTCTTAAATGAATGTGACATGTCAAAACAAGAATCAATCAAATTGCATAAGCTACATCTCATAGATACCTTAGCTAAAATCAACATGGACAATAAAGAACATGCTAAAGGTTATCTATATGAATATAACATTCAAGAATGTGAGATGCAACATATATAAGAGCAAGCATGTATATATATCAAAAACACTTAAACACATTATTTAAAGTGTTAAGAGAAGGTGATTTTGATACCTTTGCTTTCTTACCAAGTGATGAAGACATTGTATTGACACTTTGGCTCTTGTCATCACTTGATGCTTTGCTCTTTGTATCTAAGCAACTTGGTTCTCCAATTGATTAACATTTGAGCTTTGAGAATCCAAGTGTTAAGGAGTGCTTTTGAATTTCTTCTTTTGGCACATCTCCTTTTACTTCTCCCCAATGCCACTTCTCTTCGAATCAAGTCCATTGAAGCTTTGTGGCATACATCTAACTTATAAGAACCTATAAGATCAAGGGAAGAGTAGCTTTTGGTACCCACTTTTGTTTGGGTCCATGGGGGTTAGTTGAAGTGAGCTTAACTCTCCAAATGGTTTTAACTCCCCTTTCAATCTTCTTCTTAACATGGCATCTAACACAAGAGTGACCATGTTTTCCACAATATGTGCAATGAATACGTGGCTTAGAAGATTTGTGAGCATGCACAAGATAACTACTTGGCCTATGTGACATTCTAGCATTTAAAACATGATTCTTAGGTTTAAGCGAAGAGCTAGCAATATCAACATGTTTAGCAATATAACCAAGGCCAAGTTTATCAAGAGAAGCACATTGCATGCCAAGAATTTGATCAAGATTATTCTTACCCTTATTAAAGTTATCAACAAGAAGGGTAAGATCATTAACATTGTTTTTCAAATGATCAAACTCAACAAGCTTGTTTTCTAAAGATGACAATTTATTACAAGCTTCTATGTATTGTAATGAAGATGTATTGCAAGTAGTAATAAGATCGTCATTTTCACATTTGAAGCAATTAACATCATCACACAACTTCTTATTTTCATCAACCAACTTAGCACTTTCAACAAGCAAAGATTCAATTTTAAGCTTCATATCTTTGTTTTGCTTGGCACATTTTTTCAATTGATCATACATATCAATTAAAAGCACATTAGGATCATCCTCATCATCATCATAAGAATTTGAAGTAGAAGGAGAAGGATGTACCTCATTACCAAATGCCATGAAGCATAAGTTGGCATATTCATCATCACCGTCATCACTTGAAGAGCTTAGTCCTTCATGAGTATCTTCAAGCGTTTTCCACATAGAGTGGGCGGATTTGCTTCCAAGGACACGGTTGTACTCCTCCGGACTTAAGGCACAACTAAGAATGTTCATAGCCTTAAAATTTCGAGTCATTTTCATGGACTCGTCTTCATTTAGCTCATTGTCCGTCTTTGGAGTTTGAACACCCTCCACTACTTTCATCGGTACATATGGACCTTCTTCAAATATATGCCATAACGAATAATCTATGGAGCATACATATATCTTGAATCGGTCTTTCCAATCATCAAAATTATTTTCATCAAGAAGTGGTGGTCTATCGATGAAGATCCCTCTTGGTATGCTAAAGCGGAATATTCGGCCATAATCTTTTCTTCAAGCGGTTAGACTAAAGATGAAGACGAGGCTCTGATACCAATTATAAACACAAGAGGGGGGGGGGGGGCGGTGAATTGGGTTTTAACTAATCTTGTAAACTTTTTCGAATCTCTAAGCAATGCTATTGTAAGTTTGAGCAAGATGATTAAAAACAAAGCAAAACCCAATAACAAGACAAAGGATTTATAGTGGTTCGACTCACTCAGAATCTACATCCACTACCTTGAGCCGCACCCAAGGATTTTAAACAACTTTACTAAGAAGAATGTTTACACTTGTGGCTAACTCACTAAGAGTTTTACAACACAACCACAACTCAAAACTCACAAAGAGCTTGCCCACACTAAGTAGGGCTTTTACAACTTGCCCACACAAAGTAGGACTTATACAACCAAAACCCAATCACTAAGAAAGGGATGCCCACACAAAGTAGGACTTACAATAATAACCCTATCACTAAGAAAGGGAATTTAGAATGTTTAAAGACCAAGGTTGTTCACTCTTCTAAGTGAAAGATATACCTTTGAAGCACAAACAATTTCAGCTCTTAGAACATATGAAGCACACTCTTTGTCTTGCTTTTGAAATTCACCTTTGAATGATTTATATCATGGCAATGAAGTGCATTTTTCTTTGAAGGTGTTTAGACTTGATGAGAAATCAATGAGAATATGTTTTGCAAGCCTATGTAAGTGTTAGAGTCATTCTAAAGCTTTGGAGTATATATACATTTCAAAATATGGCTGAAAAACGACTCTTTAACGGTCAAATATCGGCTAGTTCCCGCAAAGTTCAGTTGACCGAACAAGGGAGCTCGGATGACCATGCATGGGGTCGGTCGACCGACTTGGCCCATAGGTCGACCGAAGTCCAATCGCCAATCTTTCTGTCTTGCTGCGGTTGATCCGAGGCAAGCTCGGATGATCCGACTTTCTGAGCATTGAGAGATGTTATTTTGACCCTTGTATTGAAATCTTTTGAAGTCTAAAAGGTTTTCTCAATATGAAACAAGTAAGAGCATTTAGAAAACCATTTTAAAGACTTATACTTTGTAAACAAAGGCTTTTGAGATACTAGTGTATAAAGATCATTTTGAAACTTAGCCTTTCGAAAACGTGTTTATAAAAACATGCAAGACTTGAGTGTAGAGCTTATGTTCATGAGAGCTTTGGTTAGAGCTATATAAGATAAAGACTTATAACGACAAAGCTAATCTAACCAAACCTAAGTCTTCAATCTTCAATCTTTATGAGATGCGCCTTTAAGTATAACTTTGAATCTTGATACCAATGGCTTGATTGAAGTACTTAGAGCTTCCATAATGAGTTCCGATATTCTATCACAAAGATTAAGATCATTAGACACAACATCAAAAGCCAATATCAAAAACTGAGTTTGTTCGCACTTAGGGCTTACAAGGTTGATTGCTTGAAAATCGAAAATGAAAAGCTTATTGCTACATGCAACACTTCCTCATTAAATTATCTAGAAGCCTATGATAAAGTGTCTTCTCTTGAATGCAAATTTGTTGAGTTTGATAGTTTGAAAAACAAAGTTGTTGAGCTCACTTTACTTCTTGATAAGTTCTCCAAAGGATCAAAAGATCTTGATCATATTCTTGGTATGCAACGTGCTTCACATGATAAACATGGTCTTGGTTATATTGCTAATCATGTTGGCATTGCTAGCTCTTCTCATATTCCTAAGAATCATGTTGTGAATGCTAGAACACCACATAGGCCAAATAGATCTTTTAAACATGTTCACAAATCTTTTGAGCCATCTATTTGTTGCACTTATTGTGGAAAACATGGTCACACTTGTGTTCGATGCCATGTGAAGAAAAAGATTGAAAGGAGAGTTAAAACCATATGGAAAGTTAAGCGTACTTTAACTAACCCCCATGGACCCAAACAAAAGTGGGTACCAAAAGTTACTCTTCCCTTGAGTTTATAGGTTCTTATTAGATCAAAGGAGAAACACTTGGATTCTCAAAGATCAAATGTTAACCAATTGGAGAACCAAGCTGCTTAAATACAAAGAGCAATGCATCAAGTGATGACAAGAGCCTTAGTGTAAATCCAATATCTTCATCACTTGGTAAGAAAGCAAAGGTATCAAAATCACCTTCTCTTAACATTTTAATTAATGTGTTTAAGTGTTTTTGGTATATATTTTTTTATATGCTTGCTCTCATATATGTTGCATCTCACATTCTTGAATTTTGTATTCATATAGATGACCTTTAGCATGCTCTTCACTGTCCTTGTTTATTTTAGCTAAGGTATCTATGAGATGTAGCATATGCAACTTGATTGATTCTTGTTTTGTCATGTCTATTCATTTAAGAATCCATCTAGTTGGTGTGTTTATATTCAAGTCTATAGCATTAATCTTTTGTGGTTGATCGTCTAGATGCTTGACTTAGGATGTAAACTCAATATGTGATGTATGCTCAATTGTTCATATTTTACATCATCACATCACTTGTTGGCTTGCTTTTCATCTTTTATCTCTTATAGCCAACTAGTGTAAGTTATTTTGGAAGTTATATGTGTTATACATGTTTATTTCTTACATATACTCTCCCTTAATAACATTGAGATCATATTCTTCATTTTCTTATCCGTTGTGATCTCATTATGGTTTTTGGTTAGTTTACTTCAAGAGTTGTTATACTCATTTAGCTAACCATTAACTTGTTAGAGGAATGTACTCAAAGTGCTATCTTACACTTCCTCTGCTTCTTTTGGTTGTGATACATGTGCTTAACTTATGAATTCATGGTATCACTTCCACTAGTACTTTGTTAGCTATATTTTCAAACATGTTTTACAATTGGTCAATTGGTATCAAACTTGGTTTTATCTCAAATAGCTAACATTGTATGTTTGTTAAACGGGGAGATTGTTTTTAAAGTTTTATTCTTTATCTCCTTTGTCTTAGCTTTGCAAGTACACCTTATGCTTATTCTTTTGAACTACCTTTGGAGTCTTTTTTATTATGCCAAAGGGGGAGAAAAATGGTGTAATCTTGCTTAGTGATTGGTGTAATCATGATTAGAGAAAAATGGTGTAATCTTGCTTAGTGTTATTTTATCTCTAACTCATTTTTACCCTGGCATGTTTTGAGGGGGAGCATTTATATTTTGAATATATTATATTTCTCAAAACTAGCCTTATGATGGAAGAAAGGAGGAAAGGAGGATGGTTGGGAAATAGGGCTCTTCTAAGAGTGCCTAGATGCTTATGGCAAAAAGAAGTTATCATGCTAGTGCGTTAGTCTTCATTGGTTTTATCTTTTAAGCACTAGTCTTTTGTTCTTATTTGTTCTTAGATCTTTTTGCCATGCTTCCTTGTTCTTAAATTGTCCATATTCTATCTTATTGCATCAAAGTTTGTCATAATCAAAAAGGGGGAGATTGTAAGCCCTAAGGGCGAACGACCTCAGTTTTTGATATTGGACAAACGTTTGATGTTGTGTCTAATGATCTTAATCTTTGTGATAGAATAATGGTTCTCATAATGGAAGCTCTAAGTACTTCAATCAAGCCATGATCAAGATTCAAAGTTATACTTAAAGGCGCATCTCGTCGAGATTAAAGATTGAAGACTTAGGTTTGGTTAGGATAGCTTTGTCTTTATCTTATAAGCTCTAACCATTCCTCTTATGAACATAAACATACAACACTCTAGTCTTGCATGCTCATAAACACGTTTTCAAAAGGCTAAGTTTCAAAAGGATTCTTATTTCCAAAAGCCTTTGTTTTCAAGGTCTAAGTCCTTTAAAATGGTTTTCCAAATGTTCTTAGTTGTTACCTTTTTGGGAAAACCTTTTAGACTTCAAAAGATTTCAAAACAAGTGAAAAATCAACATCTCTCAAAGCTCAGGAGGTCAGTCGACCGAGATTAGCTCGGATCAACCGAAGAGAAACAGAGAGTTGAACATATATAGGTCGGTCGACCTATGGCCAGCTTCGGTCGACCGAAGTGGTGCTCGGTCATCCGAGGTCTCTGTTCGGTCAACCGAACTCTACGAGAACTAGCCGTTATTTGACCGTTGCAGAGTCGTTTTTCAGCCTATTTTGAAATGTATAAATACTCCAAAGCTTGAGAATGACTCAAGGACTTGCACATACAATATTCATTGATTTCTTATCAAGTCTAAACACTCACAAAGAAAATGCTCTTCATTTCCCTGATCTAAATCATTCAAGAGTGTTATTTCTCAAGCAAGACAAAGAGTGTGCATCTTATGTTCTAAGAGAGGATTCTTCTTGTACTTAAAAGGTATCTATCTTTCACTTAGAAGAGTGAACAACCTTGTTCTTAAACTATCTCAATTCCCTTTCTTAGTGATAGGGTTATTCTTGTATAAGTCCTACTTTGTGTGGGCAAATTGTTAAGTCCTACTTAGTGTGGGCAAATTGATAAGTCCTACTTTGTGTGGGCAATTTACTCTTAGTGAGTTTTGTATTGTGGTTGTGTTGTAAAACTCTTAGTGAGTTGTCCACAAGTGTAAAATCCTTCTTAGTGAAGTTGTTGAAATCCTTGGGTGTGGCTCAAGGTAGTGAATGTAGATTCTAAGTGAATCGAACCACTCTAAATCCTTTGTCTTGTGATTGGCTTTCGTATTGCTTTTAATCATCTTGCTCAAACCTACACTAGCATTGAATAGATTCGAAAAAGTTTGCAAGATCGATTAAAACCCAATTCACCCCCCCTTGTGTTTTACAGTGTATCTGAAAGGAGGAACAGAACCTTATTAGATATGGTTCGTTCTATGATGAGTCACACGAGCCTGCCCAATTCTTTTTGGGGACACGCACTAGAGACAGCAGCTTTAACACTTAACCGCTGCTCCATCTAAATCGATTGCAAAGACGTCATACGAGTTATGGGATCAGAAGCGTCCCCAGCTTTGTCTTTCCTCAAGATTTGGGGTCGTGAAGCTTTTGTAAACGCTCGACTTCCGATAAGTCGGCTCCAAAATCTGAAAAGTGCATATTTGTAGGTTATCCTAAGGAAACTAAATGATACTACTTTTATATCCCTAACGAAAACAAAGTGTTTGTTGCTCGCACGGGAGTCTTTCTAGAAAAAGAATTTGTTTCTAGAAACACGAGTGGGAAAAGCGTAGAACTTAGTGAAGTTCTAGACTCTCAAACTAACACTAATGATAAGATGGAAATTGAACAGACTCCACAAGTTGTTGTGCAGCAGAGTGCCACAAACAGGTTGTGCAGCCAGCACCAGATTCAAGAAACACAAGAATTGCGTAGAGTCCGGTAGAGTTCGTCGTCCACCTCCGAAAAAAATTTGGTTTTTTTCATAACAGAACATGGTGATGTTATGTTTGTGGATCACGATGAACCTTCAACCTACAAACGAGCAATTAATAGCCCGGATTCGAGAAATGGCTTGAGGCCATGAGATCCGAAATGGACTCCAAAACCAAGTCCGGATCTTGGTTGATCCACTGAAGGGGTAACTCCCATAGGGTGCAAATAGGTTTTTAAGATTAAAACCGACATGGAAGGGAATGTACAAAGCGTCATAAGGGCGGCTCAGTCGCGAAAGGTTTCAAACAAGTTCATGGTATTGACTATGACGAGACCTTTTCCCCTCGTAGTTATGTTCAAGTCCATTCGGATTTTGCTTGCTATTGCAGACTTACTATGACTATGAAATCGGCAAATGGATGTCAAAACCGCTTTCCTTAATGGAAAACTTGAAGAGGATGTGTATATGATACGACTCGAAGGTTTTGTCACTCCGAGAATGCTTTGGAAAAGTATGTAAGCTTCAGAGATCCATTTATGGACTCAAGCAAGCTTCTCGAAGTTGGAACATCCGTTTTAATGATGCCGTCTGTGAGTTTGGCTTCATTAGAAATGAGGATGAGCCTTGTGTTTACAAGAAGGTTAGTGGGAGCTCAATCGTATTCCTGGTTTTGTATGTAGATGACATACTACTCATTGGAAACGACATACCAACCTTAAAGTCTGTCAAGGCTTGGTTGAGTACGTGTTTCTCTATGAAAGACTTAGGCGATGCCAGCTATATTCTGGGAGTCAAGATCTATAGAGATAGATCCAGGAGACTCATTGGCCTAAGTCAGAGTACATATATAGACAAGGTGCTAAAGCGGTTTAGCATGCAAGAGTCTAAGAAGGGCCTTTGTCCTATGCACATGGTACTGTTCTGTAGAACAAATAGTGTTCTAAAATGCCTGCCGAATTAGAACGCTTGAAAGAGATCCTTTATGCTTCTGCCATAGGATCCATCATGTACGCCATGTTATGTACTCGCCCAAATGTCTCGTTTGCCTTAAGCCTTACGAGCAGATACCAGTCTAATTATTGTGAACGTCACTGGATCTCAGTCAAGAATATCCTCAAGTACTTAAGAATGACTAAGGATACATTCTTGATTTATGGAGGGGCGGATGAGCTCGTTGTAAGTGGTTACACCGATGCTAGTTTCCAAACCGATAGAGATGATTTCCGACCGCAATCGGGATATGTGTTTAACTTGAATGGAGGTGTTGTGAGCTGACGCAGTTCAAAGCAATCGACCATCGCAGATTCTACGACAGAGGCCGAGTACATAGCTGCTTGTGAAGCAGCTAAGGAGGCAGTTTGGATCAGGAAATTTATTTCCGACCTGGATGTGGTTCCTAGTATTGCGAACCCTATAGACCTCTATTGTGACAACAATGGGGCTATTTCACAATCTAGGGAATCCATATCTCACCAGAGGTCCAAACATGTACTACGGCGTTTTCACCTAATCCGCGAGATTATAGAAAGAGGTGATGTGCATATATGTAGAGTAGATTCGGCGAGACAATGTCGCCGATCCACCGACGAAGCCACTGTCGCGGCAGCGAGCATGATCGTCACACTAGCTCCATGGGTATCCGATATCCCGGAGGGCTGATCTTTAGAGACGAGTCATTAGTATGCCCTTAAAGACCAATCGGTAGATGATTTTGGGTCTTTAGTGCAAGTGGGAGATTATTGTATCGTATTTATGTAATTTTCATTTTGATGAATAAAAAAGGCATAAATTCCGAGTATTATTTCAATATGTTTCTGCGTTCTTAAAAACATAATGAAATAATATGTCCTTAGAATAGTATTCATAATTGTTATGATTACGAAAGCGTCCCCTAGTCGAACATTATTATGGAATCTTCGAGGACAATAATAATGCGTAAGATTAGTATGTGCGGTGATTGATATAAGATATCGGATCGTCACATGGGTATATATGATTAGAGAATCATTATACTTTGGGACGAGACTCGACATGAGAAACACACCATGGGGTTGTTATATAATAGTCAACGGTGTTTCTCAATTTTTGACTGGGTTGTATATGAGATCCTTCGACTTGAGGTCTCACAAGAGTTCTTGCATGTCTAGTGTTATGCTTTGATACTGTTAAACGCTATCCGTAACAGGGTGAGCAATAAAGGCATTTATTGGGTATATCACGAATCTTGTTCAGGATGAATGTGATGCAGAAAGGATTTGTCCCTCCTATATAGCAGGAGCGATATCTTGGGCCCCTCTGATGGAGTCTAACTAATTCATGGCCATTAACAAATGAATTAGTATATGATGTTGATGTCATTTGACTAGTCTACTCGCGAATCAAGAAACTAAAAGATTGGACAATACAAGTGTGACTTTTTCCATGACTTGTGTTCAATCTAGATATCAAGGACAAAAGGATTTAAATACAAATGTCAAATGGTGTGATTATGATAGTCACCAGATATTTATGAATTGGGGGTAACTAGATACCTCTCATTACCTCTGACATATGATGTCACGGCCAATATCATAGATACCTCCTGGGTCGCACTCATAGATCAACTGGATTGGGCTTGTTGGAGTACATTTAATCTAAGGTGCGCCAATTCGATTGCCCGACCGGGATTGGATTGGGCCCTTAATATGGTTGGGCCGACCAACCCATTTGGACCGACCTTATGGCTGGAAAATTGGATATATTTTCCAGCTCTTATCTCTTAGAAGGAGGTTAAAGTGGTGGAGAATGTGGAGGAGTGGTTTCCTCCATGATCTCCCACTTCCCCCTTTCTCTCTCCCCACTCATCCAATTTTCCAGCTCTTATCTCTTAGAAGGAGGTTAAAGTGGTGGAGAATGTGGAGGAGTGGTTTCCTCCATGATCTTCCACTTCCCCCTTTCTCTCTCCCCACTCTCCCTTGAATGACTAAGAAAAATGTTGATTTTTCTTAGTATTCTAAGTCATTATTCTCCAGCTTTTGAAAGGTTAGAGAAGAGAGATAGAGAGAGAGCATTCAAGAGAGCTTGAATAGAAAGAAAATACAGCTTTTCTATATACTTGTTTTCTAGCTTTGGCTAATAGAAAAGAAGTAAGAAAACTATTTCTTGTTCTTCGAAAGGTCCTATATCCACCATATATATATATATACTCCATCTTGAAGAGTGTCTTCAAGACTTCTACGAGGCGTTGGCTAGCACCAAGCGGTAGAGGACCATCCCCGGAAGATCGAGTGGATATTGGGAGAGGCGGAGCCTGCGTTGGTGGCGTTCCGTTCGTGACAACAAACCTACAACTGAAACCGTTTCAAACTTATTCTGCACTTCGAAAGGTATAATGCTATCCCATAGTCTAAGGTTCTTACTCGTGAAAGATCCTATTAGAGGCGGGTCGTTTTGTTTCCGCTGCATAACTTGTTTTAGACCCGGTTATTCCTCTAACACCTATATCACCTTGGGACAATCACAAGGAGCAATTTATATCACTAAAATAAGAATGTCATAAAAGTTTATCACTTGCACAAAACTAATCTAGCCCATGTTTCCCAACTCCTTCAGCATCAAGATGTTTTCGAAACACTATCTTCCAGAGGTTTGGTAATTGGATCTCCATGTTCTATTTAATAGGAATGTGCTCAACTACTTTTTTGTGGTATTTCATATTTGCGTTCTTACTATTCTGGTGGCTTCTAGGTTGTTTACATGTGACACATTACTTGAATTGTCACAAAATAGTAAAAGTGGATTTTCTATATTTAGCACAACCTCAAGCTCCGTTAAGAACTTAGCCAAATGGGCTATTTCGACACTTCCGAAGATGTGACATACTCTGCTTCCATGGTAGAATCAACAATACAAGATTTCTTAACACTTCTCCATGAAACTGCCCTTCCATAAAGAGTGAAAACATATACACTTTTGGATTTATTTTCATCTATATCACCTTGGAAATCAGAGTTTGTGTATCCTAGAGGAATAAAATCATTGGCGTTTCTAATCAACATATATTCTCGAGTACTTTTAAGATACAAGACTTAGTACACACCGATATTTGTGGTCCTTTATCTACACCAACAAAAGATAGATACGAGTATTCATCACGTTCATTGATGAAAATACACGATTTGATTACATGTACCTGATGACGCGCAAGTCTTATTTCATTAAAAAGCTTAAGGAGTTCAAGATTGAAGTAGAGCGTCAAATATGTAGACAACTTAAAGTGTTGGAATCAGATTGTGGTGGAGAGTATTTATCTGGTGAATTTCAGAACTACTTAAGAGTGTGGAATAGTTTCTCACTTGATTATACCAGGTACTCCCCAGTAGAATGGTGTAGCAGAAATGAGAAACATAACGTTGATAGAGATGGTAAGAATCATGATGACTCATACTACTCTTCCCATATTCTTATGGGAATATGCCCTAGAAACAACTATTTATATTTTGAATATGATACCTTCCAAATCTATACTTGAGACTCCCTCTGATGTGGTGAAGGACAAATCTAGAAAATCTTAGGACTATTCGAGAGAAAATGTACTGACTAACGGAGGTAAGATAGAACATAATTCAAACTGTTCATATGTTGACCATAGACAGTTTTATTGTAACGACTCTTTCATATGTTGACCATTTTGTAATTTGTAACGACTCTTTCATATGTTGACTATTTTCTATGATATAAAAATGATTTGTTTCACATTTCTAACTACCAAGAGAACAACTAACAAGTTATAAATAGGCCAAACACTTTAAAGAGCTAAATTCTTTCATCTTTATCAAAATACATCATTTTGAGCTAGAGCTTCATATTCATACTCTTTTATTCTCAAAATTTCTTAGAGCTTTCAATTCTATTATCCAATCATTTCAGGGATTTGTGTATTGCGCTAAATTGTAAAGTCTCATTTGTTGAGGTTCATCTTTATCTTGAAAAAGGTTTGTGTGGCAAGACTTGATTGTGTGAGAGTAGTGGTTTTGGGTTTCCTTAGTGGAGTGAAACTTTCTTGTAGTTATAGGAATTAGAGTGAGTGGTGAACCTGAAAACTAACTATGGTTGGTGTGTTCGTAAAACTTCCTTACTTAGTACAATAGATTAGAGAAGGTGATCCCAAGTGTTTTGAAGGGTTTCTTGGTGCATAAAAGTCTGTTAGTCAGTTTTGTCATTTCATGCATGTGCTCACAAATCAAAGCTAGTGGAAATTGCCAAAATCGTTGGGTGTGTCTCACAGTAGTGGATGTATATCATTGAGAATCAAACTACTATAAATCTTTGTGTTTTCTCTTTCTAACTCTTCCTACTTACTTTCAAGTTCTTGTTATTATTAACTTTGTCTATGTGTTATATGAACTTGTTGGTATGAGATTTATTTGTTCTACTTGAGTTACCATTCTTGTAAAGTGTCTCTTTCTTTGTCATTGCCACACGACTTGTAGTACTTGATCTTACAAGTTTTACAAATAGCATCCCCAGTTAATGTATCTTTTGTGGCATCTTGACTTATTATACTTTGCCCATCATCCTCTTCAGGTCTTCTAATCTTGAATCAAACATACTAGTGACCTAAGCCCCCCTCCATTAAATCATCTCATTGTCCTTAATCAACATACTTGTTATCTTATTGATCACGTAGGTGAAGATTTGTTTAGAAGAGTGGAAACATTTTAAGAACCTAATTCACCCTCCTCTTAGGTTCTCCCTTTCGGGTATTTCAGGAAGTGATGTGAACCACTTTAACCCTTGTCCATTTAAAGATTTAGGGAATAGACGAAACATGACAACATCACATTGCAAACTGTGAGTGTACTTTGTTGTATTGAAGAGCTCCAGGTGATCATGTGGATAGGTTGTGCCATCATAGTTCTCTAACTTAACCGATATATATTTGTCATGAACCTGGAAAGCTTGCATTTCTTTCGAGAGAGGGCCATGCTCAATGTAGTTTCATGTTATGCGGCTGGAGAAGTAAATTGGCTTTGGTAACTCAAGATAATCATTGAATAATAAATCAAGTCTTATTCCTAAGGCGCAGTAGCTTGACGTCTAAGTAATTGAGTATACAAACTTAGCTTGTTGATTGTTAGACCGTGACCTGCCTGACGAAGAGCCAGGATGGGACAAAGAGTCATGTGGGAAAGGTCCTCCCATCCTGACCTTGTGTCAGGAGACAATTATCAACACCTACCTAACGAAGAGTCTGTTTGTCAGGTGCGATTATTGGAGAGTCGCCAAGATGGTTACCAAAGATTATTGGCTTGATGTCGCATTGTGAATAGAAGAAGCGTGAACAACTCTTGGTACCTTAAGCTGTTTTCTAGTATTTTCTGGGAACTACCTCAGGTGTGTTTTTCGTAGCCATCGGAATATCTCTCTAGTTCTATGTTCTTTATTGTTCAAGCATAAAAGTGGCGGGCGTCAATTATGAAGCATCATTGTTCTTTGGGTTCCTGTTCTTCTCAGTTTCTAAGTACATAAGAGGTTATACAAAAGGGGGATGGCCGAGCCCCGACCTGTCTTTGATGCTTATATTAGTAAAGGAATTAGAGATAAAAATAGTAAGAACTAAATAACACTCATAAAGATGTGAGAATATGTCCCAAAGTGGGAGTTAATAGTGGTATTTAAATGAGTGAATCCCGAGGGATATTTTGAAAACTTACTGTTAGTTTGCGGTTTCTAGGGCTTCACCCTTAAGTTGCGAGTGACGAATTTTCCTTTCTGAGTTCGGTCAAGTCGCAGCTGGTCCTCGGAATGGAGCAAGAGCCTTTTTATGCTTTTTGACCTTTTTTCTAGGACAACTTGAACAATTCTTTAGAGACTTGGGCTCGATACTCACTGTTTTGTGTTTGTTTTTTAGTATACTAAACTTTGTATTAGCGTTTTGTTTTCCTCTCACCTAAGGCGTGGGCTATTTATTATTACCTCGTGTAATCTTTATTTTCATTGTTAGGTTATCTGTCGTTCTCAACTTCGCTCTTATAGTTTGAGAATTGTTTTGGTTGTAATGCCCTTGGCCATTTATTATCAATGAATAATCATTTATAGCAACAAAAAAAAGAATATTATTGTCTCTAATGTATAAATCAATCGAAGTTTATGTGCTCATTTTTAAGTTTTGAATAAATGTTTCTCTTCCTCAAATCAATGTTGCATATTAGAATCAAGATTGTCTTTAAGTCGATTTACCTATAAACAAAGATCTAGCACCGAAAAAAATCTCTAGCAGAGGAGACTTGTTGAGAATGATACTCCAATATATATTTATTTATTTTTTATGGAAATCGAATCTTGTATTATAGATAGAAAAAATTACAAAGGAAGGACAAAAGTCCTTTGGTCCACCAAAGTAGCTTCAAGTATCTTTTTTACAATAGAAAAGTAATATCTAATCTCCTATCAAGAGGTTGTAACAAGGAGTTCCTCTATCACCAAATCCTATGGATACCAGCATGTAATTTTTTCCGCCAATGTAAGTCATATGTTAGGTTCTCATCAATCTATTGACTGGCACTATCTTGTACAAAAAAGCCCATTTGCCAGCCGGGTTGAACAAAGCGTCCAAGTTGACCTCGCCCACGAGCATTCCCGGACTGCATGTAAGGTGGTTTCAACCTGGTGTAAACAAATATTACAATAATTTTCAAGCACAATATTTCTACGGAAAATCATGTATTTAGTCTTAAGCCTGTCCCATCTAGCCATCCATAGAATCAATGAATGTCGAAGCAGACCAAGCCGTTTCCAAATCTTCTTCCGGTCTAGATGATTATTGTTATGATACCCGAGAATTTTACATAAGCTAATTATGTGATTTATTTGTGTAATTTCATATTCATAATTAATGCCACGATTAAATGTTATGTGCTAGTTGAACATTTCACGTGTTATGTGTGTTATGTTTTAATTAAGTGTGTTGGGACATGAGTGTAATTAAGAAAATGGAGGGGCCTAAATTCTAATAACTATAAACTTAGATCTTCTAGGTATGAGGGGTCATGGGGGCTGCGTTCAGTTACCTAAAAACAAAACAGACGATCGTAAGAGGAAAAGAAGAGAGAGACTATTCTGCCCAGAACTTTGAAGAGACGATAGAGGGGGATACCAACGTAAGTTTTTGACACACAACATATAAAAAATACGACCTTGGAATTCTCTTCGAGTGAGCGCAGACGGAACGCGATTTAGGAATCGCAGCAGAAAGTTATAGCCCCGCGAGTGAATATACTGGTGTTGATTTCGGGTTTTACTATGTTTTTGCTTTCATAACGTGTAATGACCCACTCTCTCTATTCTTTTCTACCCGGTATTGCAAATATACATTGGGATATTGGTATAGAATTGTTTAGGAAGTAATTGGTCATGATTAATTGCATAATTATTGGAATTACAATCAGTTGCATGATTTGTGTTCATATAATTTCGGCCTTTAATTGGATGAATTATGCCTGCTTATGATTTGTGGAGTCCTTAAAATCTGGGCCCATCGTTTGGGGGTCCTACCAAACCCGCATGTTATTTCTGATCCGTCCTAGTTTGGACAATAACTAGGACCATTATTGCTGATTAGATGATTGAGCTCTTGTGGTGGGATTGTCGTGTCATAATGGTAGTGATGTTCTGAGTGTCTAAACGATGTTGTGATCGTGTGTAGCGGATGGGCAATGCGTGGTGCTTGTTGTGCACTCGGTTATGCAAGCGTTTAGATGCGAAGAATGTGACTATCTAGCTTAATTGTTACTTTTCACTTGGTTGTTCATGTTTTGGTCATTATTTGTTGCTTGGAATAGAGTCTATTTGGTTACTTTTGGGTTTGAGATGTTTTGGTGTAGAATTGATGCATTTGTGCACGAGTTTTGCACTTGATTTTCTGAAAATCACAGGTCACAGAGAACCATTCATCCTAGGTTTCATCCGCAGAGAGACAATAGCTAATGTTTTACCACGGACGAACCATTCGTCCCCAAGCACGATACCACAGCAGACCATTCGTCCGCACCTATGCAACGTTTTGTTTTGTTCTGTGTTCTGAGTCTGGTGAGACTTATGTATTGTCGTGTTTCGTGTCGTTTTGGCTATATATCTTTTCTGTAATCTTTTGGGCCTTACTGAGCCCCGAAGCTCAATCCATTCGCTTTTACTGTGCAGATGACAGATACGATGAGCCTTACTACGAGGATGATGCTTGGGAGAGGTCATTTGAAGAGTGATCCTAATTTACTTAGTTAAGGACCATTTTTCCATTTCTAGTCATTTCTTCTGGATCAATTATTTTTCCCAATCAAGAATGTAATACGTAGAAACGTTTCTTTTCAGTAATTTAGACTTCCGTTGTAGCACTTTACATTTAATGAATTATTTCATAATGAATTGCCGTAATAGTAATCTCTGTTGTGGGCTTCGGTGTCTCATTATCCAATTATACACTGTCATGTCACCATTCCGGTTACGGGGTGTGACAATTGTAGAGAGATTGATAAGCTGTTTTGGATGAAAAATATGTATCTCGAGTAAGCTCCCAGTGATGAGTATCTTCCCCCACCTCTGTGATTGAACGGTTATCAAAATAAGGTAGTGGATAGCATCTTGAGGTAGAACACGCTTTAGAAAGTTGAGATCCCACCCTCGATCATGCTCCCAATAGTTAGAGATACGAGAGGACCATTCTGATTCAGGAAGGTTACCAATGAGGTTATCAATAAATCTTCCTCCGAGCAGGCAATTGTGTATCCAAAAATAAACTCTCAAACCTAGTACTGTCAAACGGGGTGGTCCGGCCCGGTTACGTCTGTTTCGCGCTGCTCAGATCGAAACGAACCGGGGTGGACCGAGCCTTTTTTTTTTTACGGACCTAGAAACTCTTAGTCCATACCCGCTCCACTGCTAGTCTGTTGGCTTACGGGCCATCCGCAGACCTAGTCACTTTTTTTCCAGGTTTTTTAAAAGAATTATTCTGATATTCATTTCCTTACATAAAAGATTTTTTTTAAAAAAAATAAATAAATTGATTAAGACATCAACTATGGACCGGGTACCTATTTAAAAAAAATAAATTGATCATGTAGATTTATCTTCTTTGAGAGGTCAACTCAACATGAGAATTTGAAAAGAAGGTTATACCTCGTTAGCCTGAGGTCTGCTATGTGAACCTTTAATACATTAAATTTCTCATTCTGATGAATTTATGGAGGCTTGCTGTGTATCCAATGTGTTGCTTTGCACTATCATCTGTTAGCCCGAAAGGCAAAGTGATCAATCTTTTTTTGATGATAACAAACAATTGATAGTTCTAATGTTAGTGTGAGCATGTTCTTAATGATAGGATCCTTAGCACTCACACCGACATTGATGAAAATGGTAAGTTAGCTTCTTGTGTAAACAAAGGTATGATCATACACACAAGAAAGCTACACTTTGCAAGACTCCATATCACAAGCATGAAGTCAATCCACATGCTATAAAAGTACTTGCAAAGTCAATGAAGAAGGAAGATCAACATGTCAATAACTACTCAATCTATCAAGTAAAGAATCAAGTGGCAGACTCATTGACAAGAAGACGTGTGAAGTCCACTACACTACATGAAGAATGCAAAAGGACTTCAACACTCAAAGAAGATGTTGATCAAAGGCTTCAAGTCCAAGCTCCAAGAAGAATCAACTTGAAGACCATAGGAAGATTAGTCTAAGCTTATAGGTAATCCTTTGTGACTAATCTTTCCTATGAGAATACTAGGATATAAGATTGTTTAAAGCTCAAAAATGCATGTTTTCAAAACTTCATGTTTTACTTTGTTCTTTATTTGAAAAGGTTTTTGAAAACTAGTTGGTCAATGCCTAAGTTCTTTAAAATGTGTTTTATATCTTTACAAAACACTTAGGCATGTGCATGAAAACATTTGAAACTCAACCAAGTGTAAAAACCACTTTGGGACAGTTCTCCGGTCAACCTAGGCTTTGCCTCAGTAGACCAGAGCTGTCTGGTCGACCTGCAGTGTTGATCCAGTCGACTAGTGTGTTTTTGTCCATATCTGAGTTTTAAATGGTCCAATGCTGCAACGACTATATTCTATCCGGGCGACTGAGATTTCAGGTAGGTCGACGGACCTTTGCTTCGGTAGACCAGACCACTCTTATGCGGTCGACCGAGATATGGACAGTAGGCCTTTAACCTTTGATTTAAGGCACTTCGGTCGACCTATTGTCCAGTAGCGGTCGACCGGAGCTATCATTTCTATGCTAAAATTATAGTCGTTGTGACCAAAAAAGCTTGTATATTCTTGCCCTATAAAAAGCTTTAAAGATGAATTTTTCACAACTAATCAAGCCATAATAGGGCATAGGTATATACACTTTCCATATACACAAGCAAACACTTTTGTGCTTAATTTCCAAATAATTTAGAGCATTTGTCTTGAGCTTAAACTTCATATATCTTTCTATTCTCAATATTGATTAGATATTTCATTTGTATATCCAATCCAATTGAGGGATTTGTTAAAGTGAGCTATATTGTAAATCTCCTTAGAAAAAGATAGGTTACCCAAACTTCTCATTTTTGTGAGAACTAGTTCTTAATTTGTGAGATAGCAAAAAGCTCTTAGAGAACTTCACTCTTTGTGAGTGTTTGAAAGTCCTAGGAGTAGGCACAAGACCTCTTTGTAAGTGGAGACTTCTTAGTGAAGCAAAAGTCCTAAGAGTAGGCACAAGTCCTCTTTGTGAGGCCAAACACTCTTAGTGAGTGGAGTCTTCTTTGTGAAGCAAAAGTCCTCATTTGTTGAGGCAATTGTAAAAGGTAGAACACACTTTGCATGTGTTGCGAAGGGTATCCTTAGTTGATGTTGAAATCCTTGGGGATTTCCCTAAGGTAGTGGATGTAGATTCTATGTGAATCGAACCACTATAAATCTTTTGTGTTAGTTTTCTCTATCCCTTAACTCTATACTTTATAGTTCGTGAATTGCTATCACTTGTATACTTGCTTACATGAACTATCTATGTAGGATAGAAACCATCACATACTTCCAAGATTTATACAATTGCTTCACATAGTCATCTATGTTGCCTTAATCATAATTGAATCACCTTATGAGCTTAAAAAACATACTTGTTGTTAAGGTGAACACTTAGGCAAAAGAAGTTCTAGAAAAGCTTAAAAAGTTTTTAAGAACCTAATTCACCTCCCTCCTCTTAGGTTCTATACCCTCAAAGGGTATTTCAATTGGTATCAGAGCCTTGTTTTCTTTTTATTTGACTTACATCCTTGGAAGATCCATGGCTCATAGCTTTTCTAACTTAGATGACCAATCCCTTTCTAGACCTCCTCTATTCGATAGCTCCAACTTTGATAGTTGGCAATGTGCGTTTAAATTGTTTTTGTCTTCTAATGACATTTCCTTGTCGAGCATTATAGAAGAAGGTCCTTTTATTCCTTCAATCTACACACAAGGTGTTATTGTGCCAAAGTCTAGGAAAGACTATGATGAAGAAGACTACAAGAGGAGTACACTCAACTTCAAGACCTTAAATGCTCTTTGTTGTGCATTAAATGAAGAAGCTCTCAACAAAGTGCATGAATGTGAAGATGCTTATTCCATGATGAATATGCTTGAAGAATCATACAAAGGAGAAGTTGAAGTGCAAAAGCCAAAGATGACATGTCTAGAGTTGGGGACTCAATCTTGTGAAGGTATGGAGGACATCTCAATCACACTTCAAAATATTGATACAACCAAGAAGGTGATCAAGGAGAAATCAATGATCAATCCTCAAGGAGCTAAAAAATTATACAAATTGAGCCTTCACAACGTGAGAAAGAAAAAGAGATGGAAGCACAAGAGGATGATCTTCAAATGGAACTAAATTATGATGAAGATAATGAAGATCATTCATCTTGCAAAAGGAAGAGAAATAGATTGCCACAAAGCTTCAAAGAAAGATGCAAAAAAAATAAGTGGCTTGAAGCAAGAAAATTTGAAATGGAGATGTTCAAAGAGAAAGAAATCACAAAAACTCCATAGCACTTGGTATCCTCAACCTTCAATGAAAAATACCTTCTAGGAACCAAGATGCTCAATTGCAAGTGATGATCAAAGCTTCAATGATAATCTACAATCATCATCACTTGGTAAGGTTACTAAGGTATCAACTTCACTTTCTCATAACTTTATTATTGATGTTTTTAATTGTATGAGAAGTAAAATTGATGCTATTACTTGTACGCTTGTTGATGTTGCATCATGTTATTTTAGTGATCCTTCACATAGAGATAACCTATTGCAAGAGCTTCATTCGTTTGATGTTTCTCTTGCTGGGGTATCTAAAATATGCAATATCACAAGATTGGATGATTCTTGCTCTTACTTCTCATCTAATGAGAATCATCCTTGTACTTGTAATATCGTTAATGTTGATCCTATTGCACACACTTGCCACTTGAGAAAATTGAAGGGATTCATGGGCGGAAACACGTTCCAAACACCTATGAGTCCTCCCCTGAAGGATCCGCTCATACAAAACGAATCGAAAATTACAAAGAAAAAGACTTACATTTGTTGGCTCAAGAATCCGATTCTTGAATGGAAGATTATGTCTTTAAGGCTCGGATGCAATGATCACCTTGAGTCCTCCCTTGCGGAATTACTCCCTACCGGTATCCACGCGACGAAACGGGCAGTGAGTGCTAGCTCTTCTTTTTTCTGAGATTCGTGAATTAGAGAGAAAGGGAGAGGCAGAACAAGAAATCTGATTTCTTGTGGTTTTTGGTATTTCGGCTGAAATTGTCTCACCCTAGGGTTTCGGCCAAGAGAGGTTTATATAGGGAGTGAGAGGTTGTTTCCAGAACAACTCCCACGTCTGCTCCACCTCTTCTGGCAGTGGGAGTCTTTTACTCCCACGTCCCCTAGACCTCTGCTGGTAGTGGGAGTCTTTATCGGATAATAACTCCCACGTAATCCCAGCTATAGTTAAATACCGAAATTGGCCCTATCTCTATTTCGAATAATGACGTCTTATTATCCTCAAAAAAATAAATGTCATATACAATGAACCTAGACACATTCTATATTCATTGAATCTGGACATGAAGCTTGTTAGCTCGTCTATGCGTGTGACCCTGTTGGTTCATATCACAATGGCAATGAAAACACACTTAGTAGTAGTGTGAGTTCATAAATCACAAGCGGTCCCTAGCAGGACATTGTGACTACCCAAAGTGAATGAATATACGGTGGAACCTAATATCAATCCACTATTTAATCCCTTTGTCTCGCGATATCCTAATTAAGCATAAGGCATGGTGGTCGTCACCCTTATTAAGCTTAATTGTATTTATGCTTGATCTCCAGGTAGACTGTTCCAACAAATAGTATTTAATAACCACTTTATCAAATACATTTGAGCACGGCCATGCATTTAGACAGTCTTCCCTATCGAGGGGCCCGTGGATATCTCTCTCTAATAATAGAGAGGGATAAATCCCTTACAATATCTCTCACATTCAAGCTATGATGGGACACTACATCCGATCATCAGTCGTATTGATTACTCGGTTAAAAGTAACGTCCGACTGAGTCAAAACGTGGCTCCATTCATACTAGAATCAATGGAGACATAAGATCTAAGGATTCTAAAATAGCATTGAGGAAGTAATACTTATGACTAAAGACCATGAAGTATTACTTCTCTAACGGATCACGTCCAATACAATGTATCCCTGTATATTGCATCTATGATATGATTTGTATTCATTACACATGATCATCAATCATACATCATACTAGTTTTATTTCATTGTAAATAACATTACATAAAACTAGGGACAACTAGAATAGTAATTACATAATCTAATGAGCTTTACTATCAAATCACACATTTGATAATCAAAAGAAAAATTAACTATTCAAATACATGCTCAAAAGATATAAAAACGTACAACATGTGCTAATGGTCTTAGGGCACTACTAACAATCTCTTGGAACCTAGGACCATTAGCACATGTTGTACGTTTTTTTATATCTTTTGACCATTAGCACCGTATATTCATTCACTTTGGGTAGTCACAATGTCCTACTAGGGACCGCTTGTGATTTATGAACTCACACTACTACTAAGTGTGTTTTCATTGCCATTGTGATATGAACCTACAGGGGGTCACACGCATAGACGAGCTAACGAGCTTCATGTCCAGATTCAATGAATCTAGAATGTGTCTAGGTTCATTGTATAGGACATTTATTTTTCTGAGGATAATAAGACGTCATTATTCGAAATAGAGATAGGGGCAATTTCGGTATTTAACTATAGCTGGGATTCCGATAAAGACTCGCACTACCAGCAGAGGTCTAGGGGACGTGGGAGTAAAAGACTCCCACTGCCAGAAGAGGTGGAGCGGAGTTGTTCTGGAAACAACCTCTCACTCCCTATATAAACCTCTCTTGGTCGAAACCCTAGGGTGAGACAATTTCAGCCGAAATACCAAAAACCACAAGAAATCAGATTTCTTGTTCTGCCTCTCCCTTCCTCTCTAATTCACGAATCTCAGAAAAAAGAAGAGCTAGCACTCACTGCCCGTTTCGTCGCGTGGATACCGGTAGGTAGTAATTCCGCAAGGGAGGACTCAAGGTGATCATTGCATCCGAGCCTTAAAGATAGAATCTTCCATTCAAGAATCAGATTCTTGAGCCAACAAATGTAAGCCCTTTTCTTTGTAATTTTCGAATCGTTTTGTATGAGCGGATCCTTCAGGGGAGGACTCATGGGTGTTTGGAACGAGTTTCCGCCCATGAATCCCTTCACAATCATGCATGGTCCAAAATCCTAAGCCTAATCCTTCTAAAAATCCTACCAAAGGAAAACCCAAAAATGATTCTTTAAAGAGAAAACCTCCTTCCAAAAGGAATATTGAGAAATCTCGTAACGATTAGAGAACCAATTGAAACTCCTCCAAATAAGGCAAAGGTGAATCGGAAAGCCGATAAGGAAAGAGGAAAAGTAAAGAAGGTGAATCACTCCGATGAAGAAATGGAGTTCGGAAATGATCACTCTATTCCACCACCTTCTCCAAGATATCTAGGAGAATCTTCATCCTACAGCACTACAAAGGTATCTTCTCGATTTTATTCCGAAAAAGTTGAGAAATTCTATGAAAATCTTGTGAATGAGAAGAGAGAAATTCTCCCGGGTTATAGAATTGAGGATGGAAAAGGTTTAGATGAAATTGTTGGATATTTTGTAGATATGGTGGGGGCTTAATTTATTAGTGATCGATCAGGAGTATCATCCCCTCACTATTTATGAATTTGGGGCAAATCTTAGGGAAGAAGAGTTAAAGGATGGTGGGAATTATTGGTGTACATCGTGTGTAGAAAATTTGGAGTTTAGTTTTTCCGAAGCGATGCTTTGCAATATCTTAGGAATTGAGCTAGATGATCATGCCATAAGATATTACGATAATTCCGGGAAGGTGCCAAAGGAAAAAGACCTTGATATTAGGAAATCCAAGACTTACTTCAACATAAATGGGGCATTTGACAAGTTCAAGGAGAGAGAGACAAACAAGCTTGATGAGTACGGTCGTATACTCCATCATTTTGTCTCCAATGTAATTGTTCCAGTAGGGGGACATAAGAATTCTATTTCTTACTTGCAAATGACCATTATGATGTGGTTAGTGGAGAAGAAGAAAGAAAACTTTTCTTATTTGGCCTTCAAATATCTTCAAGAAGGAGTAACGGGACCAAAGAAGAAATCCCTTCCTTATGGTAGTATGTGGACTATCCTCTTCAAGAAGTTTAATATCAAGCGCTCCACTCCAACTCAAAGAAGTGAAAGGCATCATATGTATAATCAAGGGGAATTTTATCAAATGCATATGATCTTGGTAAATGGACATTGGAAATTCCATTCAAATTGCACTGTTGAGAATTATTGGCAACTATGATTGAACTCAAGAAATCTCCAAAAGTTTGTGAAACTTTAAAGGAGATAGATAAGAGAGGACCTCAAGTGCCAAATGTGCAAGATATGCCTCAAAATGAAGAAGGCCAAGGAGATGGAATTAATGTGGGAGTAAATGAAGAAGGGGATGTTCACATAGATGTTGAAGATCAAAGAGACATCCCTAGGGAGAATATTAAAAGAAGACCTCCTCATTCTCAAAGAAATGAAGACATTTTGAATCCAATCTTGACACACTTACATGAATTTCAAGAAAATATCAAAAATGACTTGAAAAATGATATTTGAGAAAATGTCAAGTTTGGAGGATGATGTGAAGAGCTTAAAGGGTCAAGTTGGGGACTTGAGGATTAAGTTCAATGATATGGATTACAAGATTGATGATATTGATAAAAATACCAAGTCTAAGAAATCAATATTGGAAGATAATGAGGTGGAATGAGAGGACAAGGAAGAAGAAGAAGAAGAACGAGAAGAAGATGCTTTTGATGAAGACTCCATCATTGGAAATGAAGAAAAGAAGGGAGAAGAACTCAAACATGTGATTTATCTTGAAGATGTTGAAGAAAATGGTGAAGATTTGAGTGTTGAAGTAGGGAATAAGGATCAAGAAGTTGATTTGGGTATTGAAGATAAGGACGATTTGGGAGAAGAAATTGGTGAAAAATAAGAAGATCTACTAAGTATTGAAGCTTCACCAAAGGACATCAATGATCAAGATGATTGAGAAGATCAAGGAAAGCTCATTGAAGGATTTCAAAGTGCAAGAAGTCACTCATCAAAACTCAATGAGAAATTTCTAAACTCTACCTTTTAATCATTTCCTTGTATTTCAATTCTTTTACATGTATTCCCCTTTGATTATCTTGGTGTTTGTTTTCATGGAATTGAAGCTTTGGAATTGGAATTGGTTTTCCAATTCCAATTTTCTTGTTTGGCTATCCACAAAATCATGGAATTGTAATTGGAATTCCAATTCTCTTGTTGGGCTCTTAACAAAATTTTGGAATTGGAATCAACCACCTCAATTCCACAAAATCAATTCCATTTTATAATCAGGGTGTGTTTGTTTCTTGGAATTGGAATTCCAATTCTATGAAATTCCATGAAATTACAAGAAATTGGAATTCTAAGGTTTTCCAATTCTATGGAATTTCAAGAATTGGAATACTAAGAAATTCCAATTCCAAATCCAAATAATTGAATTATTTTGTTTGGTAAAACTATGGAATTGATGTGGAATTCAATTATAATTATAATTTGTTTGTTTGAAACACCAAAAAGTCACATAATTAAAAATAAAATGAAAAAATACATCTAGTGTGAAAAGACTAATATTTTAATAATACAAATAGTCAAAGTATATTACGTAAAATGACAAAAATACCCATTGTTAAAAGAATTATCGGTGTAAAATAAAGGAAAATTAAAAGAACAATCACATTGCTAAATAAAATATTTATAGCATGAATTGGATAAAATACCGTTGAAAAACAAAAATATTTTTTATAGAAAATGACGAAAATACCCCTAGTAGGAAAAGACGAAATTTTGCGGGTATAAAAAATGATGAAAATTCCCTACTAAATTTAAAAATATACCATTTTGCGTAATATGAAGAAAAAATTTATGGTCCAATTTTATAAAAAAAAATGCATTCGTTGCAAAATGAAAAAAATACCCTTAAAGTGGAATTAGCTCATTTTGCATAATAACGAATATGTACTTGATAAAAGATGAATAAATCACAAAATGATGAAAATGAAGAAAATAACCTTTGCCCTTTGGTTTAGAATGGAAGAAAATGCCCGTTTTAAAAAATGACAAAAATACCCTTATTGTAAAATTTTAATTTTTTTTTTTAAAACGAGTGGTAATTTATTCATTTTCATCATGGTTATTATTTTTCATTTGGTATGAAGGACATTTCTATTTTTTTTTTCAACATGTGTATTTTGGTCATTTTACAACGATAATATTTTAGGTATTTCAAGTAAACGAAATTTTTATAAGGCTAATTTTTTCAATTTTTGTTGATAGAAATTTTTTTATTTTATTCAAAGTTAATTTTGTCATTTTGCACAAGAGGCATTTTTCCATTTTTTTTATGGGAGCGTTTTTTGTTTTTTGCATTAAGGGTATTTTCGTCATTTTACGCCAAAGTATTTTCGTCATTTTTCATCAAAAAAATTTGAGTCATTTTTAATCATATGAATTTTAAGCTATTTGAGTCAAAGGAATTTTTTTTTATTTTGCGCAAAAATATTTTGCATCATTTTGAGCTGAGGGTATTTTCGTCATTTTGTATCAAGAGTATTTTCATAATTTTTTTATCATGGATGTTTTGGTGATTTTATGTTATGTATGTTTGTGATTTTTTTATAAAAAAAATGTTGTTTTGTGTCAAGGGTATTATTGTAATTTTGCACTAACAGTATTTTTCGACATTGTACAAAGGGTATATTTGTCATTTAAACGAATAACATTAGCTATTTTAAATTAAGGGTACTTTAGTCATTTTGTACTAGGGGTGTTTTGTCATTTTACAATAAGGGCACTTTGGTCATTTTATATATATTAATTTATGAGAGAAAATAACTCGTATGTATGATATATTTATAACCTACAATAAACGGGGAGATTGTGCTTAAGGGTTATATTCCCTATCTCCTTTGTTTTATCTTAGGTTGATATTCTTTTTTAGCCATATAATGATTTAGGTGTTATTATGGACTCTTGGTCTTTAGAAATCAACCAAGCTTATTCAAAATAATCCTTTGCATATTATTTCCCATTTGCATCAATGTTTTGTCATCATTAAAAAGGGGGAGATTGTTAGCCCGAAGGCAAAGTGATCAATCTTGTTTTGATGATAACAAACCATTGATAGTTCTAATGTTAGTGTGAGCATGTTCTTAATGATAGAATCCTTAGCACTCACACCAACATTGATGAAAATTGTAAGTTAGCTTCTTGTGTAAACAAATATATGATCATACACACAAGAAAGCTACACTTTGCAAGACTAAATGGCACAAACATGAAGTCAATCCACATTATGTGGAAGTACTTGCAAAGTCAATGAAGAAGGAAAATCAACATGTTAAGAACTACTCAATCCATCAAGTAAAGAATCAAGTGGTAGACTCCTTGATAAGAAGAAGTGTGAAGTTCACTACACTACATGAAGAATGCAAAAAGACTTCAACACTCAAAGAAGATGTTGATCAAAGGCTTCAAGTCCAAGCTCCAAGAAGAATCAACTTGAAGACTTGAAAATCTTAGGAAGATTAGTCTAAGCTTATAAGTAATCATTTGTGACTAATCTTTCCTATGAGAATACTAGGATATAAGATTGTTTAAAGCTCAACAATGCATGTATTCAAAACCTCATATTTTACTTTGTTCTTTATTTGAAAAGTTTTTTGAAAACTAGTTGGTCAATGCCTAAGTTCTTTAAAATGTGCTTTATATCTTTTCAAAACACTTAGGCATGTGCATGAGAACATTAGAAACTCAACTAGGTGTAAAAATCACTTTGGGACAGTTCTCCGGTCAAACTAGGCTTTGCCTCGGTAGACCAGAGTTGTCCGGTCGACCAATAGTGTTGATCTGGTTGACCAGTGTGTTTTTGTCCTTATCTGAGTTTTGAATGGTCCAATGCTCCAACGACAATATTCTATCCGGACGACCGAGATTTCAGGTAGGTCGACCGACCTTTGCTTCGGTAGACCTGACCACCCTTATGCCGTCGACCGAGATATGTGCAGTAGGCCTTTAACCTTTGATTTAAGGCACTTCGGTCGACCTGTTGTCCAGTAGCGGTCGACCGGAGCTGTCATTTCAAGGTCAAAATTATAGTCGTTGTGACCAACAAAGCCTGTATATTCTTTCCCTATAAAAAGCTTTCACATCTAAATTTTTCACAACTAATCAAACCATAATAGGGCATAGGCATATACACTTTCCATATACACCAGAAAAAACTGGTGTGCTTGATTTCCAAATCATTCAAAGGATTTGTGTTGAGCTTAAACTTCATCTATCTTTTTATTCTCAATATTGGTTAGAGATTTCATTTGTATATCCAATCCAATTGAGGGATTTGTAAAAGTAAGCTATATTGTAAATCTCCTTAGAAAGAGATAGGTTACCCAAGTTTCTCATTTTCGTGACAACTAATTCTCTGTGAGCTAGCAAAAAGCTCTTAGAGAACTTCACTCTTGGTGAGTGTTAGAAAGTCCTACGAGTAGGCATAAGACCCCTTTATGAGGCAAACACTATTTGTGAGTAGAGACTTCTTAGTGAAGCAAAAGTCCTAAGAGTTGGTATCACGCCCCGTATCCCAGAGGCGAGACACCACCGTGTTAAGAGCCCATACTACTGACACAAGGTCTCTTACTTCTTAGCCTCAGGCTTGTTAAAAACAAATATATGGACTTAAAACTTCATCATCTATAACTTCAAAGGAAAATAATCTTTACAAGAGATAACCTTATACATTACAGCGGAAATTAACTTCTAATGAACATTAGGAATAAACCTTTCATAACAAAACTCGAATCCATAAAGCACATAACATCATCATCAAAGGGCACTTCTCTCAATCTCATACATCATTCTCACTATTCCTAACTTCACATGAAAAACAACATGGAAAGGAGTGAGCTTCCAACTCAATAAGAAATTATATTGCTTTGACTTTTAGCTTGAAAAACATATATTCGTTAGGAAAATTCTTGACTTGAAAGAGTCCTTTACCACAAGGGTACTTTACCGTAAAATGATACTTTAGTCGATTAGGGGAAAACATTGACTCACAAGAGTCCTTTGACCGACCACAATTTCTTTAACATTTAACTTTTCAAAATAGTATTTATTTTTTTTGGCTCTTTCTCATAACACATCGAATTTAACTCATCGAGTCCTTCAACCGGGGGTATACTTCGAACATTCGGCTTCGGTTGCGGGGAATTTGACTCATCGAGTCATTCAACCGGGGGTATACTTCGAACATTCGGTTTCGGTCGCGGGCGATGATTACTTAATTGAGCCATAAAATATATTTTACTTTTTAAAATAATAGAAAGATTATACTCCAAAATCCCTTTAGACTTTGGATGTGATAATTGTTGGGTTGACTCAGTGAGTCCTTCAACCTTTCGGTCGCTGAAACAATTATCATTCCGAAGCCAACTTTTAAAATATCTTTTCACACACTTGAAATAAAACAAGGCTTTCATAAATTTGAGAAAACCATAAAATGGTAAAGGTCTTTTACTGGAAAACTGAACTTGAGAATTAAACATGTATAAAACAATGAATCTAATAAATTCTTTTTTTCTGTAAAATTTAATCAAGACACCAATTTAAGAAACTTTTGTGAAACCAAATTTGAATATGTTTATAATGGATCACAGTGGAAGAAACTTGAACTACAATTTCCAACCACAATGTATACAAAATCATATGTCTTTGATATAATGTGCTCTAATTAACAATAAATGGTCACCCATAATTTCATGAAAACATTATCATCAAAAGTCATCTCTTCAAGACAGTAACAATCCGAAAACATTCTTTTTCCTTTCAAAAGTTCCAACCTGTTTCGTAATATAGGAAAAACATAAAATTTTCTTAAACTTCAACTTTCATATAACAGAAAGATTTCATATATAATCAGCAGGTAAAAATCATAAGTATCATGCAATCATGTAATTTAATATATATAAAATTCATCATTCTTGAAATTAACTTACTTGATTCCTCTTTTTCTAATAAAAATAAACGTTTTGAAATTCCAATCAAATCACTGTAACATTAAAGATATGCTTATTAACATTAATTTATCTAAAAATAAAAATGGGTTCAATTCCTTACCTTGTTGAATTCACAAATTCAAGAAAAGTATAGCATAAATTCGTAGCAGAAAAATTAGCGACATTCAAACAGCGATATCTCTCGGCCCGGGACTCGGAATGCCTCCCCGTCAACGCTCACTCGTAGGAAATTTCGATACCTTCATTTTGATATCTTATGGGTCGAAAACGGACATCGTTAAGGCCTTCAAACACCAAAAAAACTTTCGGCCCTGTTTTTGTTCCTCTCTTCTTCTTTTTTTCCTGCCCTTTCCTTTTCCTTTTCCCTTTCCCTTTTGTAACCCCAGATGGGATAGTGAAGAATCAGCAGTTTCAGAGTTTAATTGCACAAGAGGTCCCTCAACTTTCCATAGTCAAACACTCGTGCCCTCAAACTTTCTAATTATATATGTAACACATGAAACATGTTGTGAAAATAAAGTGCACATAACACGTAATCAAATTAAATATACATGATGACAAGTAACATTCACATAAAACACGTAAGCAGAAAATCGGGTTCTCACAGTAGGCACAAGTCCTCTTTGTGAGGCCAAACACTCTTAGTGAGTGGAGTCTTTTTTGTGAAGCAAAAGTCCTCATTTGTTGAGGCAATTGTAAAAGGTATAACCCACCTTGCATGTGTTGCGAAGGGTATCCATTAGTTGATGTTGAAATCCTTGGGGATTGCCCTAAGACAGTGGATGTAGATTCTCTGTGAATCAAACCACTATAAATCATTTGTGTTAGTTTTTTCTATCCCTTAACTCTTTACTTTATAGTTCATGAATTGGTATCACTTGTATACTTGCTTACATGAACTATTCGCTTAGGATAGAAACTATCACATACTTCCAAGATTTATACAATTGCTTCACATAGGCATCTAAGTTTCCTTAATCATAATTGAATCACCTTATGTGCTTAAACAACATACTTGTTGTTAAGGTGAACACTTGGGCAAAAGAAGTTTTAGAAAAGTTTAAAAAGTTTTTAAAAATCTAATTCACCCCACCTCTTAGGTTCTATACCCTCAAAAGGTATTTCTGCATCTGCCTGTCATCAGTGGCTCTGATTTTGCTTTAAAGATATTCTACAGTGAAATTTTGAATTGACGAGACAACCTTTTCCCCACTCTTCTTGGGATGTTCTTAGATGTATACAACTATGATTTGTTAAAATTCACCTTCTGTCCTGAACCTTGACGAACGACAGTGAGAGTCTTCCGTAAACTTGGCTTGGTGATTCGACACTAAAAAAATAAAAAATGGGATAGCTTCGGTCCATTTCGAGACAGTTTCACCGCCTTCCACTCCCCATTTGCTAAGTCTGTAAGGACTTTGATAATAAATCAAGCATACATACAAAAAGGTAATCATAATAAGGAGAGGTTATTTATGGACATCAAATAAATAAATGGTACTTCCTTCATTCTCATTTAATTGTCGTTTAGGAGATTTATAGATATCCAAATTAATTGTCGTTTAAAACTGTTTTATTAGTTGTCAACAATTTATTCCAATTATACCCTCGATATTTTTTTTATTTGCGGCATCTGCAATTCCTATTTTTTTCTTTTGCTATAGAAGTGAGAGAGGAGTAATATTGAAACTTTCGATGAAAATAAAAAATTTCTTAATTTTTTAAAATTGTTTAAAGAGTCTTATATCTAGGAATGGAGGGAGTAATGTTTACATAGGATTTGTTGTCCCAATTATAATAAGAAGTCCTCGGTTTTTATATTGCACATGGACTCTTGGGTTGAGGTCACTATGAAGGGCTCGAGGTCGGGCTCCTGGAAGCACAGGCCCAACTCCATCAGTTCCACAAAAATTATAGTAGGCCAGAGATATGTGAACCAATTAAAATCCCATAAAATGTTTGTTCTTCTTTTTTGTTTTTGTTTTTCATAATTTTGTGAACCCACTAAAAATTTGAAACTGTATTTTCTTATTAAAATTTGAAATTGTCTTAAAGAATTTATTTCTTATCCTTTTCAGAAAAAATCCCCACACTGTAAAAGGATCAATTTTGATTTCCCACTACCTCTACATCAAGACGCGAATCCAATATTAGTTTCTTATTTCTCTTTTTAGTATGCTTAAAACTCTTGACTTACAAAATAAAGGACAAATATCTTACCACACTTTATTATTAGTTTATTTTTATCATTTGAAACTAATATACAATTTCACTTTCGTCTGTTTATCGTGAAGTTACTAACTCTATCAATGTAATAAATCCTATTTTTACTGCTCAACTAAGATCTTTTGGCAACTGCATTAGTCTACAAGTAATAAATAACTTTGTTTTTTACTTTGCTATAATCTTTGTTTGGGGCATTTTGGTAGTGAGTTGTGTTTTAGATGATGACTCAAATGAAGTCGTGAATTCAACCCGAAATTTAACACAGAATTAGATAGAGAATCGTCAAATCCCAATACACTTTTGAGTTGCTTCAAACCATACTTCTTTCCATTTACCATGTCTTTTTTCTTTTTGTCAATGTATACACATTTGATATGTAAATCATTTAAAACGTAGTTTTATCTTTAAAAAAACACAAAACAAGTAATATTTTTTACATATTTATATTTCAGATTGAAAAGAGATTTTAAAATTTGAGAAATCTTACATATTTAGCACGAACAATATATCCAATTAGCATAAATAACACACTTTTTATTAGACTTTTTTAGCATCAACTATTTACAATATCTATAAATGATCAATTAACGAATCCGACGAGTTTTCAATCAAAAAAATCACGTGACCAACACATGTGTCCGGTCAAAAGGGCAACAATGTCACTTTTTGTCCTATTCTACAACTCCTATCCCTCTTTCTTCTTCCCTGAGCACCCCACCCACCCCACCCCCAACACCCCACAGCGCAACCACAACCACCACCACCCCCACGCAACCCACTCCACCGGCCCACTCCCCATTCATCTCCATCGCTGCAGGCCACTCCACCCCCCCTCGAAAACCATCACCATCTCTGCAGTCAACTCCACCTCCTCCCTTCATTTTCATCCCCGATTGGCCGCCGCCTCGAAGCCCAGCCAACACCACCAACCACACCCCTCTTCCTCCGGCGACCATCACCACCCTTCCAGCCAACTCCACACCTCCCCCTTCATCTCCATCTCCGATGTAACCTGATTCTTATGACCCGTAATTGACTTAACAACCCCAGTTCCGTTAAGCTCCTCGCTGTTAATCATGGTGCAAATACGAAGATTCAAACCCCAATTTGTCTCCTCCATGGTTTCCAAATGATTATGATGCCATTTTCAGTTTATCCAATTTGTCCATCTTTTCAATCAAAATCAAGTTTTGATTTGGGTTTTTTCTTAGAATATGAGTATAGTGATGATGGGTGAAAAGGGTTTCTTCAGAGAATTATGTGGGAGATTTTGAGGGATAGCATTGGCATGACCCAACTTTTCTATAATGGTCATGACATGGCACCCGTATGTTGGGGAGAAACATTTGTGTCCAGACTTCCGTCCTGGCTAAAGTGGCGCTCTCCCAGACGCGCCTTGCCACGTCAGCCAGGACGGAAGTCCCACTTCCGTCTTGGCCTCAGGACGAGGGACTTCCGTCCTCACCAGGCAGTGTGTTGTGCCAAAAACAGTCAGTTTATTTTTTTTTTTTTTTGCTGCATTTTTCTGAGTTGGTATTCTAACAACATAAAAAATCACCTAACCAAATTATTTACCAAAATTTGAGCAAGAAAATGAATAAATTGTGTATTAATAAAAAACGAACATCGTAAAAATCGAAAAAATATTTTATAACGTAAAAAATGTCAAATAGTTCGTAACAACAACGAATCAAACGTAAGCAAAATAAAGAAAATGCTATCTATGGCCGCCATGGTGTGTATCTATCGGGACTTCTCGGGTATTCTCGGAGGTAGTAAAAGCGGCCATCTCTCGCTCGCACGGCGCTACCACGCTCCATTGCGATGATTTCCGCACCTTCGGGGTCGATAAATATCGGCGCCTCGGGCTCAACTGGTTGGAGCTGTGGCGTTTGATGCTGCATCTGAGTGATGTTGAGGTTATATGACGGCGACCCACCAGAATACACACCCCGGCTGTACAGAAGTAGATGGCCCGGCTCCCAAATCTCCTCGCGGCTGAATGCTGGAATAGTAAGTACCGAGCAGCGGGAATTGGTGCTCAAATTGGGTGTCGACATCAGCCGCACTGGGAAACTGAGTCTGGGCCGGAGACTGCGTCGGATCTTCCTCAGGTTGTGCCGGCTCCGGTGGCCCGCCCCTTTGCCGAAGTCTCCTAGCTGCCAAGTCCTCCTGAGTGGCCTGCCGGTTCCTCCGAGTACCTTGCCTCCGCACCACAGACCTGCCCGGAACATGTTCCCCTCAGCTGAGTCACCGGTTGCAAAACTGCAGCTGCTGCTACATCCGCAGCGCGCGATCTGCACGATACCGTCCTCCCGGCCGCTGCGAATGCATCTTTAATTGTCTTTGCAACCCAGAAGATGAGGGACTTGTATTGACTGTTAGTACGAGAGGCCGGCCTCTCGAATTCCTCGAGCATCACTCTGTTGGATTCCTCCTGCAACAACAATTCTCGTGTCAGTATATTGTAAACAAGAAAAAATATTCTACACAACGCAGAGAAAATACTTACAAAAATAGCCTCGGAAGTTGAGATGGGTTGAATGCCCATCGGGAGTGGCCCGGCATCCTTGTTTCGGGGGTTTGTCAGCAGGTGGACGGTAATGCGATTGTACAATTCCATGTACTCACGGGTAAGTAGGATCACGTTACCGGGTACCGGGACAGCGTTCGCCAGCGCGTCCTCGCGTGCATCCCATTGAGCGATGTATGTTTCATGTGTCTTTTCCTAGTTCATAGTCGCTCTAGTCCTGAACGAGTGGACGTCGACACCCTCGTCGGTACCCTCCGCCACAGGTTGGATTGGTATCACCTGCTGCAATCCGAATTGCCTAGCAACCCGGTCCGGCATGTGGTACTCAACCATCACGAAACAAACGAGCGGCGCACGGGCTCGGCAAGTGACCTGGAAGCCCTTATCTCGTGCAGCCCTCTCGGCAATAACCCAGTCGGGGTACGGCCTCCACATGAACTGCCAATAAAAAGTGTACTTTGCATAAATCAATTGCTATAATTTAAAAATAAAATACAAAATAAAAGAAAATACTTACCCCATGGGCGTCCGTTAGCTGATCCAGTTGATCTCTAATCACCGTAAGCTGCGCTTTGGGCGCGTTACGGAAACTTCGGCCCGTATTCCATCGCGACCCGTAAGCTCTCCCGTCCGCGGGAATATCAACCAGTCTCGGTCCACGGTTCTCGGGCCTGGTAAATGAGATGCGCTCCCACGCCCACAACTAGTACAGAAAAAAAAAACGGTGGAATCAACAAATATTCAAAATACATGGAAGCCAAAAAACTATATAAAAAAGTGCACAAACCTGGATTAAAAGGCAACATCCAGCTATGTCCTTAGAAACGTCCTGAGCAGAGGTGCACATCTGTCGGTACAGATGTGCAAGGACGGCGCTAGCCCAGGAATGCTGGTCCTCTGACAAGATCCCGTCGCTGATATTGAGGAGATACCGCATGTTCCCCCGCGACCTGGATTTGTTCGGAAATAGGAAGGTGGTCATCAGTAGGAATATAAGTGCCAGGGCCCGTTGATCTACGGCCAAATCAGTGGCATCCTCGCCTAGGGGCTCACTAATGTGGGCATACACCTCTACGAGGGCGATGGTGTTACCCCTAATGGACCCCGGTGGGGGTCGAAAACCTAGAATGCCGTGCACACGCTCAATCCACTAAGTACGG
Organism: Vinca minor; assembly: GCA_026122235.1. Classification (NCBI taxonomy): domain Eukaryota; kingdom Viridiplantae; phylum Streptophyta; class Magnoliopsida; order Gentianales; family Apocynaceae; genus Vinca; species Vinca minor. The sequence goes on from JAOCZM010000230.1 coordinate 2,782,460, forward strand.
GTAAGGTTGTAGTCCTCATGCCACGACACAATGTGGCCCCTAGTAGGAAGTCCTAGTAGGCAACCTATGTCTTCTAGGGTAATGGTAACCTCCCCGCACCGGAGGTGAAAAGTGTGTGTCTCTGGGTGCCACCGCTCTACTAATGCGGTGATCAAGGCATGGTCTATCTTGATCTTGCCTATCCTATAGCAACCCCCAAAACCTATGTGGTCAATCAATTGATGCACCCTTGCGTTTGTTTCGTTTTCGTACGCCTCAAAGAATTTCCCGTAGTTGCTAATAATTTTAAGACTATTGTTTAACTCTACGTCCCCGCCCTATATTCTAAGAGCTATATGGGAGGTGTGTTTGTTTAAAACACTGGGATCGTAAGGACTGGGCAGTAGGTGTGCAGGAACAGACATCTAAAAATAAATAACATACAATGCATCAGAAACTACACAAAATCAATTCACAATTCACAATTCGCCAAAATAACAATTAACAATTAACCATAATCCTCAATTCACGAAAATATTCAAGTCACGAAAAAACCTAAATTGACAAAACCCCTAAATTGAAAAATGCCCTAATTTGTTAATTGACCTAAATTCACAAAATCAAAACCAAATTCAAACACATAAAACTTCAAATAGGGAACAAATTACTCTAAAGAACTAGAATCACAACAATTAAAACTTCAAATAATAACATACATGTTGAATTTATCTAACAAAATAAAAAAAAATTAAAGTTTTATACCTCCTAAATTGATTGAAGAGAGAGAAGATGGTGGTGGATTGGTGGCGGTGGCAAAGGATGGCGGCGGTGGCAGGTGGTGGCCGGCGGCGGGTGGGAGGAGTGGGGTGGTGGAGAGAGGGAGGGACCTTGCCTGGGGATGTTTTTTTTAGTTTTGGCTTAAGGGGGTTCGCGGGTGGGGGGAGAAGAAGAGATTTTGGGATTTTTACACTGGAGGGTGAGGACGGAAGTCTGGCCAGAAATGTTTCTCCCCAACATATGGGTGCCATGTCATGACCATTATAGTAAAGGTGGGTCATGCCAATGCAATCCCCCGAGATTTTGGTGGGTGTTGGGGTTGGGTATACGAAGTCCAAGTTTGAACTGGCTTTACGGAGGAGGATGAGGTGAGAACGGCGGACTGTGGAGGTGGAAGACTTTGATGGGAGTGGAGTTGAGAGAGATCTAGCAGAGAGGGTTGACAAATTAGCAAATTGACATTTTTCTACCATTGTGACCGGCAGCATGTGTTGGTCACATGGTCTTTTTTTATCTGAAAACTCGCTAGATTCGTTAATTGGTCATTTATAGTTGCCTGTATAAAGTTGATGCTAAAAAATCTAATATTTTTTTTTTTTTTACTATTTATACTAGTTAGGTATATTATTGGTGCTAAATATAAGGGATTTCTCTTTAAAATTTATTTATTATTTATCGGGAGGAAATCTATCTATATAAGGAAATAACGGGATTTAAGAGTGGGAAATGGGACGTAAACTCATGATTTGGGGGTCATGAGTTTTCAGTCTTTATCACTAGAACAAGGCTTCATGATTTGAAAAAAGAGTTTCTAAACTATTTACATATTCGAAACTTAGTCTCAGCTCTTTAATTTTAATATTTTTAGTCTTGTATCTACTTCATTCCAATATTTTCGGTCCTCATATGGCCAGTGGCGGAGCCACAGTGGGGCATGGTGGGGTAAGTGCCCCACCAGTTTTTTTCAAAAATTTTTAATTTTAGTTTTATTTTTTATAACACCTGCCTCAGTGAACATCGTTTATTTTACCCATTTTGAATCACTTTACGATTTAAAATTAAATTATTATTATTATTTTTTAGTTTTAGTTTTAACACCTCGTCTCGTAAACATTGTTTATTGTACCCATTTTGAATCACTTTACGATTTAAAATTAAATTATTTAGTTTGTGAATTATAGGAATGACACCACTTGTATTTTAACAATTTTGCTCTTGATTTGGTAACAAACTTAAGTGTGTAAGAGACTAAAAAATAAAATTACTAATAAAAAATCCACAATGGACTCTCTTGTAAACTATAAAAAGTTCACAATAAAAAGTCCACAATATGAAGTCAGAGGACTTGGAGGTTTATGAAGCACTGATTAGTAGAGTGAAAAGGGTGAACAAAATGTGAATAACTCTAGTCTATAAGATTTCATCAACAAAAAAAAAAATTTGGCTCCGCCAATATTTATATGCTTTTATGAATTTATTTTGTCAATGTTAATTGTGCCCCCCAAAGAAAAATTTCTGGCTCCGCCACTGCATATGGCGTAACCCGTTAAAATCAACGGCGCTTATGCTATGGGTTTCACTGCATAACCTCCGCATTAGGATTCAAAATATTAAAATAAAATAAAATATGAAATTGGAAAACATTAAAAGTAAAGAGTGATGATTAAAATTGCAATTATAAAAACAAACTATTATCGCATATTACTCATAACAATTTCCCTTATAATGACTTTCGTTTGAATTATGCAAGCGAACGTAATTAATATAGTTAATATTATACAGTTTGAGATGTGTTGTGACGCGCTAGCCTTTTTTCTCGGTAACACATGAATATAAATCACCAAATGAATGTACGACAAGTGAAAAAGGCAAACTTGTAATAGCAGGTTTTAAAATAATTTTAAAAAATAATTTTCATAATATTGATGTGGTAATTTCTGAGTTTGACATGTCATCATAAGTGATGACCGGTAAATGGACCACCAGGTCATTTTGCAATTGTTGACCGCAATTTTTTTTATTACTTTTATTTTAGTTAAGTTTTTTTAAATTTAATGGTAAAATTCAAAGAAAATATGATAAGTTTAATACATAATTGGTCAATTTAAAATATTACTACCTAATATTATAATCTTACCACTTTTTATTTGAATCTTACCATTTTATTTCAGATCTTTCCATTATGTGAAATAAAAAATTATATGAAAATATGGTAAGTTATATTGCATAAACAAATAATTTGTTTGATATTATTGGTAATTTAGTGAAAACATTAAATTTACTATTTAATACATAAAAAATTATCACTTTTATTGTATTGTTATCATTTGCATCTCAAATATTACTCCCTCCATTCCTCGATATAGGCCGTTTAAGACACTTTGAAAAAAATTAAGGAATTCAAACAAACAATCATCTTTCCACCACAATTCCAATAATACCCCTTCCTTCCTTCTTCTCTTTCACTTTTCCAATAAAAGATATGTTGATGGTATAATTAGAATAAATTATTGACACCTAATAAAAGACATGTAAATGAAAATTAATTTGGATACATATATATCTCCTAAACGATAATTAAATGGGAATGGATGGAGTACTATTTTATTAAGTGGTGAGTTTAAGGAAAATTTTGATAATAATTTGTAAATTTTGTTTATATAATTAGTAAATTAGTAAACAAATAAAAATTACTATTTAAAAATCAAAACTTATCGCTTTTGGCGCAAACCTGATAATAATTAGTAAATTAGTAAACAAATAAAAATTACTATTACCAATTTACCATGTTGTAAGTCAGTAAATTTTATAAAGAATTTAGCTTTGTTAAAAATTATAGATTTTAATTAATGTTATAATATTAAGAGGAGAAAGAGTGGAGGAGAGATTTAGAGTGAAGTAGATTAATTCTACTTCATATGATGTGAACCAATACCCTCTATTTATAGAGGTTATACCCCATGGTTTCATGTCCTCTAAGACTTATAGTGTTATTAGAAGTGTCATTCCTTATATATTTACAACACTCCCCCTTGAATGACTAATTTATACAACAATTGCCTCATACAAACTTGTTTGGGAAAAACCCAGTGGGATAAACTAAAACAAACTAAGAAAATGAGTACAATTGATGTTGGAGTATTAATTGTTCCATCGTTAAAACCTTGTCAGGAAAACCCAGTGGGACAAAAACCATATGAAGGAAAAAAAGTACAGTTAGTCCTCCTGATCATTGCACGCATTCCAATTTGATGTATCAACTTTCTGATTGTTGATGTTGGCAACGCTTTGGTAAATAAATTTGTCACATTATCACTTGAGCGAATCTGTTGAATATCGATGTCGCCACTTCCCCTTAGATGTCCATAACATTAAGAATATGACTCGTTAAAACCTAACTAGGAAAAAACTCAGTGGGAAAAAATATGTCTAGTCAAGGAAAAAGAATACGTTAATCTTATGTCAAATTTACTTCCCCCTATAAACATCATTGAATCAATGCATATAGATCTTCAAGATCAATCTTAAAAATTACATTTGGTATTATCTTAGTGAACCATTCTTCTATCTTTTTCATAGGATCAACCATGTAGCACATTAATTTCACTTTCGTATAAAAGAAAACCTGGTGACATATTTTATGTCTTTTACTCCTTTAATATCATTTTCATCCAACTCAACTGGAGATGAATTTTTCAAAAATACTTCCAGGAATATATGATAAGTTTTAATACTAATTTTTCAAGTTGTTGTGTTTAAGAAAAATAAAAACATTACATAGGCACTGCAGGACCTAAGAGTTCCCCGTAAAAACTTTTCGTAACCTAGAACATTTAGACTGAAGATTGCAAATGTGCTAAAGTCCATATAAATATTTTCTGTATTGATAACCAAATTACATCTTTCGGATGTTTTAATTTATAAGTACTATTTTTTTTGGGGGTTAGCAAGCTAGGCACTCTGGCCCGGTATCGAACCTGGTCCCAGGCAGAGGTGTTCCCCACTGGGCTACAACCTCTCCGATAATTTATAAGTACTATGTTTTCCAAAACCTTCAACATTTACTTTCTTTTTCTAGACTCTTCGGGAGGAGTATTTTGATGATTTAAACCTCTTTAATCCAAGGATTTTTATTTTTGCAAGAAAGAGGTCAATTAGAGATTGGGTGTGCTTTGAACACGTAATCTATAAAAAAAAAATGCTTTTGAAAAATAAGAGCATCTACATTATGAATATTCAATTTGTAACTCTTCCGGAGTTAACAAAATATTAACTAGTTAATTTGCAAATCTTTGCAAATTTTCTCTATTGAACTCAAAGTTCATTAGAGTTTCTGGAAGAATTAAGATGCTTAACAATGATATTCTCACATCATTCTTTGATCTCTCTCCCCCTAATGTGGGATAACTTTTGTAATCAAAATAGTAGAGATACTAATAAAGTAAATGTGGAAAGCAAACTATTATAGATGGGCATATGTTATCTTTCTAAAATTCTTTCAAAAAGTATTAATCACTAAGTCATTGATGTTTATATTCTTCGGGAATAACTAATATACTTCTGGCATATCTAAGTCCTTCGAGGACTTCATATAAATGTTGTTGTTAAATGACAACAATATGTACATAATAAATGTTTGTGCGCTATTAACAAAACTCAAATACACTTGCATCCACCATCAAAGTAATTTCTTTGTTCGTCATTCAATGTCGGTTTGACCTCATATCTTTCATGTCATAATCATGACTAATATTATTCTGAGGTTCTGATGTTTGTATTACTCTAAACGAATATCTTTGTAGGATTACACTTCATGTGAATAATTTCTGTAGGGAATTACATTTACACTTCAAGTGTATTAATTCTCCGTACATGTTTTTCATAATTTGAGGTGAACTTAATGGTCTATTTTGACCCATCATCTCTAAACTTTCAATTTTGAGTCCGCGGAATTTGTATTAAAGATCCTAATTCTATTGCGCGCATAAATAATGTCGATTTTTGCAAAATTTTATGTTTATAGTTCCAATTGCCAAGCATTTGAGATCTCATAATTCTGACAAATTTTCAGGTACTTGAATTTCTTCTAAAAATTATATACTCTCTCCGATTAAAAATATAAGTATTTTTAGGAGTTATTTTTTATTGCAAAATATAAGTCTTTATACAAAATGTGCATTTATTGACGAATTTAACCCTACATCATTTTCTTCCTATATTAATTTTGGGCAAAATGTGTAGTTCCCATACAAATCTCTATTATTTCTTTTGTTCTTTAGAGCAATGTTTTGAAACCCGGACCGGACATCGACCCGGAAAAGTTAATGGGTCACGGGTCACTGGTCGGACCGGTGGTCAAACCGTCATCGACTCGTTCATCAACCCAGTGACATCATAAATATTAAAAAATATATAATATATACTTATTAATAAAAAATAAAATAAATGTAAAATTTTCCAAATAAACATCTCGTTGATATAAGCTTGGATATTAATATTAATGTAAAATTTAAAAATATTACAAATACAAAAGTGATATAATTCCAAAGTAAATAGTTTAGGACTTATTTGTAATATAATTATCTTATAGGATTTTATATGCTAATATTTTAATTGCACTCTTAGTCCTGAGTATATATATCCTCATAAGCTCAACCCTAAGAGAAGAAACCCTAAAATTCCTTCTTCCCCTAAGATCGGCGCCTCCCCCTCATTGTCTTCTTCGGCCGCGACTCACCACCACCGCCGCTCTCTTCCTCTTCCTTTCTTCTCATTCTCTTCCTCTTTTCTTCCGCCGCGGCTAACCGCCGCCGCCGCCCTTTCTTCCTCTTCCTCTCTTCTCTCTGCCGCTCTCTTTCTCTTCCGTTCTTCTCCTTCTCTTCCTCCCTTCTTCCGCCGCGGCTCTTCCATCGCTGCCGTTACTTCCCTTCTCCGGCGATATAGCAGTAGCAGCCCCTCCTCCGCCCTTCGTATCATGCTCCGTTAGAGCTTAAATTTTCATCCCGGTCGGTTTTTCCAAAACCGTTCCGGTTTCCGGGTCGACCGGGTAAAATGGGACAGTGAAATTAGAGCGGTTTTTAGTGTGTACAGGTTTTGGCATCTAACCGAACCGCTCGGAGCTCCGGTCGACGGTCCGGGTTTCAAAACATTGCTTTAGAGTATTAATTAAGGGTACTTTATTCATTATGATTAGTATCTTAATTTGTGTCAAAACTCCTAAAAAGACTTATATTTTGAATCGAAGGGAGTAATATTCATGCTTGGAAAAATTCTTCTAGAATTTTCATCTTCTCGACTAGCCCATATATAACTCTTTACTCTATTTGTGAGAAGTTTTATTATTAGAACTCATAATGCTACCACATTTCAGTATCTCAAATTTAATATTATTGGCAGCTTATCCTTTAGGCATATTAAATATCATGGAGTTTTTTCTAGCCGAATTTTAGTCATAAAATATATCTGACTATTCGTCCTTTTAACTTCTGGTTCAAAGCCATTTGTTTGAGGATCAACAAGAGACACAAATATAAATATTTTGTTCGGCTATATATTTTCTCTTCTTTATTTTGGAACAACATATATACCAATCAACAGGATTGATAACTTACATATAATTTATCCGTTTTTGAGGACCTATCTATACACCTTGTGGTGGAGTATTAGCGCACATTATATCTTAAGATGGAAATCTCTTGATCTGCAACCATAAACCAATTAGAAAGAGGAGAACTAAGAAATCAATTGTTGGTAAAATACAAACAAATATATAATAAATTCAAGGCAATATATGATTCTACAGGACGATTTTTATCAAATGATCATATTATTTAGGATATCCAACTTTTATTTTAGATGACATATAATATTACTAGTACCTTTGATACAAATTATATTTATGGGAGAATCTAAAGATATGAGCTCATTAATTTATCAAGAAAAACGCAAAATTCAAGTTGCGGATTAAAATATACATATATCGATGCGTCGAATAAAATCTGTTCATCCTAAAAATATATTCAACCATAGTATTCATAGTACTAAGACAAATATAATTGCCTTGAAATATGTAGCTAAATACAATTAATTATTTTAGAAACTTCTTGTTCCATAAAATATTTTCACGAATTCCTCATGATTTCGTATTTGTAATTATCTGAGATGGTCTAATCATTCGTGCCAACTAATATATATATTTTTTTAACCAACTAAGCTTTAAGCTTAATTAATAATGCATCTCAATGCAAACACTTCCAGCGCAATATAATTTATAAGAGATCAACAATAATCTCTTCAATGCAAATTTATTTGCTAATAACAATAGCAGTAATTGAAAATGCATTTGTCCACTATCTGAATTAATCTTTATAAGAAAATTATACATAATAATCGATTACATAGATCTCTTCAAGAGTCTTTAATCGACTAGGTCTTCATGAGTTTCTAATCGATTATAATTCTTCGGTAACTTTTAATAAAATAAGTACTCTTTTCGAATTCGTAATGAATTAACTCTTCTGGAGTTATTAATTAATAAGTACTACTGGAATTTTGCAACATAATTTGTACTCTACATGTTTTATTTGAATAAAAAATATGCAAACTCTTTTGAAGCTTTTAAGCACATACATCTAATCAAGAATTAAATAAATTCTCAAAGTTAAAAACTTTAAATTGCTGAAATTGTACAATATTATTTATATTGTGGACATTTGTACTTTCAACTTGAAGCATTGAAACTTCTTTTAGTCCTTAAGCTCTTCCAGAGCTTTTCAGCTACCAGCTCAATTTGACTTACATCCACGGGTAAGGCGATCACATACTTTCATTATAATGGAGAAACAAGAATACAATAGAGATTCCTCCAACCCATTAGCTCTTTCTCGTCTTACTACTCAAAACAACACACACACACACACACACACACACACACACACACACACACATATATAGGAGTAAAAAACCTTTAGATAAAAAGACTAGAAGTTCACATAATTACTAATTCTTAACCTAATTAGTATCCAATTAGGAGTACGTCTATTAGTAATTTACCTAATCACTAATTCTTAACCTAATTAATATATAATTAGTAATCCTTAAACTAATGAGTGAATATGGTTCAAAACCCAAAAATCTCCACCTTGACACGTATTCACTCAATCTCCAACTAGTACGTTCCACGTCCCATATGCACCACGTCTCATATGCCTCTCAAGTAGTTAAAAGCACAAAATCACTGCTCTGCTCTTGAACCTTCAAATCAGCACGTTGAATTAAGAGGAATTGACTAAGCTAGGTTTAGTCAACTTTGATCAACGGTCAAACACGACAGTACCAATAACAGAGCAAACTGCTCAACGTTCAAAGTCCACCCAAACCCACTCTGGTTTAGGACACTCGATGCACCTCTGTGTCAATGCACCAAAAACATACTTGATTAATCCTCCACCATTCCAATTCAACCGTCTAGATTTAATCATTTTCATTTGTTTGACTTGTACACCAACCCCACCAAATTTTATCTTGTTCAGCCACACGTCTTCTCTGCCAACCTCTGTCGGCAAGTGCGCTTCACCCCCAATGGATATCTCTTCCATCTTTAATGAACATCTCTTCCATCTTTAATGATCATCTCTTCCATCTTTGGAGGATATACATAAAAATATTTCCACCTGTGTTAACGGTTTATGTGAAGATGGCTAGAATTGCACAGAACTATGAACTTGACAATTGGTCGATCTTACACTGGAGAGTAACGCCAAATTTTTGTTTAGCAACACCTTGGCTTAACCAACCGAAATGTTACGATTTCGATTATATCCAACACTCTCCTCCACTCTCTGGCGAAACTGATAAACCAAAACAACTCCTCTTCCGTTCTGAACCTCGCTCTATACCAGTTGTTAGGAAATTAATCCTCTTGAATTCTAACCCACAAGAAAATATAAATAAGAAAAGCGATAAAAGGGACACAATGATTTACGCGGTTCAGTCAATCTGACATACATCCATGGGTAAGGCGAGCCCATACTTTCATTATAATGGAGAAACAAGAATACAATGGAGATTCCTTGAACACATTAGCTCTCTCTCTCGCATTACTACTCCAAACACAATATAGAAGACACATATATCTAGGAGTAGTAAACCTTCAACTAAAAGTATTAGGAGTTCACATAATTAGTAATTCACTTAATTACTAATTGTTAACCTAATTATTATCCAATTAGGAGTGCACCTAATTACTAATATTTTACCTATTTAATATCTAATTTGTAATTCTTAAACTAAGGAGTGAATATGGGTCAAAACCCAACACTTCTCTCTCTCTCTCTCTCTCTCTCTCTCTCTCTACTACTAAGGAGTGAATTTCAGGCGTGAGAAATTGGAGAAATATCTTCTTTATTAGATCGCCAACTTTCTCCATATCATTTCCATTGCGAGGGAATTCTAAAAAATCATATCATTGTTTTGTGATACTTTAGCCATAAGTCAGGTTTTTGGTAAAACTTTTTCTAGTGTTCTACCTTTCTTTTAGAGTTTATCACAATAATAACATTCAAGGTTTTATTGTTAGCAACATTTCCGAGACCCATTACATAAGAATTTACAATAACATATACATCATGAGATAATAAAATAAAATACGATAATAATATTGTTGTTTTAACCATCTTCTAGTGTTAAGAGTATTTATATTATAATCATCTCGTGATGGTTAAGCTTAAACAATTTTATAACCATCCTTTAGTAGTCGTGACTCAATTGCGAAATATGTTTGACGTAACAACCATCTTCTAGTGGTCGTAATTTGTCTACAAGATTCGATAAACCATCTTCTAGTAGTCGTATATTTGTCTGTATGATTCGATTAAAATCTGTAACCATTTACGAGTAATCATACCTTCTTCTATACTACAACAAAAAAATCTATTGTGACGTTTGTCATATGTCGTAGTAAGGAGGGAAAAAATGTCGATATAGATCCATACCAACATTTATTACAAATGGCGCTTAAACATTGCATTTGTCTGTGTCGTTATGGGTTTTTACGACATTTGGTACAAGCGTCGGTACCTATCTATTACGACGTTTGTTGCGTCATTTTAAAGTGTATCAAAAGGTATTTTTGCCGACATTTGTGAAGAACCGCAACAAGTCGCTTATTCCGACGTTTGTAAATACCACGAATGAATAGTTATTCCGACAATATTGTTACATTTTGAATAATTTCATTATTACATTAGACAATATACTAGAAAATCTATTTGAAGATTTTTTGTGAAAATAATCTAATAAGCTTTAATTCTAACATTATTTTTTCTGGCCCAATAGTGTAGCGCTGAAGAGAAAAATTAGTGTTAATTGTACTTTACTACCAATAAATTCAGGAGGTTAGCATTTTAGTCCATGAATTTTTTATTAATGCACTAGGGGTCAATAGTAAAATCAGTTAAATCTTCTTTAAAATTGATAGCAAAATGGCTTTGTTGCCTTTGTTATATTGCTAGTGAATTTGTTTCCTACTTGGATTAGTGTAAACATCAAATAATTAAATTTTTCTTAATTGAATATATGTTTAATTTCTCAAGATTATGATTAGATTTGAATAATATATTATTGCTAAACATTTATGAGAATATAACATCATATCTTGGGAAGCCTCATGTTGATGGAAGTTGTAAAAAACTTGTTAGTGTTGATGGAAGTTATACTATTGTTACAAAATACGATTTATGGAATTGAAATAAAAAAAAAAAAACGTTTTTTTTTCTTTTGAAATTTTCCTAATTTAGTTACAAATTTTTTTAATTCTTTTATATTTTTTAGAGTGAAGCTCCTATATTAACTACAAATAATTTTCACTTTTATCTTTATAGTCACAAACATTTGTTTCCTTTTATAGCCATAAATAATTTGCGAGTTGCTAAACTTGACAAAAGTTACGGAATCCATTGATTTTTTGCTTGTATCTGGCTTGAGAATGTAAAAAGATCAATCTATTGTTTATAATATCAAAATAAATAAAATAAGTAATTTTAATTTTAAATTTTCTTTTCCCTCTTTCTTTCCATCTCCACTTCTTCGATACTGAAGGCGATCCCTCCAATGATTTTCTCATTTGTCATGTCGCCAGATAATTTTCACGCACCAAAATTAACTCCATCTCCACATTCTACAGAACCAGCATTCACCACTACATATTTCACACTTCCATTCAGATTTAATTGTAAAACACTTCACATATTAATTCTAAAAGTTCTCGTTGGGTGTTTCTTGATATGTCAGATTGATATCGAAATTCAAGATTTTTGCTTAAAGACTCTGTATGCTTTATAAAATATTAAGATTCGACACAAAATGATAAAGTTTGTGCTAAAAATAATAAGTTTTAATTTTAAATAATAACATTTATTTGTTTACTAATTCACTAATTGTTTAACAAAATTTACAATTTATATAAAAATCTTTATCGAATTTGTCGTTAAACTTATCCCTTGATAAAATAGTAATATTTAAGATTAAAATAGTATCAATACAATCAAAGTGATAAAGTTTGTTTATCAAATAAATAGTGAATTTAAAATTTTCACTAAATTACTAATAATATCCAACAAATTATTATTTATGTCCTAAAACTTACCATATTTTTTTTTACCTAAATTTAACTTTTTCATATAATGGAAATATATGAAATAAAAATGGTAAATTAAAATAAAAAGTCGTAAGATTATAAAATTAGGTATTAATGTTTGAAATTTACCAATAATTTCTTAAACTTACCATACTTTCTTTGAATTTTACCATTAAATTTAAAAAAACTTACTTAAATTAAAATAATAATAACAAATTGGGGTCAAGAATTGCAAGCTGACCTGCTTGACCATTTACCGGTCATCACTTATGATGTCGTGTCAAACTCAGAAATTGCCACATCAATACTATCAAAAAATATTTTATGAAAATTAAAAAATGCTATTACAAGTTAACTTTTTTCACATGTACTCTTCCATTCATTTGGTTACTTATACTCTTGTGATCAGTGGCGGAGTCAGAAATTTATATAAAGACAAATTTTTTAGAGGGTCGAAATACAACATTTATAAAAAAATATCATAAAAAAAAATTTTTCCTATAAAAAATTCGTCGTTTTTGAAAATTTTGGTGTCCGAAGCCCCCTCCTGTCCTCAAGAAATTCAGCCACTGCCTGTGGTGCCGATAAATAAAAATCCAGCGTCACCACAACACTTCTCATAAAGTTTTTTCGTGATAAATGAAGAAAGATTAGTTTTATGTAATGCAAAAAATTGGATCTCTCACAATTGTTTTTCTTTTTCGATGAAAAATATGAATTCTATTACTCATTAGATGCTGAATGAAAGGAATATGATAATGTGTACCTTAATCAAAATGGTTCTTGAGTCTGTCTTATTTGATGCCTTTTGGCATTGATTTAAGGGCATGATTTCATGCAACATGACAGTATATGGATTACTGTTTCAATAGTATTATGCTAGCAATTACTGTGTGCATTCATTGTCAAAGATTATATCACTCTCTAATCCATTTGTTTTAGTCGTATTTGAATTCATTTATTATAAAATGTTAAATATGTCTCATATCCATCTCCCGTTTTATTCTAATTATTGGGGATTTAATGAGTTATGCTATTATTATATATTTAGTTTCAATAGGTGGTGAATTGGAGTTGGAGAAATAAAGAAGCAAATTCATGTACCATTATTCACCAAAAAAAAAAAAAAAAAAAAAATCATGTACCATGCATTATTATCACTATTAAAACTTGACAAGACTACTCGAGAACAAACAGCTTGTCGCTTCTATATGTTTAGGACCATAAAACGACTTTATGAACTATTTGATTGCATATTTTGGGAAATAAGAACGACACTAACGTTTCTAACACAACATTTCTGGAAATCTGACACATATTGTCTTTGATGGTTTGGTACTACCTTTTTTTGCATTTTTTGTGTTGCAAATTTATTTAAATTTTCCTGTTTACAAGAAAGTCACTTTAATTTATCTATCTTTATATGTAAGAGTTGTCAAAATCTTATCCACCCTTCAACTTTTGGAGGAAAACATTTACTGTTTGTTTATTTATTTATTTTTACCGTTTCAAATCCAAATTACGAGTAAATAAATATTTGCAGACAAAGGAATAGGGATAGTATAATGTCCCTCTCTCTCCCTTTCCGAAAAAGAAAAGAAAAGAAAAGAAATTGCTGTTTTTTTTTGGCTAAATAAAGGATTAGTCTATTGATGGATCCGAAGCAGGATCAGTATTACAGGAAGTGCCTCCCCTATCACATAAAACAGATGGTGGAACAGCAGAAGGATCTATTTTCCCTATTACAATGTTACCTTTGGCCCAGTGCGCCAGATTATGAGCATGGGAGTTTGCCAATCTATTAACAAAAACAACATCACAATGCTTAAATCTAGCAAGTAAAGCTCTCACAGATTTAATCAGATCAATACCAGTCCAATGTAAATCAGATGAGTGATCTTTGAGACTCTTAATAACATTTAAACAGTGCGCTTCAAATAAGACATAATAGAGCTTTAGGGACTGCAACTTTTCCATTGCAATAAGAGTTGCATGTGCTTCTGCTTCAAAGGGAGTTCTGGCTTGATACCTTTGAATTCATATTCCCAGAATCTCTCCTCTATCATCTCTAATAAGAAAGGAACTAACTGCTTCATCATCTTTGATGAAACCAGCATCGAAATTAACCTTCAATACATTTTTAGGTGGCAGTTTCCAAGTGTTGATCTTCTGCTTTGCTTTCCTTTTCAAAGATCTTGCCACAACAGCTTCCCAGTAAGTTAGAGATTTGATCTCAATCAGCTTCAACACTTATTCCACTATTTTCCTTTGTTTTCCATGAAGAACTTCATTCCTATGAAACCTAATTTGTTCCAATGTCACTGCAAAAAAAATTAAAAAATTCAGTACTTGAAACAGATAAAATAGGAAAAGTACAAGAAGGGGAAGTTACTTCCCTAATCCATCCAGATATGCTCCAGTCATGTATCTCTTCCAGGTTGAGGTTCCATCTAGACAGAGACAACAAATTTTGTGAAAAAGAGCAATTAATGAATAAGTGCTCTAAAGTTTCCTCCTCTGTTTGACAAAGCAGGCAGAAAACATTAGGGAAGAACTTCAGCCTAGTTCTTAAAGGAAGAGCATTACTCAGAATTTTTCATAAGAAATGTTTATGCATGTTAGGCAATGCAGAGTGCCACAACCTATTCCAATATTTCCTGTTGATAAGAGATGCACCCAAGTACCTCTCATGGTTAACTGTTTTGTACGCAGACTTAACAGTAAGTTGCCCTGGCGCAGAGGGCAACCAAACCAGAGAAACATGTTCCCTAGAGGGAATAATTTTAAGAATAGCAGTAGTCACTATAACAAAAAAGGTCTATTGCGACGTTTGTCATATGTCTAAATAAGTAAAAAAAACGTCAATATAGATCTATACCAACATTTATTACAAATGTCTCTTAAACGTCGCATTTGCCTGTGTCGTTATGGTTTTTTACGACATTTGTTACAAGCGCCGGTACCTATCTATTACGACGTTTGTTGCGTCATTTTAAAGTGTTTCAAAAGGTATTTTTTCCGACATTTGTAAATAATCGCAACAAGTCACATATTCCGACGTTTGTAAATACCGTGAATAAGTAGTTATTCCGACATTTGTTACGTCATTTTATTGTGTATCAAAAGATTTTTTCCCGACATTTTTACATAGACGCAACTAGATATCTATTCCGACATTCGTAAATTTTGAAATAGGTTGGCCGTATCGAGTCAGATCCGGAGCCTATACAAGCTGAGTCGTCGAGTCTAGCCACCTTTGAATAATTGGAGCTGGATCCGGAGCCTATACAAGCCGAGTCGTCTAGTCTAGCCACCTTTGAATTATCAGAGTCGGATCCGAAGCCTATACAAGCCGAGCCATTGAGTCTAGCCACCTTTGAATAATTGGAGTCGCCCACCTTTGAATAATCGAAGACAGAGCCTAAGCATAGACAAACTGAGTCGTCGAGTCTAGTCACATTTCAATAATCGGAGCTGGAGAATAGACAAGCTTAGCTGTCGAGTCTAGATACCTCTGAATAATGTAGAATAAAGTTTTTCACTACTCAAAGGTACGAGAATCGAACCCGCGACCTCCTGCATGTATTTCGTGCAATCGACCACTGAGCTAATTGATCATTTGTTATTTGTTTCTCATCATATTATATTTATTATAATGTAATTTTGTATATTGTACCTTTACTTATTTTAATTTCTTTTTGTGTTTTAATTTATTTTATGAATTGGATTAAAATTAATACGCTCTCATTAAATTTTTAATAATTAATATCTTTATTTTTTCTTAAAAAATATATTTCAGAAACTTAATCTCAGTATTTGTGTTTGTCTGAAAATGTCACAAGATCTAACGACATAGTATATAAATGTCGCAATATGTATTGAAAAAAAAGTAACAATTTATAACAATATGTATGTAAATGTCACTAACTAACATCAAAGTTGTCAGTAAGAATAAGAATTACTATAACTGTCGTTATGAAACGTCGTATAAAATCGAAATATAACGACGTTTGTTCAAAATGTCACATGATTTAACGATGTTGTATATAAATGTCGTTATATGAGTCGCAAAAAGTAACAATTTATAACAACATTTAATGTACACGTCGCTAACTACCATCAAAATGTTGATTTTATGAACAAATATTATAACCGACGCTACTAAACGTCGTATAAAATTCAAATATAGTGACGTTTATCTGAAAAATCACAAGATCTAACGACATATTATATAAATGTCCCTATATGAGTCACAAAAAGTAACAGTTTATAACAACATTTACTGTAAATGTCGCTAACCAACATCAAAACTTCTGTATGAACGACAATTACTATAACCGTCACTATGAAACGTCGTATAAAATCCAAATATAGCGACGTTTGCAAAAAGTATTGCTTTCAGTTATTCTTTTTATTTTAAGCGACGTTTGAAAAAAACGTTGCAAAAGACATATTTTGTTGTAGTGAGTAGTGTCATGATCAAAGGAATGTTCAACCAAGACTTTGTTCCAACCAGTCTGATTACAATTCCTTAAATCCTTAACCATGACACAGAATTCACCTACCTTTCATCATTAGGCAGCTTAAAACCATCCAAATATGGAATCCAGTTATCCTCCCAAATTTTAGCTTTCGAATCCTTCCCCACCTTGATGCAAGACCCTTTCCTCAGAATGTCTAAAGTTTTGACTATACTTGACCAAATCCAAGAAGAGTTAGCCAGAGACCTATTCAAGTCCAACAAGTTCCCCCTCTGAGATATTTAGCTTTCAACAAATTTACCCAAACCTTCTCAGAATGTTGCAAGATATTCCAAGCTAATTTAGCCACACAAGCCATATTCATGTTAGAAGCTCTTCTAAAACCCAAACCTCCAAACATCTTAGGAACACAAATGGAATCCCAAGATTTGAGGCAAAGGTGTTTACTAGAATTCTCCTTAAAGCCCCACCAAAAGTCCCTACTTAAGCTATCTAGTTTGTTACAAAGAGAGATAGGCAGAATATGAATTTGCCTAACATGGATAGGGATAGAAAGAGCAACAGACTTAACTAAGTTAGACGTACCAGCTTGAGAGAGAGAAGACATCTTCCAACTAGCAAGTTTACTTCTAAGTTTTTCAATAATAGGATAGAAAGCAACATTCTTAGATCTACCTTTACAAAAAGGACTGCCAAGATAAGTACTTTTATGATCACACTCAATCATCCCCAAGATAGTACTTACCTCTTCATTCACCTGTATACTCACATTCTTGCTATAATGGACCATTGATTTATCAAAATTAATGGCATGCTCTGACCAATTTTGCAGAATAGATTAATAACATCCATGACTTCATCTTCCTCTTCTAGGTTAGCTCTGAAAAATATATTCAAGTCATCAACAAACATTAAATGAGAAATGCTTGGAGCTATTCTACTTACCTTGATGCCATGAATTCTTCCTTGAGATTCAACCTGAGAAATCAGCCAAGAAATGAGATCAAACACCAAAGTATACAAAGCAGGGGATATGTGATCACCCTCTCTAAGTCCTCTAGATGGTTTGAAAAAGGCAGAAGGAGAACCATTAACCAAAATAGAAAAGAAGAAGTAGAGATGCATTGCAGAACCATATTAACAAAAGCCATGATTTTTAAGAATAGAAACAATCAAAGGCCACTCAATCCTGTCATAAGCTTTAGACATATCTACCTTAAGAGCCATAAGACCTAACTTATCTTTCTTACCATTCATATGATGCATCAGTTCATGAGAGATAATAATATTATCAGACATCCCTCTACCAGGAATGAAGGCAGCTTGGAAGGGGAGATGATGGAATCTAATAGAGGTTTAAGTCTATCAGCCATAATCTTGGTAATTATCTCTTATGCAATGTTACAAAGAGAGATAGGCCTAAAATGATCAATTTTAAAAGCATTAACATTCTTAGGGATCAAAGAAATAAAAGTAAAATCCTACCCAAATCTTTTTTCTTTCAATAGAAATAAAAGCAGTTTACCTTTATATTGGAGATAATGTAAAATTATCTTTATATTAAGATTTATATAAAAAAAAATTAGGCCAAATGGTGTATTTAGTCCTGAAACAATTTCACTTGGCAAGGTTGGTTTCTAATGATTGTTTGCATCTTTTTAGATCCTCAATCAATTTCTGGGAAAAAAAAGGGGCAAATTGACTCTACAGGTCCAAAAATGATTTTCCTTTGGTGATTTTTGTCCAAAATCTATTTTTTTACAAAATTAGGTATTTAAACAATTTATGTTTGGCGAGAGGTCTTCAAACTGAAATTTCATCCGTCAATCAGCTTACTTTAAAATTTGACTTTGCCAAACAAAAACTAATGAGGGTATTTTTGATATTTTCCATTAACCCCCTAAAACCACGCTTACCCGACCCCTCTCCTCTACCCCTCACCCTCACTCCCTACCCCCCTTCTTCATCTTCCTCCTTCTTCTCCCCTCCCCTCCCCCGTAACCCACCCCCGAAACAGACCACCACTGTCCAACGCCGCCACCATCATCGCTGATACCACCACCACCTATAATTATTGTCAATTTACATTTCCTAACCTCAATATCATCTAAAATGAAGAACACTTCAAATTAATTTACAGTAATTCTTCACAAAAATTCATTCTTTGCCAGAAAATGTACCATTAATTTATGAGATTTGTAGTATATATTGAAATTGTACCATTAATTTCCAGTGATTTAAAGTTCTTGGACACCATTGAAGTTAATTTCTTTGGTGATTTGAATTTCTTACACATATAATGGTGATTTTTTGGAAATGGGAATTGGGGAGAAAGAACCCAGATGCTAAAGAATGGAGGGGGTGTCTGGGAGGGTGGTGGTGGTATCAACAGTGATGGTGGCGGCAGTGGACAGTGGTGGTCTATTTCGGGGGGGCTGGGTTAAGGGGAAGGGGAGGGGTTTAGACGGGGAGGGGAGATGAATAAGGGGGTAGGGTAAGATGGGGTTGGTGGGAGGAGGTCGGGTAGGGGTGGTTTTAAGGAGTAATTGTAAAATCTCAAAAATACCCTAATTAGTTTTTGTTTGACCAAATTCAAATTTTAAGTAAACGGTTGACGGGTGAAATTTTGGACAGAAGGACCCTCTCCGCCAAACATAAATTGTTTTGATACCTAGTTTTGTAAAAAAATAGAGTTTGGACAAAAATCACCAAAGTAAAATTGTTTTTGGACCCGTAGAGTCAATTTGCCAAAAAAAGGTTATTTTGTCAATTTTTTCTCATGTTGGCCTACTTTTTACATATAATCTGTCTTTTTCACTATTTGTTTGACATTAATATGAACATAAAAATCTACGAAAATTTATGTTCATCAGTACTAGTTTAGTCTTCTATTTTGAATGTGCATGACGAAGTAATTTGTGAATATTGAGGTAGAATTTTAAAAAAAAACATAAGCACAAATGCAATATTCGTAACCTTTTAAAGTGTCCCAAAACATAAAATTAACATTAGAACATTCCCGATTAAGGTTGGTTAGAATTCTAATCTAGACATCTTGTTCTTCCCGAGTTCGCTTTGAACATTATTGGCAACAATATATTACTACGGTGGTCGATATGTTTGCTTTTATATCGTTTAACATAAGAAAAAAGAAAAAGAAAAAACATTTCTCAGCACATGCATCCACTTAAACTAAAGGATCTTATTTAGAACACGCATGTTTGTTATATTCATTATTTTGGAGGGCGGGCGCTGGTGTTTTCTCAAGGTCTAATCACAGTTCCTCTGCCCTATATTTCATTGCTTCGTTTCTTCATTGTTTTCTCTAGCTCTTTGTCTAGGAATAATTAGTTATTCATGGTTCATGAGGTCTAGGTTAGAAATAAAGAGGAGCTCCATGAAGTCTTGTTTGATAGAGTATGGATGTGTACCTCATCATGATCTTGTTAATTCCTAGTTGGTGAATATGTTCAAGTGCTTATTTAAAGAGAGAAATGTAATGACATGTATTATGCTTGAATGATTCCTCGACAGAGTAATGGAATTTGGCTTGACAACCAAGTATTTTCCATCATGAGGTTCATGTTTATGCTTGTTTTGTCTCTGTAATCTTATCAAACTATATTTGCAAGTTTTTTTGTCTTGTTTGAAGGCCCAAGTATTTATTCTAGACAGTTTCTAGCTCAAATTTAAGTGTGGTTATAATAACTCTTTTCCATTTGATAACAATTGCACTTCATTTGTAGAAAACATTAAAAAAGTTGCAAGATGAAGCATCCACGAGCGGGACTTAGGTAACTCTGGAGCAGCGGGAACAAAACTTCATGGAGGCTGATGGAGGTAGAAATCGGAAGGTACGTATATATGGTCTTGGATCACAAGCTAGTTTTGTTGGTGGTAATATAAATTCTAGCAGCCAAATGCGCTCAAAATCTTATGAGGCGTTAAAGAAACAAATCACCACTCAATTAGGGGTTGAGCTCCAAGAGCAGTTTGCTCGAGAGATGGAACGCGTACGTGCTGCACTTCCGGCTCAATTTGGTGTCAATCTCAATGTCTCAAGTACAAGTGTTGCTCCCCCTTCAAACACACATGCTGACCAAGATGGGAATGGAGGTGAAAATGCATATGACGATGATTTAGGTGCTCTCTAGATAGTTGTCTTTACTTTAGTGCTAGCTTTTGATTTATTGCTTTTGGATATTAAAATTTTTAGTACTAGTTTTTGGTAATTAGACTTGCAATACTTCATTTTGTTATGTAACCTAAAGTGCCTTGTAGGATTGTTTTAATTATCCTTTAACTATGTGATATTTTGGAAGTTTTTTTTTAATTTTTTTAATTTATTTATTGGAGGATGAGACCTATCTATTATAAGAAATGAGGGGATTCAAGAAGGGGGATGGTATTTGAACTCATGACCTTTACGTCATGAGACCTCAGCCTTGGTACTAGACCAATGCCTCATTGGCTACCTTTTTTTTTTAAAGGAGGATCGATAATGGTTCCCCACTTCCCCTTTAGCATGACTCGAACTCCCGACCTACCGGTTGGAAGTGAAGCGTCTTACCGCATGAGATGTGATTCGTTGTCGATTTTGAAGTTAAATGTTGATATCATGCATTATAGGTTGGGAGAACTTTATTGGCTGTGTATATTTTCTTCAATTTTTTGGTGTGATATTATTTTTGTGGATCTGTTGGCTATAATGTATGGTGGTATTGATAAAATTGTTTAGGATGTACATAATGTGGATGTAACATTCTTGGGGCTTTTAGAGGAAACAAATAGAATTTAAAAATATTTATTATATATTTAGGGACTTTTTAAATATGAAATGTTTTGTAGATTTTGAAAATAGCCCTAGAAATTCTATCCCTAAATAAGGATAGATTTGCGATATAATTTTGAAAATATAATTTGATATCCTTAGAAAATTTGTCTCTAAATAAGGATAGATTAGCAATAGGATTTTTAAAATTCTATCCTTAGGAAATTAGTCCTTAATAAGAAGAGATTAACAATGGAATTTTAAAAATATATCCTTAGTAGATCCGTCCTTAATAAGGACAAACTACTAATGGAAATTTTGAAAATATAATTTTCTATCCTAAGCAAATTCTTCCATAAATAAGGACAGATTACCAATAGAATTTTAAAAAATATCTTTAGTAGATCCGTCCTTAATAAAGACAGAATACTAATGGAAGTTTGAAAATATAATTTTCTATCCTAAGTGTAAAACACAAGAGGGGGGGGTGAATTGGGTTTTAACTAATCTTGGCAACTTTTTCGATTCTTTGCAATGCTAATACAAGTTTGAACAAGATGAATAAAAGCAATGCAAAACCCAATCAACAAGACAAAGGATTTAGAGTGGTTCGATTCACTTAGAATCTACACATCCACTACCTTGAGCCGCACCCAAGGATTTCAAACAACTTCACTAAGAAGAATGTTTACAAATGTGGCTAACTCACTAAGAGTTTTACAACACAACCACAATACAAAAGCTCACTAAGAACTTGCCCACACAAAGTAGGACTTTACAATTTGCCCACACAAAGTAGGACTTTTACAAGAATTACCCAATCACTTAGAAAGGGAATTGAATGTTTAAAGAACAAGGAAGATCACTCTTATAAGTGAGAATGGATACCTTTGAAGCACAATCAATTTAGCTCTTGAACATATGAAGCACACTCTTTGTCTTGCTTTTTGAAATAACACATTTGAATGATTTATATCATGGAGATCAAGTGTTTTTGCTTTGAAAGTGTTTTGGCTTGATGAGAGATCAATGAATATTTGATATGCAAGCCTTGGAATGTTTCTCTAGCTTTGGAGTATATATACATTTCAAATTTGGCTGAAAAACGACTCTTTAACGGTCAAATAACGGCTAGTAGAAACAGAGTTCGGTTGACCGAACATTTCACTTCGGATGACCGAACCAACTTCGGATCCACTTTGGCCTAGGTCGGTCGACCGAACAGGCACACATAGGTCGACCGAACCATGTTGGTTCAACTCTCAGTATCTGCTCGGTTGATCCGAGCTGGAGCTCGGTTGACCGAACTTCCAAGCTGATTTTTCACACGTTTTTAAATCTTTTGAAGTCTTTTGAAGTCTAAAAAGGTTTTCCTAAAAGGTAACAAATAAGAATACTTGGAAAACTTTTCTAAAAGACTTATCTATGAAATCAAAGGCTTTTTGGATAAGAACACATGTAAAGATCATTTTGAAACTTAAGCCTTTTGAAAACGTGTTTATGAAAACATGCAAGACTAGAGTGTAGAGCTTATGTTCATGAGAGCAATGGTTAGAGCTTTGTAAGATAAACGACTAATAACGACAAAGCTAATCTAACCAAACCTAAGTCTTCAATCTTCAATCTTGAAAGATGAGCCTTGAATAATAACTCTTTGAAGCTTGAACATGGCTTGATTGAAGTACTTAGAGCTTCCAATATATGTTCCAATATTCTATCACAAAGATATAAACATTAGACACAACATCAAGTGTTTGTCCATTATCAAAAACCGAGTTCGATCGCCCTTAGGGTTAACACTAAGCAAATCCATCCCTAAATAAAGACAGATTACTAATACAATTTTAAAAACAAAAATTTTATTCTTAGGAAATCAGGACAGATTACTAATAGAATTTTAGAAAAGAGTTAATAACTATTTATAGCACTAAACTATTTACGAATTTCTCTTTATAGTACTAAACTATTTTTTTATCTAAATATGTCACTCAACTATTTACGTTTATCAAAAAATATACAACCACCCATTTTTTGGGTGTTTTCCGGCCAGCGATGTCACGTGAGTTGCTTTGGAACATGAACAACGACGAAAAGGAAAAGAAATCTTGGAAACGTCGGGCGATAACTGCTTAATTTGTTATTGCAAGGGCAAACAGGTTAGTCAAATTAAGCAGTTATGACCCGAAGTTTCCAATATTTCTTTTCCTTTTCGCCTTTGTTCATGTTCTGAAGCAACTCACGTGACATCGCTGGCCGAAAAACACCCAAAAAATGGGTGGTTGTATATTTTTTGATAAACGTAAATAGTTGAGTGACATATTTAGATAAAAAAAATAGTTTAGTACTATAAAGAGAAATTCGTAAATAGTTTAGTGCTATAAATAGCTATTAACTCTTTTAGAAAATATATGATGGATTTGCAATTGTTTTACAAGTTTTTTGTTTTAAATAAAAACATAGTTTCAACAGATTTAGGATGGAATATCCATAACTTAAATTCTTTTACAACTCTGTCCCAAATTTAGGACATATGTCCTAAGTAGTTCCCTCCCTAATCAGTGTAATTAAAAAATAATCCTTTTTTAATGAAATTGTATCCTTTCATATTTGTAGGTATTTTGTCATAAACGTTTTGGGATGGATGTGTTATTCTGTCCCTGATAATTTGGGATGAGGGTTTTAGGAAGTGCCTATAATCCGTCCCAAATCTGTCTAAATATAAAATTCTGGGACAATTTAGGAACAGAATGTATGCTCCCAAATAAGATGTTTCCTTGTAGTGATTTCCTAGTCAAATAAAGAACTCATTGAAGATTGTTTTCAATTTCTTGTTCTTCACATTTCTAGCTAGCACTGGAGGGTTGGACGCTCAAGTCCATTGATTGTGTGGATAGGGGGTGTCAATCTAGCTATGCGAGCCGAGTTTGGCCTAGCTCACGCTCAACTCACATAAAATTTGAAAATTCAGCTCACGCTCGGCCCGAAAAAGCTCACAAGCATTAAGCACATGCTCAGCTCACATTAAAATGTGAGCTTGAGCTAAGCTCATGAGCCTCATGAGCTAAATTTATATTAGCAAAAAAAAATAAAAAATTCATGTTGCAAGAATAGTTTAATACAATGAGCTACGAGACTAAATCCTGGCAAGAATACGAATATATATAACACAATGATACTTAATTCATGTAGCAAGATAAACTGATAAAAAGATAACCAGAGATGCGGTTGAGAAGAGAGAAAAGAAAATATACATTTTATCGTCAGTTTTTATAGGTCTTTTTTTAATTAGAAGTTTATATATATATATATATATATATATATATATATATATAGCAGGGTCAAGCTCACGCTCGGTTCACAAAAAATTCGAGTTTGAATATTAAGCTCACGCTCAGCTCATAAACTCACGCTCACATTTTTTGAGCTATGTGAGCCGGCCCTAACACGTTGACACCCCTACATGTGGATACCTTAGAAGCAAGGGTTGATAGCATTCGAGACTTGCTTGTGAATTCGACAAAATCCGTCACAAAAAGTGTTTCTGATTACTACATTCTTAAGGTACTAATTCTAACAAAATCAGTTGGTTCTTAGTTCACTGCCATTTTGTTGGGAATCCGAATTTCTTTCTTACACCTTTAGCAATTGAACCTTTTGTATAAGCTCGATTTTTAAAGTACGTCTTGAGAGTTAAAAGTGAAGGGATTCATGGGCGGAAACTCGTTCCAAACACCCATGAGTCCTCCCCTGAAGGATCCGCTCATACAAAACCGAACCGAAAACAGCGATAAAGAACTTACATGTTTCGGATTCAAGAAGCTACTTCTTGAATGGAGGATGACGTTTCTTGATCGGGTTTCTTGCCACCACCGGATTTCCCTCTGCGGAATATCTATCTACCGGTATCCACGCGACGAAACGAGCAGCGATTGCTAGCTCTTCGTCTCTCTGAAGTTCGGGAATTAGAGAAGGAAAAAGGGAAGGCAGAAAGAAAAAAACGGTTTTTCTTTTGGTCTAGGTATTTCGGCTGATAACAACTCTTGCCTAGGGTTTCGGGTTAAGAGATGTTATATAGAGTGTGGGAGTTGGTTCCCAGAACAACTCCCATGTCTACTCAACTTCTCTCGGCTGTGGGAGACTCTGAATCCCACGTCCCCTAGACTTTCCACTGGTAGTGGGAGTCTTTATCGGATAATGGCTCCCACGTAATCCCAGCTATGGTTAAATACCAAAATTGCCCCTATCTCTAATTCGAATAATAAACACTTTATTATTTTCGGGAAAAACATATGTCGGATACAATGAACCTAGACACTTTCTAGATTCATTGAATCTGACATGAAGCTCGTTAGCTCTGTCTATGCGTGTGACCCCCGTAGGTTCATATCACAATGGCAATGAAAACACACTTGTTAGTAGTGTGAGTTCATAAGTCACAAGCGGCCCCTAGCGGGACATTGTGACTACCCAAAATGAATGAATTACAACGGAACCTAATGTCAATCCACTATTTAATCCCTTTGTCTCGCGATATCCTAATTAAGCATAAGGCATGGTGGTCGCCACCCTTATTAAGCTTAATTATATTTATGCTCGATCTCCGTGTAGATCTGCTTTCGACAAATAGCATTTGATAACCACTTTATCAAATACATTTGAGCACGGCCATGCATTTAAAACAGCTCTTTCCCTATCGAGGGGCCCATGGATATCTCTCTCTAATAATAGAGAGGGACAAATTCCTTACAATGTCTCTCACATTCAAGCTATGATAGGACACTACATCCGATCATCAGTCGTATTGATTACTCGTTACAAGTAACGTCCCGATCGAGTCAAAACGTGGCTCCATTCATACTAGAATCAATGAAGACATAAGGTCTAAGGATTCTAAAATAGTATTGAGGAAGTAATACTTATGACTTATGACCATGAAGTATTACTTCTCGACTGGATCACGTCCCAATACAATGTATCCCTATATATTGCATCTATGATGTGATTTGTATCCATTACACATGATCGAGAAAAACAAGATCATCAATCAACAATCATACTAGTTTTATTTCATAGTAATTAAGCATTACATAAAAACTAGGGACTTCTAGAATAGTAATTACATAAGCTAATGAGTTTTACTATCAAATCACACATTTGATAATCAAAAGCAAAATTAACTATTCAATTACATGCTCAAAAGATAACAAAACGCACAACATGTGCTAATGGTCCTAGGGCACTACTAACAATCTCCCACTTGCCCTAGTTCCAATCATACATGATCCTCAATCCCATTGACCTAGTATGACTCTCATGTTTAGGCTGTGGGAGTGGCTTGGTCAATGGATCTCGCAATGTTGTCGTCTCGTATGAACTTTGCAAATACTAACGTCTCCTCTCGCCGATGATCTCTCGAATCGGATGGAAACGCCCGAGAATGTGTTTGGATCGCTAGTGAGATCTAGGTTCCTTAGCTTGTGAAATGGCACCCAGTACTATCACAATACAGTCCACCGGGTTCACAATGCTAGGGGACGACACCTAGTTCGTCAACAAACTTCCCGATCCAAACAGCCTTCCTTAGCCGCTTTCAGAGGCGACCAAATACTCACCTTCATGTAGAGTCGGCCACGGTCTCTTGCTTCGAGCTCTTCCACTCACAAACGACCTCCATTCAAACAAAACACAAAACCAGATTGCGATCGATAATCATCTACGTCCGTCTCGGAAGCTTGCGTCTGTGTAACCATTTACTACCGGACTTCCTTCCCGACCTCCGTAAACTAAGAACATATCTTTAGTCCTTCTCAAGTACTTAAGAATGCTCTTGACTGCAGTCCAATGTGACTCACCAGTGGTCGATTGATATCTCGCTAGTCATACTTAAAGCAAATGAGACATCTCAGGGCGAGTGCATATCATGGCGTATATAATAGACCCAATGGCCGAAGCATACGGGATCTTACTCATGCGCTCTTGGTCCTCCCTTGTGGAAGGTCCTTGAGTTCTCGCTGAGTTTGACGCCATGTGACATGGGCAAGAATCCCTTTTTGGAGTCTTGCAACCGAACTGCTTTCAAGTACCTTGTCAATGTATCCACTCTAGCTCGAGCCAATCATTTTGTTAGATCTATCTCTATAGATTCTAATACCCAAAATGTATGTAACCTCGCCTAAGTCTTTCATGGAAAAGCACTTCCCCAACCAAGCTTTTACGCTTTGTAATGTGGGGATGTCATTTCCAATCAGTAAGATGTCATCCACATAAAGCACAAGGAACACTCACCGCATTATTAGTTACTTTCTTATAAACACAAGGCTCGTCTTCGCTTTTTGATGAAACCGAATTCTTTAATACGCTCATCAAAGCGATCGATTCCAGACTTTCGAGATGCTTGCTTCAATCCATAAATGGACCTTTGAAGCTTACACACTTTGCTAGGATTTGTTGGATCAACAAACCCCTCGAGTTGTGTCATATACACATCCTCGAGAAGGTTTCCGTTAAGAAACGCAGTCTTAACATCTATTTGCCATATCTCATAGTCATAATATGCGGCTATGGCAAGTAAAAATCCTAATTGACTTTTATCATCACGACGAGGGGCAAAGGTTTCGCCATAGTCAATACCATGAACTTGTCTATAACCTTTAACTACTAGTCGCGATTTTTAAAGTGTGTACATTACCATCCATGTCGGTCTTCTTTTTTATAACACCATTTGTTATCAATGACCTTGCACCCTTCGAGTGGGTCAACCGAGAGTCCATACTTGGTTGTCGTACATGGATTGCATCTCGGACTTCATAGCTTCTAGCCACTTATCCGACTCGTAACTACGAATTGCCTCTTTTGTAGGTAGTGGGTTCATCTTGATCGATCAGCTCAACTCGATGATCATCGACCACGAGAAATCCATATCTCTCAGTCGTTGATGTACCCGACTCGACCTCCTTGGGCCTTGTGTCAAAGATTGAAGCTCGAGATCAGCGACGTGAGCTTGCTTGAACTTCTAAAGTTGGTTCGGATGTTGTTTGGGGGATCTTGAATTTCCTCAAGATGGATCTTACTCCCACTATCCTCTTTGGAAATAAATTCCCTTTCAAGGAATGAACCATTACGAGCAACAAACACTTTGTTCTCTCGATAGAAGATAGAAGTAATATCCTTTAGTTTCTTTAGGATATCCCACAAACAAACATTTGTCGATTTAGGGGCGAGTTTATCGGATAACAAGCGCTTTTACATACGCCTCGCATCCCCAAATTTTGAGAAAGGACAAACTAGGTCGCTTTCCCACCCACATCTCATATGGAGTTTTCTGAACCGCTTTAGAAGGTACTCGTTTAATATAAATGCAAGCAGCTTTCTATGGGCGTAGCCCCAAAAGGAAATTGGAAGACTTGTTTGACTCATCATAGATCGAACCATATCTAATAAGGTGCGATTCCTCCGTTCCGACACGCCATTCCATTGTGGAGTGCCGTGAGGAGTTAATTGTGAAACAATTCCACAACCACTAAGATGTTCGTCAAACTCTTGGTTAAGGTATTCGCCACCTCGATCCGATCGAAGTATCTTAATACTTTTGCCAAGTTGATTCTCGTACTTCATTTTGAAATTCTTTGAATCTTCCAAAAGATTCAGATTTGTGTTTCATTAGATAGACGTAGCCATATCTACTCGAAATCATCCGTGAATGTGATGAAGTATCGAAACCCTCCTCTAGCACTAGTGTTTATTGGTCCACAAACATCCGTATGTATGAGGCCCAACAAATCTGAAGCTCTCTCACTTTGTCCAAGAAAGGGAGCTTTAGTCATTTTGCCCAACAAGCAAGATTCACACGTCTCATAAGACTCTAAGTCAAATGATGTTAAAATTCCATCCGTATGGAGTTTTGATATGCGTTTCTCGCTTTATGTGGCCCAAACGACAATGGCTAAAAAGTAGGTTTGGTTTAAGTCATTTGATTTAAACCTTTTTAGTATTAATGTTATAGATGGGCCTTTTAATGGAATCATCGAGGTTAAGAATATAAAGCCCATTCATCAAAGAGGCATCTCCATAGAAAGATACGATCTTTATGAATGGTGCAAATCTTATTCAAAATATTAATTTCAAAACCTTCAATATCCAAACAAGAAACTCGAAATAATATTCCTACTCAAAGTTGGAACATACAAACAATTATCTAGTTATATGATAAGGCCACTTGGCAAAACTAAATTAAATGTCCCCGTAGCTACAAAGAACAACTCTTGCTCCGTTGGCTACTCCGAGGTCCACTTCTCCTTTTGCCGCTGATCTACTCCCTTTTGAACCCCCCGCACATTTGCACAAATGTGAGATCCACAACCGGTATCTAATACCCATGAAGTAGGAGCAGACATGTTAATTTCTATAACATAAATACCTGGAGAGACAAATCAAACCGGCCTTTCCCTTTTTTCTTCTCTTCCAAATAGAGTTTGCAATTCCGTTTCCAATGGCCTCGGTTCGCCACAATGGAAGCAAACTCCTCCTTTGGTGCCTCGCTTTGGGCCGGGGCTTGGGCTTGTCATTGCCTTTGCCTTTGCCTCTCTTGGCCATGGGCTTTCCCTTGCCTTTCTTCTTGAAGTTCCCTTTTGAACCATTAAGACTTCGGGGGTTTTCTTAATGTTCGGGCTCAGCCTGCTTGAGCATCCCGTGTATTTCATTTATGGTCTTCTCCATGGCATGCATGTTGAAGTTCATAATGAATTGGTCATACTCCGGTGGGAGTGAGCCCAAGATCATATCTCGTGGCCATGTCATGAGTTACGGAGCCCCAAGTTTGTCAAGTTGGTCAAAATAGCCCTTCATCTTTAGAACGTAGGGCACTTACAGAGGTGCCGGGGGCCATTTTGCAACTATTCAATGCCTTTGTAGTGAGGAATCTTTCATGACGAGCTTGCTCTTGGAACATTTCCTCGAGCTGGCCCATCATCCGGAAAGCCTCAACACCTTCAAACCGCTTTTGAAGATCGGGCGCTCATTGTGACCAACATGAGACAAGTCACGCCGTTAGAGTCATCGCAGTGCTTCTTCCAAGCATCTCTCTCACTCGGGGGCATTGGGTGCAGGTCGCTCAGAATGTCCGTGTCAAGAACGTCATGCCTTCTTTTCCCCGCTTAAGGACAATCCCTTAAGTTGCGGGCCCAATCAAGGAAATTGGTCCCGCTCAGTTTTTCCTTCTCAAGGACGGATCGCAGTGAGTTGTGTGATGAATTGGTTGCCATTATCTACATTAAATTATTTGCAAAGTTTATTAGTTTTGAGCAAAAAATATTTTCCACAATTTCAACACTTGATAAATAGTGGGTAAAAACCATTTTACAATAGTTATGGGAAAGCTTTGGCTTTACACCCATAATTAAAGTAAAATCATCTAATGGGATTGACATGTATATGTCCCGGCTATTCCCATTCTATGCCCTAGGCCCAAAACTATTTTGATAGCCTAGTTAAGTCGGACCATGTCTAAGCATTATGGAAATCACTATTTTCCCATCTCCCTTTACTTAGGTAACCACTTTATCTGTTGCTTTGGCAAGCAGAAAAATGATGATCCAAGCTTGTGGAGTGCTTAGGTTATGGTAGGCACTTTAAGACTTAATTAAAACCATTTAATGTGACGTTTAAAGTAAATCCATCCAGACATAAAATAAACATCACACGCAGTATATAAAGCGAAAATGTAAATGTGATATAGCATGGCCTATTCCTATAATGACTCCCACGAGCCTTGTGAGAGTCAAGGGTCGATCTAGGTCAAAAATCCATCTCATGGATAATGTCTTCGATCCAGCAGCCTCCAGTCTTGTTACATAATTGCATGGGCATACCCAGCCTTCAATGACTAATCTAAGAAAGCATGTACAATTTTACATCATAGAGAAAAAACGACTCGCAGGTCGTATTATAAAATTACAACCCAAATATGTAAAACAAGAGGTATAGTAGGCCATGCTATTCACCATGCTAATAATCACATAAAACATAGCATAAAAATTTCGCGGATATAAACACAAATTCATATGTGTTGCCACTACGCAGAGCTGGCGGCGGGGTCCGGGGGCAGCGCCCCTGGAAGAAAAATCTGATTCTACATCAGCTCATCGAATGAGTTTTTCTGTCCCGATTTACCCCTCAATTGCCTAACTTACATAATCGGATTATGCAATGGTTAATCGTATTAACAGAAACAGTTTATGCTTAATGACAGAATTTAATCAAATTAATTTCAGATTAAAAGAAACGGTTTATGCAGAATCAAATTCATAGAAACAGTTTATCCCAATTAATCAAATTAAATACGGTAAACTGAATCATGCTTTGGCAGTTCATGCATAATCAAGAAACTGAAATCAGTTTATACCAGAATTTCACAAAAACCGTGTACAACATAACAAACCGAGAGCAATTTATGCATATATCACATATATTCATCAAAAGATACATTCTTTAAAATCAATTAAACAGTTTATGCAATATTAATCGAATTAATAATATATCCATAAACAATTTATGCATATAATCTGATTACTGAAACAGAATCACAGAAACATGTAAAAACAGTCAAAGAAACAATCTTTTATGTTTTTTCATACACACGCATACCAAATCGAATTTGATACCCGTTATGATTTGATTAACAATGTCGAATTCGAATCATATGAGCAAGGCTCTGATACCACTGAAGGGATTCATGGGCGGAAACTCGTTCCAAACACCCATGAGTCCTCCCCTGAAGGATCCGCTCATACGAAACCGAACCGAAAACAGCGATAAAGAACTTACATGTTTCGGATTCAAGAAGCTACTTCTTGAATGGAGGATGACGTTTCTTGATCAGTTTCTTGCCACCACCGGATTTCCCTTTGCGGAATATCCCTTTACCGTATCCACGCTGACGAAACGAGCAAAGCGATTGCTAGCTCTTCGCCTCTCTCGAAGTTCGGGAATTAGAGAAGGAAAAAGGGGAAGGCGAGAAAGAAAAACGGTTTTTTCTTTTGGTCTAGGTATTTCGGCCGATAACAACTCTTGCCTAGGGTTTCGGGTTAAGAGATGTTATATAGAGTGTGGGGTTGGTTCCCGTAACAACTCCCATGTCTACTCAACTTCTCTCAGCTGTGGGAGACTCGAATCCCACGTCCCCTAGACTTCCCACTGGTAGTGGGAGTCTTTATCGGATAATGGCTCCCACGTAATCCCAGCTACGGTTAAATACCAAAATTGCCCCTATCTCTAATTCGAATAATAAACACTTTATTATTTTCGAAAAACATATGTCGATACAATGAACCTAGACACTTTCTAGATTCATTGAATCTGACATGAAGCTCGTTAGCCTCGTCTATGCGTGTGACCCCCGTAGGTTCATATCACAATGGCAATGAAAACACACTTGTTAGTAGTGTGAGTTCATAAGTCACAAGCGGCCCCCTAGCGAGGACATTGTGACTACCCAAAATGAATGAATTACAACGGAACCTAATGTCAATCCACTATTTAATCCCTTTGTCTCGCGATATCCTAATTAAGCATAAGGCATGGTGGTCGTCACCCTTATTAAGCTTAATTATATTTATGCTCGATCTCCGTGTAGATCTGCTTTCGACAAATAGCATTTGATAACCACTTTATCAAATACATTTGAGCACGGCCATGCATTTAAACAGTCTTTCCCTATCGAGGGGGCCCATGGATATCTCTCTCTAATAATAGAGAGGGACAAATTCCTTACAATGTCTCTCACATTCAAGCTATGATAGGACACTACATCCGATCATCAATCGTATTGATTACTCTGTTACAAGTAACGTCCGACTGAGTCAAAACGTGGCTCCATTCATACTAGAATCAATGAAGACATAAGGTCTAAGGATTCTAAAATAGTATTGAGGAAGTAATACTTATGACTTATGACCATGAAGTATTACTTCTCTGACGGATCACGTCCAATACAATGTATCCCTATATATTGCATCTATGATGTGATTTGTATCCATTACACATGATCAGTAAAACAAGATCATCAATCAACAATCATACTAGTTTTATTTCATAGTAATTAAGCATTACATAAAACTAGGGACTTCTAGAATAGTAATTACATAAGCTAATGAGTTTTACTATCAAATCACACATTTGATAATCAAAAGCAAAATTAACTATTCAATTACATGCTCAAAAGATAACAAAACGCACAACATGTGCTAATGGTCCTAGGGCACTACTAACAAAAAGATACCTACAAATAATGAGTTTGTGAATTTTACAAGTAAGTAGATAAGATATATCTAAAGATTGATGATAGAAATAAAAAATACATTTCTATCGGATACATCCACCTAAACTGTATGGAACCGACAGTAAGTGCATCCTCAGCTAAGTGGATAGGTAAATGTTCCATTATATATCATAATGTCCATAGCCCAGTGGGGCTATGGCCTGCCCAAAACCTTGAGGTTGTGGGTTCGATACCCTCCTCACACAAGGGGAATGATTTAATTGCCATTTTCTTGGGTTCCCTTGTGAGGGTCTTCTACTCCCCTACATGGGGCACCCGCTAGCCGGACTTCTATTTCTCCTCCTATGAGAGGCACTTCTACTCCCCTCATGGGGTAGCCACTCAGCCGGGCTTCTATCCGCCCTACAAGGGCTCCTACTCTGGTGAGGTCCAAATAAAAAAAAAATGTTCCATTAGATCATAAAATGAAGCAGGAAAGATTCACTCAAGTTGACGAAGTGTAAGTCCAATTCGATCTTGAATATACTCCAATTGAGTTGTTTTATTCACTTTAGAACATAATTGCTTGAATAAATTGGATAATTCAATTATGTTATGAACAATATTATTTGGAAAGGTTCTTCGTATAGCTACATGCAAGTTGTTGCATAAAAATGTGATTGTCATGAATTTTAAAGTCTCCAATGCCCTTTTCAAGAACATTTACACGCTTCCATATAATGGAAGAATATCCAGTTGGGACCTTTAAGTCCTTCAATACCTTGCAAAACATTCCTTGATAATTTTTATTCATGGTGAATGAAGCAGGATGTAGAGAAACTCCTTGAACTAGTTTGTGATGGATGTAATGAAGCTCTAATCTCCATCTCGACAAGATCACAACGGGCTGCGTAGTTGTCTTTCGTCTTATTTGAATTGACCATACAAGTTGAGAGAGTATTAACAACAACGTTCTTCTCTATGTGCATGGTATCGAGACAATGATGCAATAAATCATGTTCCCAATACTCTAGCTCAAAAAATAATTTTCTTCCAATTATGCCATTTTTCCCTCCGTTGTCCCTCTCATACCCTTCCCTTCTCAATAAGATGTCATTTTTCTTGTAAATTGTCAAAATGCCATATGATTTCAGTTGAACTCTTTAAAAGCATCAAGTGCTGGGTTTTTGGTTGTTAACCATGCTATTAAGTGTCATTAAGTTCTACACTTTAAAACAAGTATTCAATACATTTTCATGTGCTAAACAATTGTGATTCGTATCATTTGAGCTTAGAAAGATTGAGCTATAAATTTTTATTTATCCATCACATAAACTGTTATTATCTTTGGTTAAATCTTTCCATCTATACTATTTGTGAGTTGCTCTTTGTGAGTTGTTAGCTCTTTGTGAGTTTGTTCTTTGTGAGCTTGTAAGCTAGATGCCTACTTTGTGTGGGTGAGTCTAAGTGGTTGTTGTTTAAAGCTCTTAATGAGTTAGCCCCTTATGTAATATTGATTTCATCCCACCATCATTAAGTTGTAAAGGGATTATAGTGTGTTGTTGAAATCCTTGGGTTAGTCATAAGGGAGTGGATGTAGATTCTTAGTGAATCGAACCACTATAAATCTCGTGTTCTTGATCTTTCTTTATTCTCATCACATTTGAAAGAAAGTTAAAAAAGATTACAAAAACTCAAGTCACCCCCTTAGGTTTTTCATTTGGTATCAGAGCCTTGTTTTCTTCTTTTTGGTTTAATCATCTTGAACAAAATATCTATGGATGGGCATTCTGCTCTTGCTTATCTAGAGGGTTCCTCCACAAATCGTGATATTTTCTTTGATAGAACAAACTACAATGTTGGAAAACCCAGTTTCATATATATGATTGTTCCATAAATTATAAGTTGTGGAGTGTGATAGAAAATGGACTTTATGTCCCTATGAAAGAGGAAAATGATGTAAGAGTCAAAAAAGACATGAATTTTCAAGTTTGAAGTAAAGAAAATGGCCATGAATTTCCATGTTATGAATGTTATTAGTTGTGCTCTATATCAAAATGAGTACAACCGAGTTAGTTGAAGTGCAACGTCTCATGATATGTGGAAAACTCTTAAGGTCGCTCATGAGAAAATAAATCAAGTCAAGAAGTCCAAACTCAACATGCTAGTAAGAGATTATGAATTGTTCAACATGAAATCCATTGATAATATTAGTGATATGAAAACTAGATTAAAAAACATCAGCAATGGCTTGAAGGCATATGGAAAGAAATATTCCATTGGTGAAGTTAACATGAAAATTCTCAATGTTCTTCCAAAGGCTTGGGAGGCAAAAACCTTAGCTATTGAGGAGTCAAAAGATTTAAAATCATATCCAACGGAGGAACTCATTGGATCTCTTCTCACTCATGAGATGAAGCTCAAAAGGAAAACTAGCTCGCAACATTGTTAAAGGAACCAAAATGAATTGCACTCAAATCTAGTGAAAACAATAATGATCACGACGAGCTAATGAGTGGTGATGAAGAGGTTGATGTCGATGATGAGACAATGGTTATGGTGGTAAGAAAAATGAGAAAGTTCTTCTATGGAGGAAAGGGTAAATGACCATTTCAAGCTAAAAAAGGAAAATTCTTTCAAAATCCAAGTGGTATGAGATGCTATGAATGTGGTAGTTGTTACCCCTAAGGGCAAAGTGATCAATCTTGTTTTGATGATAACAAACCATTGACAGTTCTATTGTTTGTGTGAGCATGTTCTTAATGACAGGATCCTTAGTTCTCAGACGCCAACATTGATGAAAATGGTAAGTTAGCTCCTTCTGTACATCAAAGGTTTCATCAGACACACAAGAAAGCTACACTTTGTAAGACTCGCTAGCACAAGCATGAAGTTAATCAATATGCTATGTAAGTACTTGCAAGGTCATGAAGAAAGAAGATCAACATGTCAAAGCTACTCAATCCAAAAAGAGTTGAATAAAGTGGTAGACTCCTTGACAAGAAGAAGCGTGAAGTCCAATAAACTACAACTCAATAATGGTATAGGACTTCATCACTCCAAGAAGATGTTGATCAAAAGCTTCAAAGTCCAAGCTCCAAGAAGATATTCAACTTCAAGACTTGAAGATCTTAGGAAGATTAGTCTATGCTTTATAGATAATCCATTGTGACTAATCTTTCCCATGAGAATACTAGGATAGAATGTTTAAAGTTCAACTATGCATGTTTTCAAAACCTTATGCTTTAAATTGTTTCAATTATTTGAAAAGGTTTTTGAAAACTTGTTTAAGTGTTGGTCAATGCCTAAGTACTTTAAAATGTGTTTTATATCTGTAAACAACACTTAGACATGTTCTTGAGAATGTTAGGAACTTGACTAAGTGGAAAAACCACTTTAGGATTGCATTCCGGTCGACCTAGACTTAGCTTCGGTAGACCAGAGTAGTCCGGTCGACCGACATGTGTTGTCAGGTCGTCCGAGGCTATTTTTGTTCTTAGTCAGATTTTGATTGTTCCAATGGTCCAATGGCTATATTCTCTCGGACACCTTGCTATAGGTAGGTCGACTGAACATAGCTTCGGAATACCTGACCCCATCATGCGGTCGACACCGAGAAGAAGATAGAGGGCTATTTAATCTTTACTTTAAGGCACTGCGATCGACTTATTGTCTAGTAGCGGTCGATCGAAGCTGTCCAATCAAGGCCAAAATTATAGTCATTCTGACCAATTTTGCTTATGTATTTTTTCCCTATATAAAGCTTCTAAAGATGAATTTTCATAATTAATCAAGCCATAAGAGAGTACTATGCTATACACTTCATAAACACACAAGCAAACACTTTGAGCTTTATTTTCTAAATCATTCAAAATCATATTTGAGTTGAGCTTAAACTTCATCTATCCATTCTATTCTCAATGAGTGATTAGAGATTCAATTGTAAATCTATTCCTTGATGGAATTCTTTGTAGTGAGCTAAATTGTAAAGTCTCCTTTCAAAGAGACTAGTTACCCAAATTCTCATTAGTTGAGAACTAGTTCTTTCTGAACTAGCAAAAAGCTCTTTGTGAGCTTCACTCTTGGTGAGTGTTTACAAGTCCTATTTGTTAGGAAAACGTCCTCTTTGTGAGGCCAGTAATCTCATTAGTGAGATTGGCTTTTAGTGATCTAAACACTCTTTGTGAGTCGAGTCTTCTTAGTGAAACAAAGGTCCTTATTTGTTGGGGAAATTGTAAAAGCTGGAACCCACCTTGCATTTGTTGTGAAGGGTATCCTGAGTGGATGTTGAAATCCTTGGGTTTGTCCTAAGGTAGTGGATATAGATTCTTTGTGAATCAAACCACTATAAATCCATGTGTTAGTTTTCTCAAACCCTACTCCTTTACTCCATTGTTCATATCTAAGTTGCCTTAATCATAATTTAATCACATTATGTGCTTAAACAACATACTTGTTGTTAAGGTGTAGACATAGGCAAAGAACCTAATTCAACCCTCCCCTCTCTCTTAGGTTCAATATCCTCAAAGGGGGTCTTTCAATTGGTATCAGAGCCTAGTCTTCTTTTTATTGGACTTACATCTTAGGATGATCCATGGCTCATACCTTTTCAAACATAGATAACCAATCCCCATCTAGACCACCTCTATTTGATGCCACCAACTTTGATAGTTGGCAATGTGCGTTTAAATTGTTTTTGTCTTCTAATGACATTTCCTTGTTGAGCATTATAGAAGAAGGTCATTTTATTCCTTCATTCTTTAGGGACTCTTAGGGAGAAACATGTTTAAAAACCCATGAACCATCCCCGATAGGATTCGTTCATACTATGAGAATCGAATAAGAACGACAAAGAATTTACAATTTTTCGGATTTGATTTCTGATTCAGCAACGATGTTGCGGTACAACTACCAAAAGTTGTCCCTTGAGGAATTGCTCCCTATCGGTATCCACGCGACGAAATGGGCAGCGAGTGCTAGCTCTTTAGTTTTATAAGTTCTGGAAAAACCAGAGAGAAATGAGGTCGAAAATATATTTCGTGGTGATTAGGTTTTGCGGCTCAAAATTCAGTACCTAGGGATTCGCCTAAGAGATCAATATATAGGGCGTGAGAGTTTGTCTCGGGAACAAACTCCCACATCGTCCCAGTCGCTTTTGGTAGTGGGAGTTTTTATTGCATAATAACTCTCACGTAATCCCAGCAAAAACTAAAAACCGAAATTTCCCATCATTTATCTCAAATTTTAATAATAACAATTTTATTATTCTCAGAAAAATAAGTGTCAGATACAATGAACTAAGACACATTCTAGATTCATTGAATCTAGACATAAATCTCGGTAACTCATCTACGTGTGTGAACTTGTAGGTTCATATCACAATGATAATGAAAACATACTTAGTAGTAGTATGCATTCATAAGTCACAAGCGGTCTCTAGCAGAACATTGTAACTGCCCAGAGTGAATGAATGATTGGTGGAACGATTACCTAATCTCAATCCAATATTTAATCCCTTTGTCTCCCGATGTCCCAATTAAGCATAAGACATGGAAGTTGTCACTCTTATAAAGCTCAATTATATTTCTACTCGATCTCCAGGTGGACTGTTCCAACAAATAATATTTAATAACCACTTTATTAAATACATTTGAGCACGACCATGCATTTAAATCGTCTTTCCTATTGAGGGGCCCATGGATATTTCTATCCAATAAGACAGGGGCAAATCCCTTACAATGCCTCTCTCATTGAAGCCATGATAGGATACTACATCCGATCATCAATTATATTAATTACTCGATAAAAAGTAACGTTCGACTGAGTCGAAACGTAGCTCTATTCATGCTGGAAACGATGAAGACATAAGGTATAAGGATCCCAAATAGTATTGAGGAAGTAATACTTATGACTAATAGAACCATGTAGTATTACTTCTCTTTCAGATCATGTCCGATACATTATATCCTAATATGTATCTATGATATGATTTTTGTATCCATTACACATGATCAGTAAAACATGATCATCAATCAAACATCATACTAGTTTATTTCTTGTATATAACATTTCATAAAACTAGGGACAATCAGAATAGTAATTATATAAGCTAATGAGTTTTACTATCAAATCACATATTTTATGTTCAAAAGCAAAATTAACTATTCAAACTACATGCTCAAAAAATATAAAAACGTACAACATATGCTCATGGTTCTAGGGCACTACTAACAATCTCCCACTTGCCCTAGGTCTAATCATACGTAATCCTCAATCCCATGGACCTAGTATGACTCACATATTTGGGTTGCAGGAGTGGCTTGGTCAATGGATCTATAATGTTGTCATCTATATGAACTTTGTAAATTTTAACGTCTCATCTATCAATGATCTCCCTAATCAGATGAAAATGGCTGAGGATGTGTTTGTATCATTGGTGAGATCTAGTTTCCTTAGCTTGTGAAATGGCACCGGTATTATCGCAATAAAGGTCTACTGGGTTCACAATGCTAAGGATGACACCTAATTCATCAACAAATATCCTGATCCAAACAACTTCTTTAGCTGCATCAGAGGCAGCCACATACTCAGCTTCTGTTGTAGAGTCGGTCACGGTTTCTTTCTTTGAGCTCTTCCAGCTCACAGCACCTCCATTCAAGCAAAACTCAAAACTAGATTGTGATCTAAAGTCATCTACATCAGTTTGGAAGCTTACGTGTGTGTAACCATTTACAACTAGACTTCGTTCCTGACCTCCGTAAACTAAGAACATATCTTTAGTCCTTCTCAAGTACTTAGTGTCAGATTGAAATCTGCTAGTCATACTTAATGCAAATGAGATATCCGAGCGAGTCTATTGCATGGCATACATAATACACCCAATGGCTGAAGCATATGGGGTCTTACTCATGCACTCTTTGTCTTCATTTGTGGAAGATCCTTGGGTTCTGCTGAGTTTCATGATGTGTGACATGGGCAAGAATCCCTTTTTGGAATCTTGCAAACTGAACCATTTCAGTACCTTGTCGATGTACCCACTCTAACTTAGGCCAATCATTTTGTTGGATTGATCTCTATAGATCCTTATACCCAAAATATAAGTAGCCTCGCCCAAGTCTTTCATGGAAAAGAACTTCCCCAACCACGCTTTTACACTTTGTAATGTGGGAATGTCATTTCCAATAAGTAAGATGTCATCCACATAAAGCACAAAGAACACTATAGAATTATTAGTTACTTTCTTATAAACACAACACTCATCTTCATTTTTTATGAAACCAAATTCTTTAATTGCTTCATCAAAACGACGATTCCAGCTACGAGATGCTTGCTTCAATCCATAAATGGACCTTTGAAACTTACACACTTTGTAAGAATTTGATGGATTAACAAAGCCTTTAGGTTGTGTCATATACCCATCTTCGAGAAGGTTTCCATTAAGAAACCCAAACTTAACATCCATTTACTATATCTCATAGCCATAATATGCGGCTATGGCAAGTAAAATCCTAATATAATTTATCGTAACGACAGGAGAAAAGGTTTCATCATAGTCTATACCATGAATTTGTGTATAACCTTTAATTACTAGTAGAGATTTAAAAGTGTGTACATTACCATCCATATCGATTTTCTTTTTGAAACACCACTTGTTATCGATGATCTTACACCCTTCGGGTGGGTTAACAAGAGTCCACACTTGGTTATCATACATGGATTGCATCTCAGACTTCATACCTTATAGCTATTTGGCAGACTTAGAACTATGAATTGCCTCTTTGTAGGAAGTGGGTTCATCTTGATCACTCAATTCAATATGATGATCATCAATTACAAGAAATCTATATCTCTCAGGCTCTTGATGTACCCGACTTGACCTCCTTAGACCTTGTGTCAAAGATTGAAGCTCAGTATCAGCACGTAAGCTTGCTTGAAGTTCCAAAGCTGCTTAAGATGTTGTTTGTGGATCTTGAATTCCCTCAAGATGGATTTTACTCCCACTATCCCTTTTGGAAATAAATTCCCTTTTCAAGGAATAAACCATTTCGAGGAACAAACTCTTTGTTCTCTGATGGAAGATATAAGTAATATCCTTTAGTTTATTTAGGATATCACACAAACAAACACTTGTCATATTTAGGGGCGAGTTTATTAGATATTAAGAGTTTTACATACGCTTCGCATCCCCAAATTTTGAGAAATGACAAACTAGGTCTTTTTTCAGTCCATATCTCATATGGAGTTTTCTGAACTCCTTTAGAGGTACTCTATATAATATGAATGCAGCAGTTTCTAGGGCGTAACTCCAAAAGGAAATTAGAAGACTAGTTTGACTCATCATAGATCGAACCATATTTATTGAGATGTGATTTCTTCGTTCTGACACACCGTTCCATTGTGGTGTGCCATGAGGAGTTAATTGTGAAACAATTCCACAAGATCTAAGATGTTTGTCAAACTCTTGGTTAATGTATTCACCACCTCGATCTGATCAAAGCATTTTAATACTTTTTTCAAGTTGATTTTGTACTTGAATTTGAAATTCCATGAATCTTCCAAAAAATTCCGATTTATGGTTCATTAGATAGACATAGCCATATCTACTGAAATCATCTGTAAATGTAATGAAGTACTGAAAACCTCCTCTAACACTAGTATGTATTGGTCCACATACATCTGTATGTACGAGGCACAGTAAATCAGAAGCACTCTCACTTTGTCTAGTAAAATTAAAGGAGCTTTAGTTATTTTGCCTAACAGACAAGAATCACATATCTCATAAGACTCCAATTTGAATGATGTCAAAATCCCATCTTGATGGAGTTTTGATATGCGTTTCTCGTTGATGTGACCCAAACGACAATGCCAAAAGTAGGTTTGATTTAAACCTCTTTGTATTAATGTCATAGATGGGCCTGTTGATGTATTCATCGAGGTTAAGAATATATAGTCCATTCATCAAAAAGGCATCTCCATAGAAGATACCATTTTTATGAAGGGTGCAAATTTTATTCTTAATATTTAATTCAAAATCATCAATATCCAAACAAGAAACTGAAATAATATTCCT
Source organism: Vinca minor (assembly GCA_026122235.1). Taxonomy (NCBI): domain Eukaryota; kingdom Viridiplantae; phylum Streptophyta; class Magnoliopsida; order Gentianales; family Apocynaceae; genus Vinca; species Vinca minor. The sequence continues at coordinate 2,825,426 of JAOCZM010000230.1, forward strand.
ACTCAAAGTGGAAACATAAAGACAATTATTATGTTAACTAGTAAGACCACTTGACAAAACTAAATTAAATGTCCCTATAGCTACTGCAACAACTCTTGCTCTATTCGCTACTCGTAGGTCCACTTCTCCTTTTGCCTATGATCTACTCCTTTTGAACCCCTGCACATTTGTACAAATGTGAGATCCACAACCGGTATCTAATAACCATGAAGTAGGAGCAGACATGTTAATCTCAATAACATAAATGCCTAGAGAGAGAGTCAAACTGGCTTTCTCATTTTTCTTCTCTTTCGAGTAGAGCTTGCAGTTCCGTTTTCAATGGCCTGGTTCATTGTAATGGAAGGAAACCCAACCCCTTCCTTTGGTGCCTTGGCCTTGGGTTTGGGCTTGTCTTTGACTTTTCCCTTCTTGGCCATGGGCTTTCCCTTTCCTTTGTTCTTTTTGAAATTCCCTTTTTGAACCATTAAAACGTCATGAGTTTTCTTAATGTTCAATTCAGCCTGTTTGAGCATTTGTGCATCTCATGTATGGACTTCTGAATATTGTGCATGTTGAAGTTCATGAAAAACTGGTCATACTCAGGTGGTAGTGAGCCTAAGATCATATATGTGGTCATGTCATGACTTACGGAAGTCCCAAGTTTCTCAAGTTGATCAAGATAGCCCTTTATCTTAAGAACATGTGCACTCACAGAGGTGCTAGGGGCCATCTTGAAACTGTTCAATGCCTTTGTGGTGAGGAACCTTTCTTGACGGGCTTGCTCTTGGAGCATTCCTTGAGCTGGCCCATCATTTGGAAAACCTCAACCTCTTCAAACTGTTTTTGAAGTTCAGAGCGCATTGTGGCTAACATGAGGCAAGTCACGTCATTAAAACCATCCACACGCTTCTTCCAAACATATTTATCATCTCTAGGGGCGTTGTTTGCATGCGGTAGTGAGTCTAAGATCATATATGTGGCCATGTAATGACTTATAGGAGCCCAAGTTTCTCAAGTTGGTCAAGATAGCCCTTCATCTTAAGAACATGTGCACTCATATAGGTGCCAGTGGCCATCTTGCAGCTGTTCAACGCCTTTGTGGTGAGGAACATTTCTTGACGGGCTTGCTCTTGGAACATTTCCTTGAGATGGCCCATCATTTGGAAAACCTCAACCTCTTCAAACTGTTTTTGAAGTTCAGAGCTCATTGTGGCTAACATGAGGCAAGTCACGTCATTAAAATCATCCACACGCTTGTTCCAAACATCTTTCTCATCTCTATGGGTGCTGTTTGCAGGCTATTCAAGAATATGGGTATCGAGAACATATAATTTTATTTCTTGCTCAAGGACAATCCTTAAGTTGCGAGCCCAATCAAGGAAATTGGACCCACTTAGTTTTTCTTTTTCAAGAACGGATCGCAATGAATTGTGTGAGGTGTTTGTTGCCATTATCTACATTAAAATATTTGCAAAGTCATTAATTAAGTTTTGAGCAAAAACTTTCCACAATTATTCAACACTTGATAAATAGTGGAGAAACCATTTTCCAATAATTACAAGTAAGCTTTGGCTTATCACCCATAATTAGAGTAAAATCGAACCATGAGATTGACATACATGTCCCGGCTATATCCCATATTATGCCCTAGGCTCAACACTATTTTGATAGCCTAGTTAAGTCGAACCATATATAAGCATATGGAAATCACTATTTTCCCATCTCCTTTTGCCTAGATAACCACTTATCTCTTGCTTTGGCAAGCAGATAATATGATGATCCAATCTTTAGAAGTGCTTAGGAAATGGTAGGCATTTTTAAGACTTAATTAAAAACAATTTTATATGACGAATATGTTTGTTTGGCCCCTTAAGACAATATACAAGCATCACATGCAAAATACAAAAATAAATAAGCGTAAACGTGATATAGCATGGCCTAATCCTATGATGACTCCTACGAGCCTTGTGGGAGTCAAGGGTCAATCTAAGTCAATACATATCACATGTATATAGTCTTTGATCCAGCCTCCTTCCAGTCTTGTTACATAATTCCATGGGCATACCAAACCTTCAAATAAATGAATGAAACTATTCTAATAAAGCAATTTACAATTTTACAAGATTGAAAGATGGCTCGCAGGCCGTATTATAAAAATGCAACCCAATAAATGTAAAAACATAAGGGGTATAGTAGGCTATGCTATTCACCATGTTAAAACTCACATAAAGCATAATAAAAGCAAGTAACGAGTACAAATACGAAGTCTTAGGAGGGCGCCATCATCACCTAACCGTTATAATCGAATTATCAACTGGTTAATACATAGACACTTTATGTGATGTCAATCAGATTGACAACATATAGTATACATGAGCAGATTATGCAATATTAATCAAATTATTAACATATCGTACCATGTACATAAACATATTAATCAGATTAATAAACGAACATATATCACATATATCAGAATCATGAAAACAATTTTCTATTTCACACTTATAGATATCAAATCGAGATTGATATGTGTTATGATTGTGATGAACACTATCAAATTCGGATAGTATGAACAAGGCTCTGATACCACTGTAGAGACTTATATACAGAAACAGGTTTAAAAAATCATGAATCATCCCCGATAGGATTCGTTCGTACTATGAGAAATGAATAAGAACGAAAAAGAACTTACAGTTTTTCAAATTTGATTTCTGATTCAGCAACGATTCTGCGATACAACCACCAAAGTCGTCCCTTACGGAATTGCTCTATACCAGTATCCACGCGATGAAACGAGCACCGAGTGCTAGCTCTTTAGTTTTCTGAGTTGTTGAAAAGCCAGAGAGAAATGATGGCGGAAATCTATTTCGTAGTGATTAGGTTTTGCGGCCAAAAAGAATGATACATAGGGTTTCGCCCAAAAGAAGATTATATAGGGTATCAGAGTTTTTCCCGAAAATCAACTCCCACGTAATCTCAACCTCTTATGGTAGTGGGAGTTTTTATCGGATAATAACTCCCACGTAATCCCACCAAAAGCCAAAAAACAGAAATTGACCATCCTTTATCACTAATCGAATAATAACATTTTATTATTCTCAGAAAAATAAATGTCAAATACAATGAACCTAGACATATTCTAGATTCTTTGAATCTGGGCATAAAGGTCGTTAACTCGTCTATGCGTGTGACCCTGTGGGTTCATATCACAATGGTAATGAAAACATACTTAGTAGTAGTATGCGTTCATAAATCACAAGCGGTCTCTTCCAACAAATAATATTTAATAACCACTTTATTAAACACATTTGAGCACGACCATGTATTTAAACAATCTTCTCTATCGAGGGACACACATATATCTCTATCCAATAAGAGAGGGACAAATCCCTTACAATGTCTCTCACATTCAAGCCATGATAGGATACTACATCCGATCATCAATCGTATTAATTACTCGATTAAAAGTAACGTTCAACTTAGGTCCATTCATGCTGGAAACGATGAAGACATACGGTTTAAGGATCCCAAATAGTATTGAGGAAGTAATACTTATGACTAATAGAACCATGGAGTATTACGTCTCTTTCAGATCACGTCCGATGCAATATATCCCAATATGTATGTATACTATGATTTGTAACCATTACACAGGATTAGTAAATCATGATCATCAATCAAACATCGTACTAGTTTTATTTTTTGTATATAACATTTCATAAAACTAGGGACAATCATAATAGTAATTATATAAGCTAATGAGTTTTACTATCAAATCAAATATTTCATGTTCAAAAAATATAAAGTGTACAACATATGCTCATGTTCCTAGGGCACTACTAACAAAATCTATATACAAGGTGTCATGGTGTAAAAGTCTTGAAGAGACTATGATGAAGAAGACTACAAGAAGATGACTCTCAACTTCAAGTCCATGAATGTTAAGATGCTCACTCCATGTAGAATATGCTTGAAGCATCATATCAAGACGAAGTTAAAGAAGAAGAGCCAAAGGAGGCAAGTCTAGGATTGGGGTCTAAATCGCGTGAAGTCAATGAAGAAATCTCAATCATACTCCAAGCTAACCTTGATGTCATCAAAGAGTGTGATTTAGAAGAAATCAAAAGTCAATTTTCAATGTGCTTAAAAGATATACTAGGTGAGACTTCACAAGATGAGAAAGATTAGATAAAAGAATCAACAGATAGTGATCTTCATATGGAGCTTAATTATGATGGAGACAATGAAGATCATTCATTTTGCAAGAGGAAGAGAAAAAGATCGCCACTAAGCCTCAAAGAAAGACATAAAAAAAGAAGTGGCTTTGGACTCAATCATTCCAAGGAGAATGATGAAGACTTTAAATGGAGATATGCAAGAAGGAAGAAATTTCAAACACTCTATAGTACTTGGATTCCTCAAACCTCAATGGCAACAACATTCAGGGAATCAAGATTCTCAACCTCAAGTGATGATCTAGACTTCAAGGATAATATACAATCATCATCACTTAGTAAGAAAGTAAATGTATTAAATTCACCTTCTCTTAATTCCTTAATTGATGATATCAATAAATTGATTAGTGATTTTGATTTATATGCTTTCGACACTATTGACATTGCATCCCTCCCTTTATATGATTTTATCTATATAGATAACTTGAAGGATGAACTTGATTTGCTATATGCCTCAATTGCTAAGTTATCTAGTAGATGCAATATCACGCACTTGAATGATTCTTGTTCCTATTTGCACAACATATCTAGGAATCATTCTTGTTGCTCTAATAATGAATATGTTTATCCAAATGCACACACTTGCCGCTTGAGAACTAACATTGACAATAAAGGACCTTGCAAAAAGATACCCAGAATTTCTCAAGTTTCAATTGTAGGTTCCAAGAGATCTAATTCTCATAATGAAGAAGGAAACCTCAAGGAATGGCAAAAACAAGCTAAGACTCCAAGAAAAGAGTCAAGTGCCAAGGACAACATGGTTTTGGAGAATTCATCAAGGAACAACAATGATGACTCCACAAACTACGAGAAGATTGCTTATAATGCTACAAATGCAATAATGAAAAGAAGAAGCAATCAAAGGAGAAGCTCCTCCTAAGAAAAAAAGGGTCAAGATCAAGGCCAAACACTATGCCTCATTGGTCTCATGGTTGAAGATCAAAATGAAACAAAAAGTCCGAAATCCATAGGCAATGAGGTACAATGCTTAAATCATTCCCTTGATCTTGACTATGATAATGAGGAGGATCCTTATGTGTTTCTAAATGATTTATATGATGAATTGAAAAGATTGACTAAGAATAAGATTACTCATAATGAACTTGCTTGCTCATTAAATCAAAGATCTAAAATGCAAGTAGAATATGATAGTCTTTTTACATCTTTTCATATCATAGAAAATGAAAAAGAGAATGCGCTTTTATCTCTATATGCTATGTCTCTTGAGAACCAAGAATTGCTTATCAATGTGCAAATTGTAGAATCTAAACTTGATGAGAATGATATCTTAAGGCACAAATTTGATGTATTAACTGCTTATGTGAATAAGTGTACATGTGCTAGAGATATCATTGGTAATATGCTCGTTGCTCTATATGATCATATTCACATGAATTGCCTAGAGCACAAGCACACACAAATGTATGCACACTCTACTTCTTTTAGTGCTAGAACTTCACATGCCACTATACTTAATGCTAAATTCTCATATTGTGGTATATGTGGTCATCATGCTACTCGTTGCATTAATAAGAAGAGGATTGAAAAAGGTGCAAAGTCAATTTGGATTGAAAAGAACCCCAAAACTAACCCCAAGGACCCATAAGAAAACGGGTACCAAAATTACATGTCATTGCTGGAAGCAGGGGTAATCGGCCAACCGGACAAGCCAACGGTCGACCGCAGATATAGTCAAAATGCCTCAGTCAAAGACAGGATATCCCGGTCGACCTCAACAGACTCCCGGTCGACCATAGCTAAAGGCTTATCAGTAACAAGGTACTGTCACGGGTCGCACGAATATAGCATCTCTCAGAGACCGTGACGATGCTCGGCCCACTAAGTCATCGCATGAAGTTACCATGTGGTGCACGACGTCGGCTAACCTCGGTGGGCCCCAACGGCATGCACGTCGCATGGCAGCCATGCCCCAACCAGTGTGCAGCAGCGTGCACCAACCTCGTGGCAATGCAGATCAGAAGCTGCGCTTCAACCAGCCGCCTGAGCCAGCCCGCCTAGTAGCGGCACTCAGTAGCCTGCGCTCCCAACCAGCCGCCTAACAGGCAAACGAATGGGCACTGTAGCTGTGCCCCAACCAGCCGCCCAGTGTGCAGCAGAATGCAGCGGCAGCGCACATCAGGCCAACAACTTGGCACTTGCCGTTTCGCATCCGGATGAACTCCAAATGAGCCCAAACTTGGTGGGTCACCTTTTGACAACATGTAGAACATAATGCACGAGCTAGTTTGTAATTATCATGTGTATAGCATAAGTTATAGTTTTCCCACCTCCTCGGAATGTTGTTTAAGCACCTATAGGGGGAATAAAAATTGGCAAACAAGCAAGCAAGCAATTGTAATCACGTGCAAACGACTCCTTCCCCTCGTCGTTGTGTTCGTACAAACTATACTCTAACTCTTGTAATCATGCATTCAAATCAATTAAGTGATTTTCGTGCAATTTGTCCCGTGCCATTTATTTTGCGTTTATTTACAAATTTGCCATTTAAGAGTGTTTGTCCCATTTTCGAAGCCGGGAGTGACTAGGGCCAAGGGCCAAGGTCACTCGGCATCACGGTGCGTCTAAGACCCTCGAGAGACAACTCGTGACACTTGGTATCAGAGCAAGGTTGCTAGAACTCGGGACTAAGAAAAGAGATGGCTAAGAAAACAAGAGGCGTGTTGGCTACGGATGATGCTACCGAGGCCCGACTAGATACTCTAGAGGTCATGGTAAGCAAAGTGCATACCTTCTGCTATGGTGAAAGCGAGGAGGATGCCGAATCCATGAAGAGGAAGACGACTCTTATGGAAAACGATATCGGCGTGCAAAGTGGGGAACTAGAGGAAATGGGTAACGCTACAAGAGAGTTATTCCATGTTACCCAAGCACACGATGCTAAGTTGGTAAGCAACGAGGTAGCGACCGAGGAGATGCGCTCATCGTTGACCAACAACACCAAAGCAGTGACTGATCTGCAGGATGCTTTGGAAGAGGTGAAGGAAGAGCTAAGGACGCTTTCCTTAGCCATTGGCTTAGCCGTTGGAGAACGGAATGCCCAACAAGCTGCCACGAATCATGTCCCGAAACTAAAGGTGAGAGAACCTAAGGTATTCAAAGGAGCAAGGGATGCTCAAGAAGTAGATAATTTCTGCTTTGACATCACGCAATACTTCAAGACAGTAGGTATCACCGAGGAAAGCATGAAGGTGGATACGACTGCTACGTACTTGGAGGACGATGCGAAATTATGGTGAAGAGTCCAATCGGCTGAGATGGAAGTCGGGCGGGTAACCATAAACACTTGGGAACTAATGAAAGAAGCTCTTAAGAAGCAGTTCTTTCCCCAGAATGTGGTCTACGAAGCTAGACGAAAGCTTAGAGAACTGAAGCAGGGTAGGACTATTCGAGAGTACGTCAAGTGCTTCTCGGCATGCTTACTACAGATTACTGGCATGTCCGAGTCGGACAAGCTTTTTGTTTTCATGGAAGGTCTCAAACCGTGGGCTAAGAATGAGCTTACTCGCCAGCGTGTGTTGAACCTGGCCGATGCAATAACTATTGGTGAGGGTCTAGTAGATTTTCAGTTAGACGTGAGGAAGGGCAAGGAGAAGTCGACTACCTTCCAGGCTAAGACGGGGAACTACAAACCGTTCCGGCCGAACTTCACAAGAGGTAGAGGAGATAGGCCCTCCCCCTCTTTCGTGGGACAAAATCGAGGTGATGCCCCACAGAGGAATTTCACACCGAGACCATTTGCTGGGTCGTGCTACAACTGTTTAGGGCCTCACCCATTGAGAAATTGCCCAACCTACAAGGGTAGACCTCTGGCGGCGAATGGTTTCCAAAGGGGACCAGATACACCCCAAATGCGACGTGAGGAAGCATATCAGGAAGAAGGAGGTGCTGCTGGAGCACTAGCTAATATGCGACCAGCCCAAGACGGTCATGAAGCTTTAGGCACTCGATCTAAAAGCGATCAAGGATTGATGTACGTGGATGTACACATCAAGGGGATACCTATTCGAGCTATGGTGGATTTCGGCGCTACTCACAACTATATAGACATCTCGGAAGTGGAGATTGGGTCTATCTTTAGAAAAAAGTAACCAAACGGTGAAGGCCATAAACTCACCGCCTCAAACGGTTGCTGGAGTGGCGAAGGCAGTTAAGATAAGTGTGGGTCCTTTTGAGGGGAGCACAGACCTCACCGCGGCCCGGATGGATGACTTCAAACTCATATTGGGTCTCTAATTTATGAGGGATAATAAGACGCAAGTGCTCCCCTATGCTGATTTGATTATTGTTGACGGGAATGTTGTGCCCGTTATTGTTGGGAAATCGGCCAACCCCAAGCTGTCTGCGTTCCAACTGGGGAAGGGCCTTAAGAAGGGAGAGCCAACATTCCTTGCTCACCTAAACTGGGAAGAGGTGGAGGAGAAATCAAGGTCAATACCACCGGTGGTGAAGCAGTTGTTACACAAGTACGAAGATGTCATGCCGGAAGAACTCCCTCGGCAACTGCCGCCAAAGTAGAGACATCGATCATGAAATTGAGTTGCTCCCAGGCACGAAACCTCCTGCTCGGGCCTCTTATCGTATGTCTCAACCCGAACTTGCGGAGCTTCGAAAACAACTAACGGAAATGCTGGAGGCCGGTATCATCGTTCCTGCATGTGCGTAGACTATCGGGCACTCAACAAGATCACAATCAAGAACAAGTATCCTATACCTCTGCTGGCTGATTACTTTGATCAACTGAGTCGGGCGAAGTATTACTCCAAAATTGATCTTCGCTCGGGCTACTGGCAAGTACGCGTGAAGGAGGGAGATGAAATGAAGACCACTTGTGTGATGAGATATGGGGCATTTGAATTCCTGGTGATGCCCTTTGGGCTAACCAATGCTCCTGCAACTTTTTGCACCTTGATGAATCAAGTTTTGAGGGACTTTTTGGGACCAATTTGTGGTCGTATACTTGGATGACGTTGTAATATATAGCAACAGCTTGGATGAGCATGTAGCATACCTGGAGATGGTGCTCGCTCGCCTCAGAGAAAACAAGTTGTATGCTAAGTTGTCCAAGTGCGTTTTTGACCAACAGAGAATTGCATTCTTGGGTCACATCATTGAACCAGGATGTATTCGTATGGATGTGAAGAAGATACAAGCTATTGAGGAATGGCAGCCTCCAAAGAATGTGCACGAGTTGAGATCATTTCTTGGGCTGGCCAACTACTATCGACATTTTGTAAAGGACTATTCCAAGATAGCCTTACATTTGACCGAGCTCCTCAAGAAGAAGACGATGTGGAATTGGGACTCGAATTGTCAATTAGCCTTTGAGAGACTAAAGAGACAAATGTCCACTGACCCGGTGCTAGGCCTACCAGACATGACTAAGCCTTTTGAGGTGCATACTGATGCTTCAAATTTTGCCCTCGGAGGGGTGCTTATACAAGATGGCCACCCGGTAGCTTTTGAGAGTAGAAAGCTGAGCGAAGCAGAAAGAAGGTACACGGCACACGAGAAAGAGCTCCTCGTCGTAGTCCACTACTTGAGGGTATGGAGACATTACCTATTGGGAGCTGCTTTCCTTGTGAAGACGGAGAACTCTGCGGTGAGCCACTTCATGACTTAGCCGAGACTAACGGGACGACAAGCCCGTTGGCAAGAACTTCTAGCGGAATTCGACTTCACGCTAGAGTACAGAACTGGTGCAACAAATGTGGTCGCTGATGCTCTAAGCCGAAGGGGCGAACTAGCTCCATCAAGCCAACTCTCAGCTTTGGCTAGTAGCGAATTCTCCATGGGCATAAAAGAGGCAATTCGTGGATTTTTGCCAAATGACCCCAACGGACAACAACTTATGTCGATGGTAAGAGAAGGAAAGACTCGAAGATTTTGGGTCGATGATGGACTTTTGATGATACAGGGTCATCGTCTTTATGTTCCGAAGGGTGGACACTTCAGAAAAAGAATTATTGAGGAATGCCATAGTACACTGTGGGCTGGACACCAATGAGAAGACCGCACGATGGCCTTGGTGGAAAGGGCATACTATTGGCCCAGATGCGGGATGAGATTTCAGATTTTGTGAAGACTTGCTATACGTGTCAGAAGGACAAGGTCGATAGACAAAAGAAAGGAGGACTGCTCGAGCCTCTATCCGTACCAGCTAAACCTTGGGAAAGTGTATCCCTGTACTTCATCACTGGACTGCCGAAGATATGAGACAATGCCACCATTCTAGTTGTGATTGATCGTTTCTCTAAGTATGCCACATTCATTCCTGCACCGAAATATGTGACGGCCGAGGAGACGGCTAAGTTATTCTTCCAGAATGCGGTGAAGTTTTGGGGAGTGCCTCGAGAGATCATCAGTGATCGGGATGGGAGATTCACAGGGAAATTTTGGTCCGAACTCTTTTTGTGGCTTGGCACTAAACTGTGCATGAGTTCGGCATTCCACCCCGAGTCAGATGGGCAGACTGAAAGATATAATGGGATGCTAGAAGAATACTTGCGGCACTTTGTGGGGATTAATCAAAGAAATTGGGTCGAACTTCTGGATGTGGCGCAGCTCTGCTTCAATGCACATAAGAGTTCAGCTACTAGCAAGAGCCCCTTTGAGATTGTATCTGGCCAACAACCTCTGCTACCTCACACTGCAGACACGCCAGTCGGAGCCAAGTCTTCGCGGGCGAAGGACTTCTCCGGAGAATGGAAAAAGAATGTGGAACTTACGAAGATGTGCCTTGAAAAGACAGCGAAAATGATGAAAAGTATGCCGATCAAAAGCGGCGATTTGTGGAGTTTCAGGTCGGAGATCAAGTAATGGTAAAAGGGCATTTGAAAAGAGAGCCTCGACGAAATAAAGGGTTGGATAGGAGAGTGATGCCCAAATACATTGGACCCGTACCTATATTGAAAAGGATTGGGGGAGTTGCTTACAAAGTGGAACTTTCGCCAGACATGAAGATCCACCCAGTCTTTCATGTAAGTCTTTTGAAACCTTATCATGAGAATCTACAAGAGCAGGTTGACACGACCCTACGGTATCCGCCCTCCTCAACAACATTGAGCAAGAAAGTAGCCGAGGCAATCCTTGATGTTCGGACAACCAGGAGGGGTAAGAGGAACTATATGGAATTCTTGGTGCATTGGCAAGGTCGGGGCACCGAAGAAGACACTTGTGAAAGAGAAGCAGATATGAGAGCCTTTAAACCGCTGATAGAGGACTACAAGGCAGTTACGGCGACGAGGGCGTCGCCAAATCAAGTGGAGGAGGATGTCACGGGTCGCACGAATATAGCATCTCTCAGCGACCGTGACGATGCTCGGCACACTAAGTCATCGCATGAACTTACCATGTGGTGCACGACGTCGGCTAACCTTAGTGGGCCCCAACGGCGTGCACGTCGCATGGCAGCCATGCCCCAACCAGTGTGCAGCAGCGTGTAGCAACCTGTGTAGTGGCACTGTAGCTGCTCCCCAACCAGCCGCCCAGCAGCGTGCAGCAGCGCCCAGGCCAGCCGCCCAGCAGCGTGCAGTAGCGGCACTATAGTTGCGCCCCAACCAGCCGCCCAGCGTGCAGCAGCGGCAGCGCACATCAGGCCAACAACTTGGCACTTGCCGTTTCGCATCCGGATGAACTCCAAATGAGCCCAAACTTGGTGGGTCACCTTTTGACAACATGTAGAACATAATGCACGAGCTAGTTTGTAATTATCATGTGTATAGCATAAGTTATAGTTTTCCCACCTCCTCGGAATTTCGGTGTCTATTGCTGTCACTAGGACAAATGTTGTTTAAGCACCTATAGGGGGGGGGAATAAAAATTGGCAAACAAGCAAGCAAGCAAGCAATTGTAATCACGTGCAAACGACTCCTCCCCCTCGTCGTTGTGTTCGTACAAACTATACTCTAACTCTTGTAATCATGCATTCAAATCAATGAAGTGATTTTCGTGCAATTTGTCCCGTGCCATTTATTTTGCGTTTATTTACGAATTTACCATTGAAGAGCGTTTGTCCCATTTTCGAAGTCGGGAGTGACTAGGGCCAAGGTCACTCGGCATCACGGTGCGTCTAAGACCCTCGAGAGACGACTCGTGACAGTACCCCGATCGTCCGAAATTGAGGTAGAAAGAAATTCATATTTTAATTGGACGAGGGAGGCCGACGAAAAATCCTTTCCGGTCTACCGAACAGTCGCGATACACCAGTTTAACAAGGGTTTCAATTTAGACTTTTCAAATTTTAATTTTCCCTCTTCCAATACTCTCAATATCCTTCACCAAATTCTATCCAAATCGAAACATACTTCTATCCTTATATCTATTCCTTCTACAAACATCAAATTTCTACAATCATGGATCAAAATCCAAAACTCAATCATTCCAAAGGAATCTCCAAAGATAATCCTTTAAAGAAGAAGCCTCCCACCAAAATACCTCTTGAAAAGTCTCTAACAATTAGAGATTTGGTTGAACCCGCTCCCAAGAGAGAAAATACAAAAAGAATGGTTGATCAGAGCAAAGGAAGAGCAAAAAGGACAAATTACTCCGACGAAGACACGGAGTCCGATGACGATCGCCCAATTTCGCCACATTCTCCTCGATTTCAAGGTAAATCCTCCTCCTATACTACTAAGAAGGTAAATCCTAGATTCTACAAGGAGGAAGTTAGACCTATTTTTGAGAATTTAGTTAAAGATAAGAGGGCTATAATTCATGGGTACACTATGGATAGTGATATGTACCATGGGGCTCTAGTAGAAGTAGTATAATACTTCATAGATATGGGATGTGTGTCTTTATTCTCTCATAAATTTGAATTCCCTTTGACTATATATACATTTGGAGCCAATCTTAGAGCAGTTGGCTTAAAGGACGATGGATTGTATTGTTGGACTTCAAGGGTAGGAAACTTATAGTTTAGTTTCTCGGAGGCTATATTTTGTGAAATACTTGGAGTTAGATTTGACTTGGACTCAATTAAGTATTTCGACAATTCCGGGAATGTGCCAAGTGATGAAGATTTAGACATCGAAAGGTTCAAAATCTATTTCAATATCGAAGGACCTTTCAATAAGTTTAAAGAAAGAGAGACCAACAAGTTGGATGAATATGGTTGTATACTACATCACATGGTATCCAATGTTGTTCTCCCCATCTCCGGCTCTAAGAATTCAATCGCCTATCTCCAAATGACCATCATGCAATAGTTGGTTGAAAGGAGGAAATCAAGCTTAACATTTTTGCCTATGAGGAACTTCATCAATAGCATGAATCAAGCCACCAAATTCTACCTTATGGGAGTTTGTGGACTTTATAGTTCAAGAAATTCAAGCTCAAGCTTACAACTCCCACTCCAAGAAGTGATAGGTACAATATGTACAATGATGGCCAATTCCATAAGATGCACATGATAATTGTGAATAAGAAATGGAAATTCCATTCAAGATGTACAAATGAGGAGCTATTGGCGGCCATGATAGCACACAACAAATCTCCTAAAGGGTGTGAAACTTTGAAGAAAGAAATGGAGAAAAGGGGTCTTCAAAGGCTAAATGTTCAAGATGTGCCACAAAATGAAGAAGTGCCAAGAGAAGGGGGCCAAGAACAAAATTAGGGTTCAAGAAAGATGTAATGCCTTTTTTGACTTGTTTAAGAAATATTAAATTCAATTTTAGATGTTTTGGATAATTTCCTAGTACATCTGGCATCACATCTGATGAGGACGATGAAGAAGATGATGAAGACGTTGATCAACAACCACGTACTAGTCGAGGAGAAATAAGTGATGCAAATAACGAAAGTACGATTTTTTCTAAATGGTTTATGGTTCTTCAAGAAAATAACAACAATAGTAAAGACGATATGTTGAATAAAGAACTACCGTCCATGTACGATCCACACTAGATCTGACCAATTGCCCATCCTATCTCCTCTACGTTCTTAACAGTGTATCTTTGTCTCGGTAGAGTCTTTCAGTGGCATGTTTTGGTCCTCTTCCCCATTACTTAGAAAAAATGAGCCACCGGTTGAGAAGTAGGACCCGATCGATAGGATGAAAGCTTAGTACTTTCTGAGGATATTCATTTTGAAGTGAATGAAGAAGGAAATATGGAAGAAAATATTGGGGATCAAGAAAACATTCCAAGGGAAAATGTTGATAGAAGACCTCCTCCACAAAAAACTGAAGCAAGCAATGACATTCTCAATCAAATATTGTCAAGCTCACATGGATTCCAAGACAACATCGATGGAAATTTGAAGATAGTATTTGAGAAGTTGTCAAGCTTGGAAGTCGATGTGAAGGACTTAAAAGAACAAGTTGGGGAGTTAAAGACTAGATTTGATGAGATGGACTACAAGGTTGATTACATAAATAGAAATGCAAAATCAAAGAAATCAACCTTTGTAGAAAATGAGGAGGAAGAGAGTGAGGAGGAGAAAGAAGAAGAAGATGTTAATGATGAGGATTCCATCAATGGAAATGATAAAAAAGAGGAAGATAGAGATGAAGAAGAGAAAAAGGATGAAGAGCCCAAAGAAGTGGTTGATATTGAAGATGATGAAGAAGAATTGGGTGAGAAAAATGTTGAAGATTATTAGGGAATGAGTGGCAAGAGGTAGATATGGATAATGAAGACAATGAAGATGGGGGAAATGAAGAGAACGAGCAAGAAAAATATGATTTGGGGTGAAGAATTTGGAAACAAAGATGAAACTTCGCCAAAGGATCAAGATGATTGAAGAAGCAAGCAAAGCATCTCATTGAAGAAAATCAAAGTGCAAGAAGCAAATCATCAAAGTCAATGACAAATTCTAAACTGAATCTCTTTAAATTTCCTTGTATTTCATCTTATTCATATGTATTCCCCTCTTGTTATCCCCTTATGAACCCTTAGAATAGCAATTGTTGAACTTTATCATTCAATTTCCTTCTATGAATTGCTTGTTTTAGAGGGACACGTTGATGTTATAACATGTTGCTCTTTATATGTTTTGATGTTATGAGCATGCTATACTAGAAAGCTTAATGGTTTAATATTTGTGATTAAAGCTCTATTTAAACCCCTTCTCCTCTATTCCTATTGTTTTTTGCTTTGGGGGAGTTCTTAAATGCTAGGGTTTTAGTTTGATTTTGATCTATTTATTATTTGAGGTTGTTATGTTATTTATATTCAAGTCAATAACATGAATCTTATGTGGTTGATCGTCTAGATGCTTGACTTAGGATATAAACTGTGGTTGTGGCATTGAATATGCTTTAGGTATGCTTATTTGGTTGTTTGGTATTGTTTTGAACTGAAATTGCAGGTTTTCCTTTTTTCTAACAAATGTCCGGTCGACCGGACATTGGGGCTCAGGTCGACCAGAGGTACCCTATGCGGTCGAATGGGACAGCCAAAACTCAGCAAACATTTAACTTCAACTTCAGTAATATGTAAGTTTTGTTGTTTTATTCATATATGCACCACCTTAGGGAGAGTATTTCAAATGTTTTTCATCCTATACCCCCTCATCATAAGTGATGTATGCTAAATTGTTCAAATTCTTCATCATCACATCAATTGTTGGCTTGTTTTCATACTTTGATCTGTTATAGCCAACTTATGTAAGTTATTTGGGAGTTATATGTGCTATATACGTATATCTTTTATATATATCTCCCTTATAATTCGTGAGATCATATTCTTCATTTCAGTTGTCCTTTGATCTCATTTATAGTTTTTGGTTAGTCTTGCTTTAAGAGTTGTTAAACTCCTTTATGCTAACCATAAACTTATTAGAGGAAGGTGCTTAAAGTGTTATCGTACACTTCCTCTAGTTTCCTGAGTTGTGATACACATACTTAACTAATACATTCATGGTATCACTTCCATTATTACTTTGTTAGCTATGTTTTCATCTTAAATAGCTAACATTGTGTTGTTGATAAACGGGAAGATTGTGCTTAAAGATTTTATTCCTTATCTCCTTTGATTTTAGCTTAGGTTGATGTATTCATTTTTTAGCTATATGACCATCTTTAACTTTATGTGTCATTATGGACTCTTGGTATTTTGAAATCAACCAAGCTTATTCAAATTTAATCTTTCATCAAATATTTTTTGGTTTTTTGAAATGATTCTTTGATACTTATCTTATCTATCTACTAGACCATCAAGCTTCTCCACAATTTAAACTTAATCTCTCCTTAAACTGTTTTCACTTTTGATCCCTTGGATATTTATTTTTCAAATGGATCCCTTTCAATAAAAAGGAGGAGTAAATGCTTTTCATATTGGCGCTCTGATTACCCTTTTTATTTTGACAAAAAAGGGGGAGAAACCTTAGCTTTGCAAAAGTGCCAAGAAAAGTAATTTACAAAAGGAGAAAGCTTAAGAACTTTGCAAAATGTGAGAGATAAAAGATTCTTTAAAATAGGGGGAGTAGAATATTTTTTTTCAAAACATCTACATGCCTAGATTCTCAATACCCTTATCTCATGCATACATTTTTATATGCTTTAACTTTATCTTTTGTATATTATTCCCATTTGCATCAATGTTTTGTCAACATAAAAAAGGGGGAGATTGTTAGCCCTAAGGACAACGTGATCAATCTGGTTTTGATGATAACAAACCATTGATAGTTCTAATGTCTAGTGAGCGTGTTCTTAATGATAGGATCCTTAGTACTCACATCAACATTGATGAAAATGGTAAGTTAGCTCTACATCAAATGTTTCATTACACACACAAGGAAGCTACACCTTGCAAGACTCCATAGCACAAGCATGAAGTCAACCCACATGCTGTGGAAGTACTTGCAATGTAATGAAGAAGGAAGATCAACATGTCAAGAGCTACTCAATCCAACAAGAGTAGAATCAAGTGGTAAACTCCTAGACAAGAAGAAGTGTGAAGTCCAATAAACTACAGCTCAAGATTGGTATAGGACTTCATCACTCCAAGAAGATATTGATCAAAGGCTTCAAAGTCCAAGATCCAAGAAGATATTCAACTTCAAGACTTGAAGACCTTAGGAAGATTAGTCTATGCTTTATAGGTAATCCTTTGCGACTAATCATTCCCTTGAGATACTAGGATAGAATGTTTAAATCTCAACTATGAACGTTTTCAAAACCTTATGTTTACATTGTTTCAATTATTTAAAAAGGTTTTTGAAAACTTGGTTAAGTGTTGGTCAATGCCTAAGTACTTTAAAATGTGTTTTATATCTTTACAAAACACTTAGGCATGTGCTTGAGAACATTAGGAACATGACTAATTGGAAAACCCACTTTAGGACTGCATTTCGGTTGACCTAGGCTTAGCCTCGGTAGACCAGAGTAGTCGGTCGACCGACATGTGTTGTCGGTCGACTTATGATGTTTTTGTCCTTAGTCAGATTTTGAATGTTCCAATGCTCCAACGGCTATATTCTCTCGGATGACCTTGCTATAGGTAGGTCGACCAAACATGGCTTCGGAAGACCTGACCCTATCATGTGGTCGACCGTGATGAAGACAGAGGGCCATTTAATTGTTACTTTAAGGTACTGCGGTCGACCGAAGCTGTCCAATCAATGCCAAAATTATAGCCGTTGTGACCAACTTTGCTTGTGTATTATTGCCATATATAAAGCTTCTAAAGATGAATTTTCATAATTAATCAAGCCATAAGAGAGCATAGGCAATACACTTCAAAAACACACAAGCAAACACTTTTGAGCTTTATTTTCTAAATCATTCAAAAGAATATTTGAGTTAAGCTCAAACTTCATCTATCCATTATATTTTCAAAGGGTGATTAGAGCTTTAATTGTAAATCTATTCCAAGAGGAAATTCTATGTAGTGAGATTTATTGTAAAGTCTCCTTTTAGAGTGACTAGTTACCCAAATTCTCATTCGTTGAGAACTAGTTCTTTGTAAACTATCAAAAATCTCTTTGTGAGCTTAACTCTTGGTGAGTATTTGCAAGTATTTTTTATTAGGCAAAAGTTTTCTTTGTGAGGCAAGTAATCTCATTCATGAGATTGGCTTTTAGTGAGCTAAACACTTTTTGTGTAGCACAAGTCCTCATTTGTTGGGGCAATTGTAAAAGGTAGAATCCACCTTGCATTTGTTGTGAAGGGTATCCTTAGTGGATGTTGAAATCCTTGGGTGTGTCCTAAGGTATGGATGTAGATTCTTTGTGATTCGAACCACTGTAAATCCGTGTGTTAGTTTTTTCTATCCCTACTCATTTGCTTCATTGTTCATATATATGTTATAACTTGTCTACTTGACTATATGAACATATGTTCATAGGTTAGAAAACTTACACTTGCTTCCTTGATTTATACAATTGTTTCATTTAGTTATCTAAGTTACCTTAATCATAATTTAATCACCTTATGTGCTTAAACAACATACTTGTTAAGGTGTACACTTGGGCCAAAAAGTTTTAGAAAAGCTAAAGAAGTTTTTAAATACCTAATTCACCCCCACCCCCTCTTAGGTTCAATACCCTCAAAGGGGTCTTTCAATTGGTATCAAAGACTTGTCTCATTTTTATTGGACTTGCATCCTAGGAGGATCCATGGCTCATAGTGTTTCAAACTTAGATGACCAATCCCCATCTAGACCACCTCTATTTGATGCCTCCAACTTTTATATTGGGCAATTTACGTTTAAATTGTTTTTGTCTTCTAATGAAATTTCCATGTTGAGCATTACAGAAGAAGGTCCTTTTATTCCTTCAATCTACATACAAGGTGTCATGGTGCAAAAGTCTAGAAGAGACTATGATGAAGAAGACCACAAGAAGATGGCTCTCAACTTCAAGGCTATGAATGTACTTTGTTGCGCACTTAATCATGAATCTCTCAACAAAGTACATGAATGTGAAGTTGCTCACTCCATGTGGAATATGCTTGAAGCATCATATCAATGAGAAGTTTAAGAAGAAGAGCCAAATGTGGCAAGTCTAGGATTGGGGACTCAATCGTGTGAAGGCATTGAAGAAATCTCAATCACACTCCAAGCTAACCTTGATGTCATCAAACAATGTGATTTAGGAGAAATTAAAAGTCAGTCTTCAATGAGCTCAAAAGATATACTAACTGAGCCTTCAAAAGATGAGAAAGATAAGATGGAAGAAGCACACGATGATGATCTTCTTATGGAGCTTAATTATGATGGAGACAATGAAGATCATTCATCTTGCAAAAGGAAGAGAAAAATATTGCCACTAAGGTTCAAAGAAAGACATCCAAAAAGACGTGGCTTTGGACTCAATCATTTAAAGGAGAATGATGAAGACTTTAAATGGAGAAGTGCAAGAAGGAAGAAATTTCAAACACTCTATAGTACTTGGATTCCTCAAACCTCAATGGCAACAACATTCAGGGAATCAAGATTCTCAACCTCAAGTGATGATCTAGACTTCAAGGATAATATACAATCATCATCACTTAGTAAGAAAGTAAAGGTATTAAATTCACCTTCTCTTAATTCCTTAATTTGATGATATCAATAAATTGATAAGTGATTTTGATTTATATGCTTTCGACACTATTGACATTGCATCCCTCCTTTTATATGAATTTATCTATATAGATAACTTGAAGGATGAACTTGATTTGCTATATGCCTCAATTGCTAAGTTATCTAGTAGATGCAATATCACGCACTTGCATGATTCTTGTTCCCATTTGCACAACATATCTATGAATCATTCATGTTGCTCTAATAATGAAAATGTTGATCCAAATGCACACACTTGCCGCTTGAGAACTAAGATTGACAATAAAGGACCTTGCAAAAAGGTACCTAGAATTTCTCAAGTTTCAATTGTAGTTTCCAAGAGATGTACTTCTCATAATGAAGAAGGGAACCACAAGGAATGACAAAAACAAGCTAAGTCTCCAAGAAAAGAGTCAAGAGCCAAGGACAACATGGTTTTGAAGAATTCATCAAGGAACAAAAAAGTTATCATCAATGATGACTCCACAAACTACAAGAAGATTGCTTATAATGCTACAAATGCAATAATGAAAAGAAGAAGCAATCAAAGGAGAAGCTCCTCCCAAGAAACAAGAGTCAAGATCAAGGCTAAGAAGAATAAGATTACCCGTAATGAACTTGCTTGCTCATTAAATCAAAGATCTAAAATGCAAGTAGAATATGATAGTTTTCTTACATCTTTTCAAATCATAGAAAATGAAAATGAAAATGAGAATAGGCTTTTATCGCTAAATGCTATGTCTCTTGAGAACCAAGAATTGTTTGTCAAGGTGCAAATTGTAGAATCTAAACTTGATGAGCATGATATCTTAAGGCACAAATTTGATGTATTAACTGCTTATGTGAATAAGTGTACATGTGTTAGAGATATCCTTGGTAATATGCTTGTTTCTCCATATGATCATATTGACATGAATTGCCTAGAGCACAAGCACACTTGTTGTTAAGGTGTGCTTGTGTTCTAGGCAAAGAAGTTTTAGAAAAGCTAGAGAAGTTTTTAAGAACCTAAATCACCCCTCCTCTTTTGGTTCAATACCCTCAAAGGGGTCTTTTAGTAGTAGGGAACACTTCATTGGAGATTCCCTAAAGCAAAAGAAAAAGGAAACAAAGAAGGAAAGAAGAAGAGATTCTTAAATTCCAAGGGAATGATTGACACTTGGGATTAGGATGATAGTGATGATGAAGATGATCACCCAAACATTGATAAAGTCAATGTTTGCTTCATGACACTTGAGGATGAGGTGTATTATACTCCTTCATTATATAACTCTCACGATATTTGTGATGATCAAGATCCTCATGAGGTGTTTTGTGATATGTATGCTTAATTGAAAAGAATTGCAAAACAAAACAAGGATCTGAAACATAAAATTGAAGATAATTCAAAGTTGTTTTGTGAAAACAACTGCATTGTTGATTCTTCAAATTGCATGAAAATTGAAAAGGAAGTTATTGTTGCTACTGTAAGCATCATCTTTACAAAATGATGAAACTTGACAAAAAGATTTTTGATTATGATGCTTTAAAGAAAAATGTTCTTGATATTACATCTCTTGTTAACAAGTTTAACTATAGCAAAAGAAATTTGGAACAACTCCTTCGTTCCCAATGCATTTCACACGACAAGAACGACTTGGGTTATGTTCACAAAAGTCTTGATAAATCTTATTGTGCTAATGCCTTTTCATCTAGCATGCCACATCAAACTTATTCTCACAATAGGAAAGGCCTAGGCTATGTGCATAACACCCAAATGTAAAATACAAGAGTCATGTATCTAGAACTTCATCTTATAACATTCCTCACATATGTTGCACTTATTGTGGTAAACATGGTCATAAAGTGACTAAATGCTATGTGAAAATAAAGGTAGAACGTGGTGTAAAAGCCATTTGGCGCATAAAACGTGTTTTAATTAACCCCCAAGGACCCAAGAAAATATGGGTACCAAAAGTCACTTATCTACCTTTGATGTAGGTTCTTCATGGAAAGAAACCAATTCCGGTTAACTGGTTTCTTAATAATGGGTGCTCAAGGTACATGACGGGTGATGCTACTATCATAAGAGACATGGAACCTATCAATGATGGATTCGTCACATTCGGTGATAAAAAGAAATGAAGAATCCTTGATATTGAAAATGTTGGTAAAGGTTCTTCGATTCATATTAGACAACTGTTTTTTCTTGAATTATTGAAATATAACTTGCTTAGAGTTAGTCAAGTATGTGATAATGGCTTTGTTGTTTCTTTTAGAAAAGATGCTTTCTCTATTCTTGACTCTTCGACTAACGAAGATTTGTTTTTTGCAAATCGGTTGGTAGGTCTATGTTCTATCCTTGGATGATTTGCTTGCTTATGACATAAAATTATTGAATGTGAATGATGATGATTCTTTCCTTTTACACCGTAGGCTTGGTCATGTTAGTATGTATCTCTTAAATAGACTATAGAGCCAAGAACTTGTTAGTGGGTTGCCAAAAGTGGAGTTTGAGAAAAGACGTCTTTGTAATTCTTTCCAATTTGTAAAACAAACCAAAAACCTCTTTTAAACCCAAGAAAATGGTCTATTCCTCAAAACCTAGAGAACTTGTCCATCCTGACCTTTTTGGACCAATGAGGACCACTGGTCTTGGTGGTAAGAGGTATGCATTTGTAATAGTGGATGATTTTTCAAGATTTACTTGTGTACTTTTTCTTACTAAAAAAAAATGACTCCTTTGAGGAATTCTCAAACCTATTTAAGAAATTTAAAAACTCACTTGACTTAAAATTAATATCCATTAGGAGTGACAATGGAAGAGAAATTCAACAACCCAAGTTTCAATGAAAATGGTATTCATCACAATTTTTCGGCTGCTAGAACTCCACAACAAAACGGTGCTGTTGAAAGGAAAAATCAAACTTTACAAGAAATTGCTAGGCCAATGCTTTGTGAAAATTCGTTACCTAAATATTATTGGGCCGAAACTGTAAACACCGCTTGCTATATAATGAACCGAGTTCTTTTAAGACATTTTATTTGAAAAACTCCGTTTGAACTTATGTTTGGAAAAAAAGAACAGTCTATCTCATACTTTAAAGTTTTTGGTTGCAAATGTTTTGTGCTCAATATCAAAGATAGCCTTTGCAATTTTGATAAGAAATCGGATGAAGGCATATTCCTTGGCTATTCATCCAACAAAAAGGCTTACAGAATTAACAATAAACTAACTATGTGTATTGAAGAGTCGGGTCATGTATCTTTTGATGAAAATAACATTTACCTTGCAAGAAATGATGACGATGATGTAGATACATCTCTTGAAAATGACAAGGAGCATCCTCAAGCACCAATGATGGATGATCATGCTATATAAGAAGAATAACTTGAGATTCCTCAAGAAGAGCTTAATAATGATTCATCCACAAGTAAACTACCTAGGGAATGGAAGTCACATTCCATGCCAAGAAAGGTCACCTGATGGTTTCCCATGTTGCACTTCTTGATTCCAGTTTCCAAAAATACGAACATGTCGTAATCGGAACAGTGCAAACAACCCTCAATGCCGAGACAATCTTCGTGACCCTCTTCCCAAATTTTACCATGCTCTTAGACGATCCAGCTCTTTCTATTGTGTTTTGTGTTCAGATTCAAATCACTGGTCCAGAGTTGGAGAATACATATATGGCAACCTTTCACCAGATGGTATACAAAGTCCAAAACCATGCCTTCGAACTTCCACTTCCTCCCCAATTACAAAATGGTGATTCCATATTCCTTTCAGTTGACTCTCCTCAAACCCCTCGCTGTACTTTTCTTCCCAGACAAATCAAAAGAGAGGAACTCCAAGCCTTTCTCCCCACCACTTGGATAACCAGTTATGAACCTCATGGTCATTCACAAGAGCTAATCATAGGTGATCCCTCCGATGGAGTAAGAACTAGACGGTACTTTATTGATAATTTTGCCTTACTCTCTCAAATTGAACCTACTAACATAATCAAAGCTTTAGAAGATTATTTTTTGTTTATATCTATGAAATAAGACTTGAATCAATTTGATAGAAATCAAGTGTGATCTTTATTCCATAGACTTCCTAATCACCTTGTTATTGGTACTAAATGGATTTTCCGAAACAAACTGGCTGAACTTGGTGAAATCATTAGAAACATGGCTAGACTTGTTTCCAGGGATTCAATCAAGAGGAGGGCATTGATTTTGAAGAATATTTTGAACCGGTTGCTAACTTGAATCAATTAGAATGTTGCTAACTTTTACTTGTTTCTATTGTTTTAAACTATTTCAAATGGATGTGAAAAACTGATTTTATAAATGGTTACAATGAGGAGGAAGTTTATGTAGAACAACCTCCCAGTTTTATTCATGAAAATTTTCCAAAGCATGTCGACAAACTTCCCAAATCTCTTTATGGTTTAAAACAAGCTCCTCGTGCTTGGTATGCAAGACTAGGTGGTTTTTTTCTTTAAAAAGATTTTTTAAGATGAAAAATAGACACCACACTATTTATAAATTCAACGACATCTTGCTAGTTCAAATTTGTGTAGATGATATTATTTTTGGTGCGACTAATGAATCTTTGTGTGAAGAATTTGCTAAGCTTATGCATGATGAGTTTGGAATGAGCATGATGGGTGAATTCAACTTCTTCCTTGGACTGCAATTCAAGTAAACCAATGAACTAATCGTTATAAATCAAGTAAAGTATACAAAGGAACTACTCAAGAGATTTGGGATGGATGATGCTAAAGAAAGCAAAACTCCCATGAGCTCTACAATCAAGCTTGGTAAAGATGAAAAGGGTAAGAAGGTTGATGAAACAAAGTATAGAGGCATGATCGGAATCTTACTTTATTTAACAGCTAGTAGGCCAGATATTGTGTTTGCCATTTGCTTATGTGCAAGATTCCAATATTTTCCTAAATAGTCTCATTTAGTTTTCCTTTAACACATTCTTAGATATCTCATTGGCACTTATGATTTTGTCCTATGGTATCCTAGAATCGAGACTTGTGACCTTGTTGGATATATCGATGTCGGCTATGCTGGATACAAAGTCGAGCGCAAGATTACTAGTGGTCATTGTAAATTCAAGAAATAAGCATGTGTCTCTCTTTCCACCACCGAGGCCGAATATATCGCCACCGATAGTTATTTTGCAAAAGTACTTTGGATGGAGCATACACTTCTTGATTATGGTCTTACTTTAAAATTGTGCTTATTTATGTGGCAACACTAGTGCAATAAACTTGACTAAAAACACGGTGTAACACTCTAGGACTAAACACATTGAAATTAAACACCAATTTATTTGTGATCATTTGTCAAAGGTAATGTTTGCATTGATTTTGTTAGCACGAATGATCAACTTACTGATATATTCACCAAAACTCTTTGTTCATAAATATTTGATTACCTAAGACATTGCCTAGGAATCACAAGATTTCAAATTTGATGTGTTTGTTAAGTTTTGCATGAAACAGGGGAATCTTGGTCGACCTACATCTAGGTTCGGTCGACCGAAGTTATTGTAAAAATTTGAAGGCATTGTTGTATGAGGTTCGGTCGACCGTAATATGCCCCCGGTCGACCGCATAAAAATAGTACTTGGTTCGGACGAGGGTCGATCGACCGAAGTGTCGTGAGGTTTCAGAATATATGTCAGTTCAACGGTCATTTTTTCATTTTTCTCATATCCTAACTCCCTTAAACTAAAACATTTCTCTCTATTTCTCTCTCTCTCTCTCTCTCTCTCTCTCTCTCTCAATGTGATGTGATGAAACAATACAGAGAAATAATTGAAGAAAAAGATGGAGAAATCTTACTTTGCCTTGTTGATTTTAAGAAAATTTGTTATAGCAAGAAGACATATTCCTCTTTGTCCCTATGGAAAAGCTTTACACTTGGACTGTGAAGGGTAGTGGGGATGGGAGTTGAGATATTATGAGTAGAGTAATTAAAACTATACGTATGTTAGTTAGTTTCAAGTGATTAAATGTGGGAAATAAAACATAGTGGGTAATTTATTTTTTTTGTTTTACATTAATTTAACTAATTCAGGAGTTTCAAGCCATATGTTAGTTAGTTTCAAGTAACTACGAAACTAATTAATCTCAAAAATCAGAATAGAGGATTGAGAGATCCACAAGACATTAAACACTAAAACTTTTATTTCGATATATATATATATATATATATATATATATAGCAAAAAAGCTCGTGCTATGCACATAAAAATATGAAAAAAGGAAGAATTTTAATTTTTTTGAAACTAAAATGTATTCATTGCACATCCGCCAAGCCGGAGTGTGTCACATCATGTGGAAACTAGTTCCACCAAATGAAATTACAAGAACGGTAGCCTGTTCTAGCTAAAAGATGAGCCGGGACATTTCCCGACCTCTTAACAAAAGATAAAGTAGAATAATTAACATTGTTTAACGACATCCTAGTAGATGCGAAAATGTGACCCAAGGGCGAGAGATCAATCCCCTTAGAGCCAAGTTTTCAGATACATTCAATGCTATCACTCTCAACCTTAAAAGAATGTAGTCGAGCGGCTTCTAAGATCTGCAATCCTTCATACAACAACAACAACAATCAAGCCTTAATCCCAAAAGATTAGGGCGACTACATGAGCCAAAGAAAGAATCACGTAAGTGTTAGAGGAATAACCGAGTCTAAAACAAGTTATGCAGCGGAAATAAAAACGACCTGCCTCTAATAGGATCTTTCACGAGTAAGAACCTTAGACTACGGGATAGCATTATACCTTTCGAAGTGCAGAATAAGTCTGAAACGGTTTCAGTTTTAGGTTTGTTGTCACGAACGGAACGCCACCAACGCAGGCTCCGCCTATCCCAATATCCACTCGATCTTCCGGGGATGGTCCTCTACCGCTTGGTGCTAGCCAACGCCTCGTAGAAGTCTTGAAGACACTCTTCAAGATGGAGTATATATATATGGTGGATATAGGACCTAAAAGAAGAACAAGAAACAATTTTCTTACTTCTTTTCTATTAGCCAAAGCTAGAAAACAAGTATATAGAAAAGATGTCTTTTCTTTCTATTCAAGCTCTCTTGAATGCTCTCTCTTTTTCTCTCTTCTCTAAGCCTTCAAAAGCTGGAGAATAATAACTCAGAATACTAGGAAAAATCAACATTTTTCTTAATCATTCAAGGGAGAGTGGGGAGAGAGAAAGGGGGAAGTGGGGGATCATGGAGGAAACCACTCCTCCACATTCTCCACCACTTCAACCTCCTTCTAAGAGATAAGAGCTGAAAATATATCCAATTTTCCAGCCATAAGGTCGGTCCAAATGGATTGGTCGGCCCAACCCGATTAAGGGCCCAATCCAAGCCCGCCCCGGCCCGGCCCAATCGAATTGGCGCACCTTAGATTAAATGTACTCCAACAAGCCCAATCCAGTTGATCTATGAGTGCGACCCAGGAGGTGTCTATGATGTTGGCCGTGACATCATATGTCACAGGTAATGAGAGGTATCTAGCAACGCATTATTACCCCCAATTCATAAATATCTGGTGACTATCATAATCACACCATTTGACATTTGTATTTAAATCCTTGTCCTTGATATCTAGATTGAACACAAGTCATGGAAAAAGTCACACTTGTATTGTCCAATCTTTTAGTTTCTTGATTCGCGAGTAGACTAATCAAATGACATCAATATCATATACTGATTCATTTGTTCATGGCCATGAATTAGTCAGACTCCATCAAAGGGGCCCAAGATATCGCTCCTGCTATATAGGAGGGACAAATCCTTTCTGCATCCCATTCATCCTGAACAAGATTCGTGATATACCCAATAAATGCCTTTATTGCTCACCCTGTTACGGATAGCGTTTAACATTATCAAAGCATAACACTAGCCATGCAAGAACTCTTGTGAGACCTCAAGTCGAAGGATCTCATATACAATCCAGTCAAAAATTGAGAAACACCGTTGAATATTATATAACAACCCATGGTGTGTTTCTCATGTCGGGTATGTCCAGTATAATGATTCTCTAATCATATATACCCATGTGACGATCCGATATCTTATATCAATCACTGCACATACTCGTCTTACGCATTATTATTGTCCTCGAAGATTCCATAATAATGTTCGACTAGGGACATTTCAGAATCATAACAATTATGAATACTATTCTAAGGACATATTATTTCATTATGTTTTTAAGAACGCAGAAACATATTGAAATAATATTGCAATTTATGCCTTTTACTTTTTTATTCATCAAAATAAAAATTACATAAATACGATACAATAATCTCCCACTTGCACTAAAGACCCAAAATCATCTACTGATTGGTCTTTAAGGGCATACTAATGACTGTCTCTAAAGATCAGCCCTCCAGATATCGAATACCCATGGAGCTAGTGTGACGATCATGCTACTGCTGCGACAGTGGATTCGCCAGTGGATCGGCGACATTGTCTGCCGAATCTACTCTACATATATGCACATCACCTCTTTCTATAATCTCGTGGATTAGGTGAAAACGCCGTAGTACATGTTTGGACCTCTGGTGAGATCTGGGTTCCCTAGAATGTGAAATAGCCCCATTGTTGTCACAATAGAGGTCTATCGGGTTCGAAATACTAGGAACCACATCGAGGTCGGAAATAAATTTCCTGATCCAAACTGCCTCCTTAGCTGCTTCACAAGTTGCTATGTACTCGGCCTCTGTCGTAGAATATGCGATGGTCGATTGCTTTGAACTGCGCCAGCTCACAACACCTCCATTCAAGTTAAACACATATCCCGACTGCGATCGGAAATCATCTCTATCGGTTTGGAAACTAGCATCGGTGTAACCACTTACAACGAGCTCATCCGCCCCTCCATAAATCAAGAATGTATCCTTAGTTCTTCTTAAGTACTTGAGGATATTCTTGACTGAGATCTAGTGACGTTCACTGTAATTAGACTGGTATCTGCTCGTAAGGCTTAAGGCAAACGAGACATCTGGGCGAGTACATAACATGGCGTACATGATGGATCCTATGGCAGAAGCATAAGGGATCTCTTTCATGCGTTCTAGTTCGGCAGGCGTTTTAGAACACTGTTTGTTCGACAGAACAGTACCATGTGCCATAGGACAAAGGCCCTTCTTAGACTCTTGCATGCTAAACCGCTTTAGCACCTTGTCTATATATGTACTCTTGACTTAGGCCAATGAGTCTCCTGGATCTATCTCTATAGATCTTGACTCCCAGAATATAGCTGGCATCGCCTAAGTCTTTCATAGAGAAACACGTACTCAACCAAGCCTTGACAGACTTTAAGGTTGGTATGTCGTTTCCAATGAGTAGTATGCCATCTACATACAAAACCAGGAATACTGTTAGCCCTAAGGGCGATCGAACTCGGTTTTTGATAATGGACAAACACTTGATGTTGTGTCTAATGTTTATATCTTTGTGATAGAATATCGGAACATATATTGGAAGCTCTAAGTACTTCAATCAAGCAATTGGTATCAGAGGCTCGTCTTCATTTTTAGGAAAAGCTTTTAGAGGACTTAGACTTAGAAAACAAAGGCTTTTAAGATACGAACACATTTAAGAATCATTTCGAAAACTAAGCCTTTTGAAAACGTGTTTATGAAAAACATGCAAGACTTGAGTGTAGAGCTTATGTTCATGAGAGCATTGGTTAGAGCTTTATAAGATAACAACTAATGACGACAAAGCTAAACTAACCAAACCTAAGTCTTCAATCTTGAAAGATGAGCCTTGAATAATATGACTTTGAATCTTGATCATGGCTTGATTGAAGTACTTAGAGCTTCCAATATATGTTCCGATATTCTATCACAAAGATATAAACATTAGACACAACATCAAGTGTTTGTCCATTATCAAAAACCGAGTTCGATCGCCCTTAGGGCTAACAATCTCCCCTTTTTGATTATGACAAACTTTGATGTAATTAGATAGGATATGGACAATTTTAAGTACAAGGAAGCATGGCAAAAGGATGTAAGAACAAATAAGTGTTAAAGCTAAGTGCTTATAAGATAAACCAAGATAGAACGAGAAACATAAGCACTAGCATGTTAAGTTCTTTTGCCATATGCATTAGGGACTCTTTGAAGAGCCCTATTTCCCAACCAACCTCATTGCCTCATTCCTTCCATATAATAGCATTCTTGTGTGTAATATACATACATTAAGTTTACACAAGAAGCTAACTTACCATTTTCATCAATGTTGATGTGAGTGCTAAGGATCCTATTATAAAGAACAAGCTCACTCAAACATTAGAACTATCAATGGTTTGTTATCATCCAAACAACATAGGATATTTTGCCCTTCGGGATAACAAATACGATTGAGCTCCCACTAACCTTCTTGTAAACACAAGGCTCATCCTCATTTCTAATGAAGCCAAACTCACGGACGGCATCATTAAAACGGATGTTCCAGCCTTCGAGAAGCTTCGCTGAGTCCATAAATGGATCTTCGAAGCTTGCGACCGATCGCCTCGTACGCTTGTACATTCCCTTCCATGTCGGTTTTAATCTTAAAAACCCATTTGCACCCTATGGGAGTTACCCTTCAGTGGATCAAACCAAGATCCGGACTTGGTTTGTGTACATGGAGTCCATTTCGAATCTCATGGCCTCAAGCCATTTCTCGAATCTGGGCTATTAATTGCCTGTTTGTAGGTTGAAGGTTCATCGTGATCCACAAACATAACATCACCATGTTCTCGTTATGAAAAAAAAACCAAATTTTTTCCGGAGGTGGACGACGAACTCTACCGGACCTACGCAATTCTTGTGTTTCTTGAATCAGTGCTCGGTCGCACAACTCGCTTTGTGGCACTCGCCGCACAACAACTTGTGGAGTCTCGCTCAATTTCCATTTTATCATTAGTGCTAGTTTGAGAGTCCGGAACTTCAATAAGTTCTACGCTACTCCCACTCGTGTTTCTAGAAAAAAATTATTTTTTCTAGAAAGACTCCTCGCAAGTAACAAACACTTTGTTTTTGTTAGGGATATAAAAGTAGTATCCTTTAGTTTCCTTGGGATAACCTACAAATATGCACTTTTCAGATTTTGGAGCCGACTTATCGGAAGTCGAGCGTTTTACAAAAGCTTCACGACCCCTCAAATCTTGAGAAAAGACAAACTGGGGACGCTTCCCTACCCATAACTCGTATGGCGTCTTTGCAACTGATTTAGATGGAACTCGGTTAAGTGTTAAAGCTGCTGTCTCTAGTGCGTGTCCCCAAAAAGAATTGGGCAGGCTCGTGTGACTCATCATAGAACGAACCATATCTAATAAGGTTTTGTTCCTCCTTTCAGATACACCATTCCATTGTGGAGTAGCTAGTGGAGAAAGTTGTGAAACGATTCCACAATCCTTTTGATAGTCACAGAATTCTCGACTCAAGTATTCTCCTCCTCGATCAGATCGAAGAACCTTAATACTCTTGCCAAGTTGGTTTTCTACTTCTAGTTTAAACTCTTTAAACTTAGCAAATGCTTCGTTTATGTGGATGCAAGGGAATTTCCTTTATGCAAGAGAAAATTCTTGATTTTTTTTTAAACTCTTTCATTTGGATGCAAGGGAATGCCGAGAATAGTATCCACTTCAAACGGAAGAAAGATACTTCGGACAAGTGGCAAATTCCATCTCATTTTGGGTACAATAATAAGTTCCGAAACAAATCCAACTCGGTCAAAATTTGAAAGACGAATCAGGGGCTGGAAACTATCTTGGGAGACTCGAATTGACGAGCCATCCCCAGCTTGCCACCTCAAGCTACGTGCAAAGGTAGTTATGCCTTCCAAGATGCTATGCCAAACAAACAATGGCCAATCCCCCAAATGAGCATCCAAGAAAGAAGTTTGTCAAAAATATTTTGC
Organism: Vinca minor; assembly: GCA_026122235.1. NCBI lineage: Eukaryota > Viridiplantae > Streptophyta > Magnoliopsida > Gentianales > Apocynaceae > Vinca > Vinca minor. The sequence goes on from JAOCZM010000230.1 coordinate 2,857,056, forward strand.
TTTAAGAACCCACGCCATTAGGGAATCCGGATTCGTAGCGGTACGCCACTCTTGTTTAGCCAAAAGAGCTAAGTTAAAGGAACGGATATTTCGAAGACCAAGACCCCCTTCAATTTTCAGCAAACATAATTTTCCCAATGCATCCAGTGAATAATATGTTCTTTTGAACCCGAATTCCACCAAAAACCTCGTATTAGGGCCATAATTTCATCACAAATACCATTGGAAACAAGAAAATTCTACATAATATATGTAGGAATGGCCTGAATAACCGATTTGATGAGAACTTCCTGGCTCGTTGCTGATAAGAATTTCTCTTTCCACCCATTAATTTTCTTCCAAATACAATCCTTAATAAAATTAAATATTTCCTTCTTGGACTGACCTATCATATAAGGGAGACCAAGATATTTACCTTTGTTAGAGCCTCGTTTTACTTGAAGGAGATCACAAAGCTCATCATCTAACGAATCATCAAAATGTTTACTAAAATATATGTAAGATTTATCATAATTTATTGGTTGACCTGAGAAGGATTCATACGAATTAATGATATCTTTGAGGACCACGACATTTTGCATACTCGCCTCACAAAAGAGGACACTATCATCAGCAAAGATAAGATGTGAAATTGTTGGCCCAGAGCGACCAAAGTTAATTCCCCGGATCAACTGACTAGCCTCCGCCCGAAGGATCATAGCAGACAACCCTTCAGCACACAAAATAAAAAGAAAAGGAGATAAAGAATCCCCTTGGCGTATGCCACGAGAAGGCACAATATGCTGAGAAGGCTTGCCATTAATTTCTACCTGATATGTAACAGAGGAAACACAAGATATAATGAGGGGAATAAAACATGATGGGAAGGACATGGCTTCCATAATGCATTTGAGATAGAGTCATTCCACCCTGTCAAAAGTCTTTCGCATATCTAACTTAATAACACAGAAATTACGGGAGATGGGTGAAAATGTTTGCATAGTATGAAAGGCTTCAAAAGCAGTTACTGAATTATCTGAAATTAGGCAGCCTTGGAGAAAAGCACTCTGACTTTCATCAATAACCTCACTAAGGACCAGTTTTAGCCGATTAACGAGTACTCTAGAAATAAGCTTATAAATGGAATTGCAAAGACTAATTGTTAGAAACTCAGTCATCATAATTGGGTTCTTAACTTTCGGGACCAAAACAATAAAAGTAGAGTTCACCTCAGAGATGTCCTTTGATCCATTAAAAAAATCCAAGAACAAAGAAAGTAATAGTTGAGCCAATATGTCCCCAAAATTGCTGCAAGAAGACCATTTGCATTCTATTTGGGCAAACTCCTTAGAGCAACTTGCACCTCATCAACCAAGAAGGAGGCATTCAGCAAATTGAAACTTGCAGCATAGAGCTTAGTAAAAGGAAGACCCTGAAGATCATTAAAGGAACAACCATTAGTAGAATAAATGTTCTTAAAATAATAAACAACAATTCTCAAAATTTCGACATCCTTTTCCAATAATTGGCCTTGAAAATTCTACAGTTGTAGAATAGTATTACGCTCCCGATGGGCGGAAGCTTTGTGATGAAAATAATTAGCGTTCTGATCTCCCTGAGAAAGACAATCCGAACGACATCTCTATTTTCAGAAATCCTTCTCTAAACCCAACAAATGATCCAATTCTTGCTTCAAATGTTTCGCATCGGCTACTGAGAAATCCGAGCTAGTGAATAACTCATCTCACTGCCTTTGACATTCCGCAAATTTTTATTTTATTTTTTAAATTACCAAATTATTTTCCACTCTACTCGCGCATCCGATTTTGTACAAGGATAATAGTACCAATTAAAGTAGAACCCGAAGGCGATGGTGATTTCCTAAGCCAAGTTGATTTAAAGAGATTGCAACTTTCCTCATCCCACAACCAGAAAGGATCATAACGTGGGGGAGGTCTCCATTTTTTTGCCTCGGTTTCACAACAGCAATGAGAATTGGATATGATCAGAATGAGGAACAACAAGAGCCCGAGTAGTATAATGTTTGAAATTGACCCGCCATGTTAGAGAAGCAAGAACACAATCCATCTGATCCGCACTAGACCAGGGCCCGACCATTATTCCATGTGAACTTTGGCCCTTTGAAACCAATATCAATGAGAACACAATCAGAAATAGCTCGCTGAAAATTGGAAATTAAACGTGCACTACGATCTGAAACAACTTGATGTTCATGAGAAAGAAGAACCTCGTTAAAGTCTCCTGCACATAACCAAGGAAAATTATTTATATTAGCAAGGAGACGTAGTAAGTCCCAAGAAAAATGGCATAACTTGTGATTTGGATTGCCGTAAAATCCAATGAAACACCACAAAAAAACCATTGGAAGAAACAAATCTAGCATCAATATGTCCACTTGAAAAACTCAAAACCGTAACATTAATCAAGTTATCGTTCCGGAGAAGAGCCAAACCACCACCTAACCCACATCGTTCAACATCAAAACAAGAAGCGTAACCATGCAAAATATGAATATTATTCAATCATTCTTCAAGAGTTTCGTTTCAGACAAGAAAATAATAGAGGGCTTATTGACAAGAACTAAATTATTGAGACAACGAATTGCCGAGGACTGCCCTAAACCCCGACAATTACAAAATAAAATATTAATAATTCTTGGCGGGGCTAACCAGTAGCCTCCGCAAAAATAGTACAATCAAAGAATTCAACAGACTTAGATTTTTTTTTTAGAAATAGACAACAGGCTTAGGAACCAAACCAACACCCTTGCATTTTCCCAGAATAGCAGTCGTCGGTGCTTTGCCTTTGGCTGCACTGGAAAGACGAGCAGGTGTAAGAGTTCGAGTGGGTTTCCTAATTGCCAAAGTTCGACCAATAAGAAGCTGCTGCTTTGTGTGGATTTCATGAATCTGCAATACATTTTCCTTGTGCAAAAATCCAAGTGAACCCTCATCATCCTCAACCGAATTATCCTCCATTAAAATTGGCACCTCAAATAGAGTAGAAGGGAGCACCTCACGGTGATAAATTTTACTCAAAGCTGGTGAGAAACCGGGGACCCGACGAACAGTAGCAGTGATAACTTGAAAATTACCAAACAATGGATCTAAAGTAAGCCTATGGTTATGTGTTTGTTAAACCATATCAGGCTCTTCATGTGAGCATTTAGGATTTATTGGATGATGATTCATATCTTCCAATCTCAGTATATCATGTTGAGATGATGATTCACTCGCAACACCTATCCTAGTACTCTTAGCATCTGCGTGAATCCACTGAGAAACAAGATTAGGAGAAGGCCCATTAGTATGTGTATCCTCATCAATAGAATGATCATGGTCCATTCGAGTAGAATTCAATTTCACACCCTCATGTAAGTCACTATTGCGATCTGAAGCATAAAGCCACTTGCCAAAGGGAGAAATTTTAAAACTCCCTTAAATGTACAAAATTTCACAGTATGACTCATAAAACCACAATGGATACATTGAAGGGATTCATGGGCGGAAACTCGTTCCAAACACCCATGAGTCCTCCCCTGAAGGATCCGCTCATACAAAACAAATCGAAAAACAGCAAGAAAAACTTACGTTTTGGGTTCAAGAATCGGATTCTTGAATGGAAGAAGCTGTTTCTTGGATCGGATGCTGCCACCGATTGATCTCCCTTTGTGGAAAGTCCCTCCACCGGTATCCACGCGACGAAACGGGCAGCAATTGCTAGCTCTTCATTTTTTCTGAGATTCGGGAATTAGAGAGAAAAGGGAGAGGCAGAAAATTGTTTTCTGGATATCAAGGTATTTCGGCTGAAAAGCATTAGCCCTCTAGGGTTTCGGCCAATAGATCATTATATAGGGTGTGAGAGTTTGTTCCCAGAACTAACTCTCACGTCCTCAACTTCTCTCGGCAATGGGAGTCCTCAACTCCCACGTCCTCTAGACTTCTGCTGGTAGTGGGAGTCTTTATCGGATAATAACTCCCACGTAATCGCAGCTATACCGAAAATGCCCCTTATCTCTTATTCGAATAATAACACTTTATTATTCTCAGAAAAGTGAATGTTAGATACAATGAACCTAGACACATTCCAGATTCATTAAATCTGGACATGAAGCTCGTTAGCTCGTCTATGCGTGTGACCCTGTAGGTTCATATCACGATGGCAATGAAAACACACTTAGTAGTAGTGTGAGTTCATAAATCACAAGCGGTCCGTAGCAGGACATTGTGACTACCTAAAGTGAATGAATATACAACGGAACCTAATATCAATCCACTATTTAATCCCTTTGTCTCGCGATATCCTAATTAAGCATAAGGCATGGTAGTCGTCACCCTTATTAAGCTTAATTATATTTATGCTCGATCTCTAGGTAGACTGTTCCAACAAATAGTATCTGATAACCACTTTATCAAATACATTTGAGCACGACCATGCATTTAGACAGTCTTTCCCTACCGAGGGGCCCATGGATATCTCTCTCTAATAATAGAGAGGGACAAATTCCTTACAATGCCTCTCACATTCAAGCCATGATAGGACGCTACATCCGATCATCAGTCGTATTGATTACTCGATTAAAAGCAACGTACGACTGAGTCAAAACGTGGCTCCATTCATGCTAGAATTAAATGGAGACATAAGGTCTAAGGATTCTAAAATAGTATTAAGGAAGTAATACTTATGACTAAGGACCATGAAGTATTACTTCTCTAACGGATCACGTCCAATACAATGTATCCCTATATATTGCATCTATGATATGATTTGTATTCATTACACATGATTAGTAAAACGTAATCATCAATCAAACATCATACTAGTTTTATTTCATTGTAAAATAGCATAAAACTAGGGACAACTAGAATAGTAATTACATAAGAAAATGAGTTTTACTATCAAATCACGCATTTGATGTTCATAAGCAAAATTTACTATTCATATGAAATGCTCATAAAGATATAAAACGTACAACATATGCTAATGGTCCTAGGGCACTACTAACATACATATGTTGGATAAGCATTCATACTAAATAGCCTCAGATTTCACTCCATAATCAGGGAATGCAGCCAAAGCCTTATAGTGAAGCGTTTTCTCGACATCAATAACAACCCGAAATTGGAAAAATTTGTCCTTCAAAATGGTATGCTCACGGACTTGCACCTCTAAACATGAAGGAAACGTTTTTTCCAAGCCAACACCCACTGTGAGAGAATAGCATTCACGTGGAAAGCCCCAAATCTGTAACCAAAAGGGACAAGTCTTGAACAAGGTATCCGAAGAATTAACCGAGCGATCCCAGTGCTTAAGGACCAAGAGGCAATCATCAAAACACCAAGAGCCAGTGTCGCAGATTTGTCGCCCATTGGCTTCATCTTAGAAAAAAAAATTTGGTAAACATTGGTGCAGAGCTTTGATACAGAAAATTCACTACACTTCAATGATTTCACCATAGCTGGCTTCAACCCCTAAATCAGAATTGGTAGAATAGAGATGAACTTTCCGACCAAACTTTTCTCACTCTGAGCCGTTTTGGGGGCATAAGCCTGCTTGGAAAATTTCGTAATCGGAGTACCATTTGTTAGCCCGAAGGGCAAAGTGATCAATTTTGTTTTGATGATAATAAACCATTGATAGTTCTAATGTTTGTGTGAGCATGTTTTTAATGATAGGATCCTTAGCACTCACACCAACATTGATGAAAATGGTAAGTTAGCTTCTTGTGTACAACCAAGGTATGATCTTACACACAAGAAAGCTACACTTTGCAAAGATTCCATAGCACTAGCATGAAGTCAATCCACATTCTATGGAAGTACTTGCAAAGTCAGTGAAGAAGGAAGATCAACATGTCAAGAGCTACTTAATCCTACAAGTAAAGAATCAAGAGATAGACTCATTCACAAGAAGAAGTGTGAAGTCCAATACACTACATCAAGGATGCAAAAGGACTTCAACACTCAAGAAGATGTTGATCAAAGGCTTCAAGTCCAACCTCCAAGAATAATCAACTTGAAGACCTTAGGAAGATTAATCTAAGCTTATGGTAATCCTCGTGACTAATCTTTCTTTTGAGAATACCCTAATATAAGAATGTTTAAAGCTCAACATTACATGTTTTCAAAAACTCATGTTTTACTTTGTTCATTATTTGAAAAGGTTTTTGAAAAGAAGTTGGTCAATGCCTAAGTTCTTTAAAATGTGTTTACTATCCTTACAAAACACTTAGGCATGTGCATGAGAACATTAGAAACTCAACTAAGTGCAAAAACCATTTTGGGACACCTCTCCGGTAGACCCAGGCTTTGCCTCGGTAGACCTGAGATGTCTGGCCGACCGGCAGTGTTGATCCGGTCGACCAGTTGGTTTTTGTCCTTATCTGAGTTTTGAATGGTCCAATGCTCCAGCGACTATATTCTATCCAGATGATCGAGTTTCAAGTAGGTCGACCAAGCTTTGCTTCGGAAGACCTGACCCCATGAACTCGGACGATCGAGATAGAGACAGTAGGCCTTTAACAGTTGATTTAAGGCTTTTCGGTCAACCTACTATCTAGTAGCGGTCGACCGGAGATGTCAATTTAAGGCCAAAATTATAGCCGTTGTAACCAACAAAGCTAGTATATTCCTGCCCCATAAAAAGATTTCAAAGCTGAATTTTACATAATCAATTAAGCCATAAGAGGGCATAGATAAATACACATTCCAAACACACAAACTTACAATTTTGATCTTAATTCCATATCATTCAAAAGCTTTTGTGTTGAGCTATAAACTTCATATATCTTTCTATTCTCAATATTGATTAGAGATTTCAATTGTATATCCAATCCATTAAGGGATTTTTAGAAGTGAGCTAAATTGTAAATCTCCTTAGAAAGAGATAGATTACCTAAAGCTTCTCATTTGTGAGAACTAGTTCTTTGTGAGCTAGCAAAAAGCTCTTAGAGAGGTTCACTCTGGGTGAGTATTTGAAAGTCCTAAGAGTAAGCACAAGACCTCTTTGTGAGGCAAACATTCTTTGTTAGTGGAGACTTCTTAGTTAAGCAAAAGTCCTAAGAGTAGGCAACAAGACCTCTTTGTGAGGAAAGCACTCTAAGTGAGTGGAGTCTTCTTTGTGAAGCAAAAGTCCTCATTTGTTGAGGCAAGTGTAAAAGGTAGAACTCACATTGCATGTGTTGCAAAGAGTATCCATTAGTAGATGTTGAAATCCTTGGGGATTGCCCTAAGACAGTGGATGTAGATTCTTTGTGAATTGAACCACTATAAATCCTTGTGTTAGTTTTTCTATCCCTTAACTCCTTACTTTATATAGTTCATGAATTGCCATAACTTGTATACTTGATTACATGAACTATTTGCATAGGATAGAAACTATCACTTGCTTCCTTGGTTTATACAATTGCATCACTTAAGTCATCTAAGTTGCATTGATCATAATTGAATCACCTTATGTCCTTAAAAATACATACTTGTTGTTAAGGTGAACACTTAGGAAAAAGAAGTTTTAGAAAGTTTAAAAAGTTTTTTAAGAACCTAATTCAGCCCCTTCCCTCTTAGATTCTATACCCTCAAAGGGTATTTCAGTCATCGTAAAGCGAAAGAGAGTCCAGTATAGATTGAAGAGAAGGACGATCCATTGTTACATAGGAGAGAAGGACATACCAGGTTATGGAATCAAAGGAAGAAAAGAATAGAAAAAAACCCTAGAAGGCAGTCGTTCTCCGAAAGAGAGAAAACCTCTAAGAAGGAAGCCTGATCAGTTTGGGGTTTTTGAATAAGAAAAATTTTATTAAGAAAAAGATAAAGGAATTGGTATATCTAATCTATTACGTGTCAACTTCTTTATTTATGGAAAAAAATCTTCTGTCCTTATCCCTGTCCCCAGCCAATCATAATTTACCCTGTGTATATATAATTGGAAAAAATATTTATACAATAAATTCTGATTGATTGGGGACAGAAATGGGGAAAGAAATAGAGATAGAGGATTTTCACCCTTTATCTATATGACGTTCCACTTCCCACTACTAAAGAGAAAAAATATTACATTGTAAAAAAATTATAGGTTTATTGCACTTCACTACCTCTAGGTCATGGTGTGGTAGCACTTTAGTCCAAAAAAGGCCCATAGTGGTCCCACAATCGTTAGTCATAAGTTAAGTAATAAACTTTCGTTAAATATGCATGCAAAATGACTATATGACCCTACTTATAATTGACAATACATTATTTTCTGTGTCGGTGTAAGTCTATAATTATTTTTAACTCCTAGTACGGTGCATATATGTATTTATTATACATTTATTGGTAATTCATGCATATTTAACAAAACTTTATTATTTAACTTTTTACTAACGATCTTAGGATCCCAAAGGAATTTCATCAGTACTTATACTCTCCCAAAGGAATTTCTTTTTTTAAAGTAAGAGATTAAAGTGTTATAACCTCATTACTTAGGGGTAGCAACCTCCAGCGAACCCATATTTTCTGAATGCAATAGAACACCTCGTTGAAGAAAGGAATACACACAAATTAAAAGATAATCCTATCATTCTTATATTTAAAAACCTTGAAAGAAAACTTGTTAAATTTGGTATAATAATTTGAGAAGAATTTGTTTAAACACCTCTTATGCTCCTCGTACTATTTCTTTGAAAAGTAAAAAAAAAAAAAAAAAGTACCTGAAACAAAAATAAGTTAGTATTCATATTTTATAAAAGAGACTATAGCCATACATAGACCTAATCTTTTTTTGCTTTTCTTGTTTTAGACACAAACTTTTTTTTGGTACATTTTTAGACACAAACTATTTACGGGACGCTAAAAATAGATTTTTTCGTATTTTCCGGCCAAAAACCCACCTGGAAGCAAAACGACGTAGTTTTATCCAGGGGTATTTCGGGGAATGGCAAAGCCTGACCTTTTTTTAATTGTTAAGGGTAATTTTAAAACACCCTTCTCCCTCATAATAACTTCATCTTCCCCAAGTGAATTTAAAAAACCCTAGTTTGGTGTTCCATATCAAAAGCTCCCTAATCAACCTAGCCCTCATTCTCCTTCGCTATTAAGCCATATTTCGGGCTGATATTTTATTTAAGAACCAACTTTTGGCTTATTCATCTAGCTCAAGGAACTATAGAACAAAATCCATGAATGTATGTAAATGCCCTAGGGTTGTTGCTATGTATACTTCTCGCACTGATTATAACCCTGGAAGAAGATTCATCTGCTGTATTAAGTCTCGGGTAAGTAAATTTCTGAAATTTTGTTGAATATTCATCTTCAATTTTGGACCTGATTTTGTTGAATTTTTTTTCGGCCATGTTGACGTATAGGATGGTGGCTATGGGATTTTTGAGTGGATTGATAATCCAAGCTCCACTGAATCAAAAAATGAATTGGGCGGGTTGATTGCTAGGTTGGACATCAAAGATGGTGAAATTTCAGTCTTGAAAGAAGAACTGGAGAAGATGATCTCAGTAAATAATTTTGGGAATAATGATTTTTGGGTGAAAAATCGTTAGTAAATTAGGGTAAAACGATTTGGATGCGGGTTTTTATTCGGGTCAGCTTAAACCCGTAAAGTAAGAAGACTATTTTACCCCTCCGACATAATGCACGTTTGGGTCACGTGCGAATTTTTAGCCTGAATTTTGATTTTTGTCTATAACGGCTGTCCCGTAAATAGTTTGTGTCAAAATATACCCAAAAAAAGTTTGTGTCTAAAACAAGAAAAGCAAAAATAGATTAGGTCTATGTATGGCTATAGTCTCTTTATAAAACCTTTAAAGTGTTAAGACAAAAGGCTCATGAAAGACATAAACGAACCATAACATATAAAATATTTCTTAGCCTTTCTTAGAACTGTTAGCCCTATGGGCAAAGTTATCAATCTTGTTTTGATGATAACAAACCATTGATAGTTGTAATGTTTGTGTGGGCAAAGTTATCAATCTTGTTTTGATGATAACAAACCAACATTGATGAAAATGGTAAGTTAGCTTCTTGTTTAAACCAAAGGTATTATGATACACACAAGGAAGCTACACTTTGCAAGACTCCAAAGCGCAAGCATGAAGTCAATCTACATGTTATGGAAGTACTTGCAAAGTCATGAAGAATGAAGATCAACATGTCAAAGAGCTACTCAATCCAACAATAGTAGAATCAAGGGGTAGACTCCTTGACAAGAAGAAGTGTGAAGTCTAATACACTACAACTCAAGATTGCTAGAGGGCTTCATCACTCCAAAAAGATGTTTATCAAAGGCTTCAAGTTAAAGCTCTTAGAAGATTTCATCTACAAGACTTGAAAACCTCCAAGAAGATTAGTCTAGTCTACATAGGTATATTCTTTGTGAGTAATCTTTCTTTGAGAATATTAGGATATAAGAATGTTTAAAGCTCAACTATGCATGTTTTCAAAACCTCATGTTTTACATTGTTCAATTCTTTGAAAAGGTTTTTTTGAAAACTAGCTTAAGTGTTGGTCGATGCCTAAGTACTTTAAAATGTGTTTTATATCTTTACAAAACACTTAGGCATGTGCATGAGAACATTGGAAACTTGACTAAGTGGAAAAACCACTTTAGGACTGCATTCCGGTCAACCTAGGCTTAGCCTCGGTAGACCAGAGTAGTCCAATCGACCGACATGTGTTGTCAAGTAGACCGAGGTCGTTTTTGTACTTAGTCATATTTTCAATGTTCCAATGCTCCAACGACTATATTCTCTCGGACGACCTTGCTATAGGTATGTTGACCGAACTGTGCTTCGGAAGACCTGACCCATCAATGCGGTCGACCGAGATGAAGATAGAGGGCCATTTAATCTTCACTTTAAGGCACTGTGGTTGACCGAAACTGTCAAATCAAGGCCAATATTATGGCCATTGTGACCAAATTTGCTTGTGTATTCTTTCCATATATAAAGCTTCTATAGATGAAATTTCATAACCAATCAAGCCATAAGAGGGCATAGGCTTTACACTTGATATACACACAAGCAAACACATTTTGAGGGTTTAATCTTCTAATCATTCTTTCAAAATATATCATTTTGAGTTGAGAAACTTCATCTATCCATTCTTTTCTAAAATAGTGATTAAAACTACAATTGTGAATCTATTCCAATAAGAAATTCTTTGTAGTGAGCTAAATTGTAAAGTCTCCATTGAAAGAGACTAGTTACTCTATTTCTCATTTGTTGAGAAATAGTTCTTTGTGACCTAACAAAAAGCTCTTTGTGAGCTTCACTCTTGGTGAGTGTTTACAAGTCCTCTTTGTGAGGCGAGGAATCTCATTCGTGAGATTGGCTCTTTGTGAGTGTAGTCTTCTTTGTGAAGCACAAGTCCTCATTTGTTGGGGCAATTGTAAAGGTAAAACCCACCTTGCATTTGTTGTGAAGGGTATCCATTAGTGGATGTTGAAATCCTTAGGTTTATTTTAAGGTAGTGGATGTAGATTCTTTGTGAATCGAACCACTATAAATCGTTGTGTTAGTTTTCTCTATCCCTTACCTCTTTACTTCATTGTTCATATACTTTCTATAACTTGTCTAGTTGACTATATGAATATATGTGCTTAGGATAGAAAACTACACATGCTTCCTTGATGTATACAATTGCTTCACTTAGTCATCTAATTTTTGCCTTCTCATAATTGAATCATCTTATGTGCTCAAACAACATACTTGTTGTTAAGGTGTACACTTAGGCAAATAAGTTTTAGAAAAGCTTAAGAAGTTTTTAAGAACCTAATTCACCGCCCTCTTAGGTTTATTACCCTCAAAGGGGTCTTTCAATTAGTATCAGATCATAGTCTCCTTTTTATTGGACTTACATCCTAGGAGGATCCATGACTTATAGCTTTTCTAACATAGATGACCAATCCCCATCTAGACCACCTCTATTTGATGGCTCCAACTTTTATAGTTGGCAATATGCGTTTAAATTGTTTTTGTCTTCTAATGACATTTCCTTGTTGAGCATTATAGAAGAAGGTCCTTTTATTCCTTCAATTTACATACAAGGTGCATGATGCCAAAGTTTAGGAAAGACTATAAAGAAGAAGACTTCAAGAAGATGACACTTAACTTCAAAGCCCTAAATGCTCTTTGTTGTGCATTAAATGAAGAAGTTCTCAACAAAGTGCATGAATGTGAAGATGCTCATTCCATGATGAATATGTTTGAAGCATCCTGCAAAGGAGAAGTTGAAGTACAAGAGCCAAAGGTGGCAAATCTAGATTTGGGGACTCAATCTTGTGAAGGCATAGTGGACATCTCAATCATACTTCAAGAAAATCTTGATACAACCAAGAAGTGTGATAAAGGAGAAACCAATGAACAATCCTCAATGAGCTCAAAGACATACAACTTAAGTCTTCACAAGATGAGATAGAGGAAGCACAATTATGATGGAGATAATGAAAGTCAATCATCTTGCAAAAGGAAGAGAAAACTTTGCCACTAAGCTTCAAAGAAAGACAAAAAAAGAAGTGGCTTTGGACTCAATCATTCCAAGGAGAATGATGAAGACTTTGAATAGAGATGTTCAAAGAGAAAGAAATCACAAACACTCCACAGCACTTGGATTCCTCAAACTTCAATGTCCACAATACTCAGGGAACCAAGATGCTCAACCACAAGTGATGATCAAGACTTCAATGATAATCTACAATTGTCATCACTTGTTAAGAAAACAAAGGTCTTAAATTCACCTTCTCTCAACTCTTTATTTGATGTTATCAATAAATTGAGAAGTGATTTTGATTGTATTCTTTCAACACTATTGACATTGTATCCCACCCTTTATATGATTTTATCTATATAGATAACTTGAAGCATGAACTTGATTTGTTATATGCATCAATAGCTAAGTTATCTAGTAGATGCAATGTCACACACTTGAATGATTCTTGTTCCTATTTGCACAACATATCTATGAATAATTCGTGTTGTTCTAATAAGGAAAATGTTGATCCAAATGCACACACTTGCAACTTGAGAACTAACATTGACAATAAAAGACCTTGCCAAAAGGTACCTAGCATTTCTCAAGTTTCTCTTGTAGGTTCCAAGAGATGTAACTCTCATGATGAAGAAAGGAACCTCAAGGAATGGGAAAGCAAAGCCAAGACTCAAAGAAAAGAATCATGTGCAAAGGACAACATGGTTGTGAAGAATTTATCAAAGAATAACAGGGAAAACATCAATGATGACTTCACAAACCAAAAGGAGATTGCTTCTAATGCAACCAATACAATGATGAAAAGAAGAAGCAATCAAAGGACAAGCTCCTCCCAAGAAACAAAGGGTCAAGATCAAGGCCAAACTCTATGCCACATTGGTCTCATTGATGAAGATCAAAATGAAACTTAAAGTCCTAAATCCATAGGCAATGAGGTACAATGCTCAAATCCTTCACTTGATCTTGACTATGATAATAAGGAGGATCCTTATGTGTTTCTAAATGATTTATATAATGAATTGAAAAGATTGACTAAGAATAGATCACTCGTAATGAACTTGGTTGCTAATTAAATGAAAGATCTAAAATGCAAGTAGAATATGAAAGTCTTCTTACATTTTTTCACATCATAGAAAATGAAAAAGAGAATGTGTTTTTATCGCTAAATGATATGTCTCTTGAGAACCAAGAATTGCTTGACAAGGTGCAAATTGTAGAATCTAAACTTGTTGAGCATGATATCTTAATGCACAAATTTGATGTATTAACTGCTAATGTGAATAAATGTACATGCGTTAGAGATATTCTTGGTAATGTGCTTGTTGCTTCTTATTCTCATCTTGATATTAATTGCAAAGAGCACAAGCACACACAAAAGTATGCACACTCTACTTCTTTTAATGCTAGAACTTCACATGCCACTATGCTAAATGCTACGCTCATATTGTGGTATAAGTGGTCCTCATGCTACTCGTTGCATTAATAAGAAGATGATTGAAAGAGGTGCTAAATCAACGTAGGTTGAAAAGAACCCCAAATCTAACCCCCAAGGACCTTTAAAGAAATGGGGACCATTATTGTAGGAAACAAGGGTATTCCGGCCGACTGGAAAAGGGAACAGTCGAGAGAAGATATGGTCAAAATGCCTCAGACAAAGACAGGGTATCCCGGTCGACCTCAACAGACTCCCGATCGACCGCAACTAAAGGCTTATCAGTAACAGGGTATCCCGGTCTACCGAACTCCCACTCTGGTCGTCCGAAATCGAGACAAGAAAAAATTTGGATTTTTAATTGGATGAGGGAGGCCGACCGGAAAGGACCTCCGGTCAACCGAATAGTCGTGATTTGCAGAAATTAAAAGGTTTTCTGTTCAGTTTTTCAAACTTTTAAACTTCCCTCTTCAAATACTCTCAAACATTTTCACCAAATTTCCTTAAATTCGAAACATACACATCTTCATATATAAATTCCTTCTACAAACATCAAATTTCTACAATCATGGATAAAAAAAAACCAAAACTCAGTCCTTCCAAAGGAAGATCCAAAGACAATCCTTCAAAGAAGAAACCTCCCACCAAAAGACCTCTAGAAAAAGCTCTAACAATTGCAGAGTCAAACGAACCTGCTCCAAAAAAAATGAACACAAAGAATATAGCCAACGTGGGCAAAAGGAAATCAAAGAAGATCACTCAATCCGATGAGAAAACGGAGTCCGGTGATGATTTTCAAATTCCACCTCCTTCTTCTTAATTCCATGGTGAATCCTCCTCCTACACTACCAAGAAGGTAAATCCTATATTCTATAAGGAGGAAGTTCAGGATTTGAAAGAACAAATTGGGGAGTTGAAGACTATATTTGATGAGACGGACTACAAGGTTGAAGACATAAATAGTAATACAAAGTCTAAGAAATCAACCTTAGTAGAAAATGAGGAGGAAAAGAGTGAGGTGGAGAAAGAAGGAGAAGAAGAAGATGTAAACTCATACAACAATTTAGAAAGAAAAGTTTCACTTAGGTTGCTACTTAAATTTTTTGACAAAGTACATTTCCTTTTTCATCTTTAAATAACAGTAACGTGACATATAATAGTTTAATAAACGTAATGATGTTGAGAACAATATAAAATTAGAGATTGATGAAGTAGATAATTAGGTATTGTTCAAGTGCTAATAGTTGAGATCCCTTAAGCAAAGATTGAGAGTTTGAATCGTGCCTAGTGTAAAAGCACAGTCCCATATGGTATAAAATTCTCATATGAGATAAGAATGAAAGATTTGACTAGTATATAAGGTGGGCTTAAGCATTCACTATCATCTCGGGATATTCCTTTTGGCATAGCGAGTTCGATTGCCAAGTAGATGGTCGTGGATGCTGCCAGGCACACGTGTTGCGTTGCGAGGCCCACGGGCGTGACATAAGTTGTATCAGAGCATGTCGAACCTTAGGGCGTAAACTTGGAATGAACTTAGGAAAATATGGAATATAATATGAGGTGTGTGACGGGTAGAGACTCTAGATTAGGATGTATATATTTATCTACCGCTTTTGATGCTTTTGCTTACATGCTATACTATGTTGTGTTAGTTGCTATACCATGATATGTCGTTTTTTATAAGTATGTGATGTTATGTCTCATATGTGTAACATGTTACGTGATTTATCGCATATATCATTTATTGGGTTATTTCTGAGGTAAGATTGATCAAAACCAAGGAAGCAGTGACGACTTTGATTTGCCGATTGCGGCATTTGCTCGTCGGGGGCCAAGGGGTGGACACTGTCAGTATGTAGGGTCTTCTACCCAACATCAGCCAAAGTTTTCGCCACCACTACCACAAGTACCGAATAATGGGGCTGAGTTTGTAACACCCTCATATAACCTGCCTCCTTCACCACCATACAATGTACCACCACCACCGGTTAATGTAGGTGTAACTCTTGATATAACAGTAGCACTAACCATGTTAACCCAATTTCTCGGGACTCATCAACAACAAAATTAACACGTGGGTGTTCAGAGGGATAAGGTTGACCCATGGGTATATTTTGAATGGATACAGAAGATGAGTATGGGCTCATTTGATGAAATATGGGGTCAGATCAGGCTGAAACGCGGTTTGAGGATATTGAGCAGCATTTCTCAATTATGAGGGTACAAGAAAATGTCAAGACCGATGTGGTCCGACATTCTTGAATTCGGAGGCTGCCGAATGGTGGAAAGGCATGGGCCCTATTTATGCTTAAGGGGGCCATCCTATCACATAGGCTAGGTCAAGAAGGCATTCCTATATTAGTATTGCCCGGGGACATTTCAGTTGGCACGCTAGAATCAATTCTTTGAACTAAGGAAGACAGAAGGGATGTCACTTTTTAGTGTGCTAGTAAGTTCAACTGTATGGGGAAGTATGCTACAACGATCATCCAAGATGGTGGGATGAGGACTCAGAGGTTTGTGAGGGGACCATGGCCCCGTATTAGAGTGAGGCTTTCAGGGTATCGTCCTACTACTTACATGGACGCGTACCAAAGAAGTCTTGATGTTGAGGAAGAGTTCAGAACGATCGATTCGGATAGTAATAGACCTTTCTCTGCTATGACCTAAGGACATGGTTCTCGTCCTAACACTAACACTCATATGGCTGCACGGAAGAAGTTTGCTCCAACTTCGGGACCAACCAACACTGCTAGGTTGGGATTAGGGACGGGTGCCAATTTTGGTCACAATTGAGGGACCCACAAGGGCACCAAATGCTACTTGGACTTCAGGGGTATGCGAGAGGTGTGGTAGAAGTCATCTTGGGGATTGCATATGGTATCTGGGGCATATTTCAGATGTGCACTACAAGAAAAATGATATTTAGTGACGACGAAATTCGTCACTCTAATGTCGATTTTAGGTCACTATTATCTCTTGTGACAATTTTTTGAAGTCGTCACTTGCCGTCACAAATACCTCCGTCACTGTTAAAATTGTGACGACATTTTGTGATTGCTCACAATAACTCAATGCTTCTGTGACTAAATTCTCGACACAAAAAACTTTACAATAAGTAACAAAAAATGGTCACAACAAATATAAATATGTGTGACAATAGTTTTGACACAAAAAAGAAGACAATTGTGATGAATTAAGTCGTCGCATATTTATATTTATAGTGACGATATCGTTGACACAAAAATACTTGTTAATAGTGGCCAAATGTTTGTCACACATGTTACTCATACCAGTGACAACTACTCCATAACTAATTATTTTGAAATAGCGTTGACCGAGTTTAGTCACAAAAAAATGTAATTATTGTTACAAATATTTTTTCACTTGTATATTATATTTATTATGACCGGGCCGACCCACTCCCCTAGCAAAGCCGAGCCGAGCCGATTTTCCGCCAAGTCAACACCTCTGAATAATGTAGAATAAAGTCTCTTCTTTAGCCGCCAAGTCAAGCCACCTTTAAAGTATCTCCATTCTCAAAGGGATGAGAATTGAGCCAGCGACCTCCCACATGCATGTCGTGCGTTGGGCCGCTGGGCTAGCTGATCATGTGTTAATTGTTGTTTCTTCTATTATATTTATCATAATGGAGTTTTTATTTTGAACCTTTACTTATTTAAATTCCTCTTTGTTTTTTTTTCTTGTATCAAATTAACACACTCTCATTAAATTTTAAATAAATAAATAAATTTAATTTTTCTTTCAAAATATATTTCAGAAATACAATCTATGTATTTGTGTGTTGAATTGATATCAAAATATGAATAAAATTATTCTATATGTATACTATTTTTTAGTAATAAATTTAATGTATTGATAAAAATATATAAAAACTAAAATTATATTCTAAATTATAGCATATATACCTGTATATTTATACTCATTCTTTTTTAACAAAAACAAAAAATATTTATACTTTCACTAAGTTTCCGTTTCAATGCCACTTTCCCTTTTTCTCCTTAAAAGAAATATACATTCAACGTGAGAGGAGAATAACACTATAACTTCATCATATACAAACTATATATTATAAAAGAAGAATACTTTTTAGGACGGAATTTTCGTGACAAAGACATTTTCCTAACCAATTTTGTCATGAAAAGTTTCGACGTAAAAAGTATTATTTTTTGTAGTGTACAAATGATAATAATGATTTTGTGCCTGAACATAGATCTGATTCCGTTTACTATTGATACAATGAGTATTGAAGGAAAAATGAAATTGATTATGATGAATACATTATTATTCTGACACTAGTAATACATTAATAATGACAATTAACTGTGGAAAAGACTAATCGCCACAATTTGTGCTAGTAACAAACAAATAAGTCGTCACCACTAGTACAAACAATAGTGACCATCCTTTTGTTACAATCAACCACTTATTTGTGACCACATTCAGCTAACGCTAACTGTATTAGAGCCTAAGGAAGATACCTCTGACCCCACAGTTGGAGCTTCAACCATTGCTGAGATCCTCAACTTTGAGGAGCCAGAACTTTAGTGTCACAAATTTTCATCACAGAAAGACATAAGTAGAGCGACAAAGCACTTTTTGTCACAATAAATTGCAATACTAGTGAGAAAAATAATTTTTGTCATAACTAAGGTTCATCTCCGCAAAAAACAATTGGTGCCAAATCGCATATGCTATTAGTGAAAAAACTTCAGTGATAAAAGAAAACACGTCACTTTTAATATAGTAGTAGCGACAACTTACTTATGAAAGACTTTAAATCATCACCATTAACACTGCAACCGTGACAAACATGTATGTTGCCACAATTAGTACATATACTAGTGACAACAAATATTTTGTCACAATAAATGTTTTATTCGTGAGAAAATAGTATTGGATCACAAAATTGTTTTCTCTAAATGTCTGCACTCTTGTAGTGGTGGTAAGATGGGGCATCGAGTCAGTCAGTGTACAACTTCGTTACAAATCACGGGTCAGACTTCAAGGACAACACCAAAGGTCGGGGACAACAGGCCAAGGCTTAATGCACGGGTTTTTGCCTTGACTCACAGGAGGCGGGGAACGCTTCTGATGTGGTGACAGGTAAGCTATTCATCAACTCCGTACCTGCTTGTGTGCTCTTTGATTGTGGACCCACCCACAATTTTGTGTCCCATAGGTTTGCTAAGATATTCAAGACCTCTCATACTTATATTTTGGATACCTATAGATTCATGGTACTTACTGGGAAGGTGTTAGAGTCGAACTTGATTAATAAGGGGTGTCAGGTAGAGATAGACCTGAGTGTACTTGAGGCGGACCTTATTCAGCTTCAAGTGGTTGATTTTGCTATCATTCTGGGTATGGATTGGTCATACACACATCATGCTTTAGTTGACTTCCAGGAGAGAAAGATTAAGTTTGTGACTGGGGGCCAGGAAGTGTTAGAGTTTCAAGGGTCGGATTAGAAAATAAGTGGTTGTAGTATGCCTATTATCTCAGCGATGAAAGAGAGAAAGTACATCAAGAAGGGTTGCGAGGCTTTTTTGGCTTACACAGTGGAGAAGGATGATGAGGAAGTTTGACTTGATGATGTTCCTATAGTGAAGGAGTTCGGGGATGTCTTTCCCGACAATTTTCTGGGTATTCTACCAGCTCGTGAGATCGATTTTTAGATCTTGCTGCAACCTGGTGCGAAGCCTATATCTAAGGCCCCATATAGTATGACACCAGCGGAGTTGAAGGAGTTGCAGATTTAGCTCTAAGAGCTTCTTGACAACAAGTTCATAAGACCGAGCGTTTCACCTTGGGGCGCTCCAGTTTTATTTGTGAAGAAGAATGATGGTATTATGTGGATGTGTATCGACTACCGGGAGTTGAACAAGATCACTATTAAGAATCGATACCCTCTTCCTCGTATCGAGGACTTGTTTAACTAGTTGAAGGGGGCGAATGTGTTCTCTAAGATTAAACACGAGGACATCTCGAAAAGTTCCTTTCGAACCCGGTATGGGCACTACGAGTTCTTTATTATGTCATTTGGAATGACTAATGCACATGAGGCATTCATGGACATGATAAACCGAGTCTTTTGGGATTATCTTGATAAGTTCGTGGTGGTCTTCATTGGCAACATATTCATTTATTCACCGTCGGATGAGACTCACGATGTACACTTAAGGTTGGCATTGGAGATTTTCAGAAAAGAATAAGTTATACGCCAAATTCAGCAAGTGTGAGTTCTGGTTGATGGGTGTGATGTTTTTAGGGCATGTAGTTTCAACTGAAGGGGTATTAGTTGACCCGAGTAAGATTTAGGTAATAGTTGATTGTCCTACACCTAAGACAGTGGCTGAGATTAGGAGTTTTCAAGGGACTACAAGAAGTTTGTGCAAGACTTCTCTCGTATTGTTGCTTCTTTGACTCGTTTGACACAAGAGCAGGTTAAGTTTGAATGGGGGCTGGAATGCGAGAACAACTTTCATATATTGAAGGAGAAATTGTCTACACCACCAGAATTGACCTGACCAGCGAAATCAGGTGGCTTCACCATTTAGTGATGCATCATGCATTGGTTTATGGTGTGTTGATGCAAAACGAGAAAGTATAGCGTATGCTTCTAGGAAGCATAAACCTTATGAGAAAAACTACCATACGCACGACTTGGAGTTGCCAGCGGTCGTGTTTTTCTTGAAGTTATGGAGGCATTACCTTTATAGAGAACCGTGTGAGGTTTTCGCCGACCACCAGAGCCTTAAGTACCTTTTCACACAAAATGAGCTTATAATGAGATAGAGGCGGCGGTTAGAGTTGTTGAAAGAATACGACCTCACGATTAGCTAGCACCTCGGCAAAGCTAATCGAGTGGTCGATACTTTGAGCAGGAAAAACCCGAGGTAGCTAGCGGCATTAATAACTGATCGACGAGGATTTAATTGCCGAGTTTGAGAAGTTGGAGATTGAAGATGTTGAGTCTACCAAGAACATTATGGTAGCCTTGGTAGCTTAACCAACTATCTTGGAAAGGATTGAGGAAGCGCAGTTGGCCGATTCAGATTTGGGTAAGGAACGACTATTGGCTCAATCGGGGGTATAATCGGAATTACAGATACATAAAGATGGTAGTCTTCGGTTTCGAGGCAGATTATCTATACCTTCATATTCGGGGCTAAAATTAGAAGTTCTTCGATAAGCTCAGTTCTAGACTATCAGTGCACCAGGGGGCATCGAAGATGTATAAGGTAACTTTTGGGAAAAAGGTATGGAGCGGGACATAACCGAGTTTGTGGCTAAATGGTAAAGACGGAACATCAAAGACCAGCCGGGGTACTTGAACTTCTTGCTATTCTCGTTTGGAAATGGGAATACATAACTATGGATTTCGTAGTCGGGTTGCCTAAGGACAAAATCGGGAAATATACTATTTGAGTGATTGTTGACCGACTTATGAAATTAGCCCACTTCTTGCCTATGAAGATAACAGCAACCATGGATATCTTAGTTCAGTTATATATATGGATGAAATCGTTCGCCAACACAGGGTTCAGGTACGTATAGTGTCGGACCGGGACACTCGGTTTGTATCACGGTTTTGGAAAATCTTCAGTGTTCCTATGTGGGCAAAATTGTCTTTAAGCACTGCCTATCATCCTCAATCCGATGGACAGTCAGAAAGGATAATCCAAACCTTGGAAGACATGTTACGAGCTTATGTTTTGGACTTCAAAGGTAGTTGGGTGGACCATTATACCCAGGTCGAGTTCTCCTACAATAACAGTTATCAGGCTAGTTTCGGGATGGCACCGTATGAGGCACTATATGGGAGGAAATGTCGATCACCGATTTCTTGGGATGACATCGGGGAAAGACTGTAACGGGCTAGAAATGGTTCAGGTAACGATGGAAAAGGTATCATTGATTCGGGAACGGATTAAGGCAGCTCAAGACAAGTAAAAAGTTGGGCAGATAGTAAGCGAAGCTTGAAAGAATTTCAGGTAGGGGAAAAAGTGTATCTTCGGGTTTCACCAACAAAGGGAGTAAAGAGGTTCGGGAAGAGCGGGAAGTTAAGCCCGCGGTATGTTGGTTCGTATGAAATCTTGGAAATAGTGGATGACTTGGCTTACCGTTTGGCATTGCCGCCAACACTGTCACGGATACACAGTGTATTCCACGTGTCATAGTTGAAGCGATATGTGCCCGACTCGAGTCATGTTTTGGAAGCCGAGCCCTTTGAGCTTTGAGAAGACTTATCTTAAGTTGAGGTACCAGTTCGGATTGTGGACAGAAATGACCAAGTTTTGAGGCGGAGAACAATAATGTATGTGAAGGTACAGTAGTCACATCATAATGAGCGGGAAGCCATTTGGGAGCTAGAGGAAGAAGCCCGTTTGAAGTACCCTCACTTGTTCGAAAACCATGATTAGTAGGTTTCGGGGACGAAACTTTTGTAAGAGAGGAATGATGTAATACCCGAGACTTTTTTGCTTATGTGTTTTGCATGCTTTAAATTGATTTTGCATGATTATGTGATTTATAATTTTCATTATATGATTTTAAATGTTAAATATTATCTGGTATAATGTATTATGTGTTACATTTGCTATTTTGTGAGTGGGAGGATATAAGTGTTGAACTGGGGAAGTGTGGGACCTTTGTGTAACAATTTGAAAGATGATGAGGGGTTAATGAAGGGATTCATGGGCAGAAACTCGTTCTAAACACCCATGAGTCCTCCCCTAAAGGATCCGCTCATACCATAGGAATAAAAAACTGGTGAAAAATACTTACGTTTTTGGCTAAAGACTCTATTTTTTGAATGTGTGTTGCTGCCACCAATAGCCTTCCCTTGCGAAATTGCCCTCTACCGGTATCCATGCGATGAAATGAACAGCGAGTGCTAGCACTTCATTTCTGAGTTTTGGGAATCTAGAGAGAAGAGAAGGGCAGAAAATACAGAATACTGATTTCGGGAATTTTTGGTTTATTGCTGCTCAAACAAGTCTAACCTAGGGTTTCAACCAAAAGAGAATTATATAGGTGTGAGTGTTTGTTCAGAAAACAATTTCCACGTCATATCAACCTCTTCTGGTAGTGGGAGTCTTTAACTCCCACGTCCCTATAAACCTCTGCTGGTAGTGGGAGTCTTTATCGCATAATAACTCCCACGTAATCCCAGCTATAACTAAAAACCGAAAATGACCCTTCTTAATCTCTAATTCAAATAATAACATTTTATTATTCTCAGAAAAATAAATGTTAGATACAATGAACCTAGACACATTCTAGATTCATATCTGGACATTTTATTATTCTCAGAAAAATAAATGTTAGATAAATGTTATTGAATCTGGACATGAAGCTCGTTAACTCGTTTATGAGTGTAACCTTGTAGGTTCATATCACAATGGCACTGAAAACACACTTAGTAGTAGTATGTGTTCATAAATCACAAGTGGTCCCTAGCAGGACATTGTGACTACCCAGAGTGACTGAATGTACGGTGGAACCTAATACCAATCCACTATTTTATCCCTTTGTCTCGGGATATCCAAATTAAGCATAAGGCATGGTAGTTGTCACCCTTATAAAGCTTAACTGTATTTATACTCGATCTACAGGTAGACTGGTCCAACAAATAGTATTTAATAACCACTTTATTAAATACATTTGAGGAAGGCCATGCATTTAAATAGTCTTTCCTATTGAGGGGCCCATGTATATCTCTCTCTAATAAGATAGGGACAAATCCCTTGCAATGCCTCTCACATTCAAGCCATTATAGGATACTACATCCGATCATCAGTCGTATTAATTACTCGATTAAAAGTAACGTCTGACTGAGTCAAAACGTAGCTCCATTCATGCTGGAAACGATGGAGACATAAGGTCTAATGATTCCAAATAGTATTGAGGAAGTAATACTTATGACTAAAGAACCATGAAGTATTACTTCTCTAACGGATCATGTCCGATACAATATATCCCAATATATTGTATATATGATATGATTTGTATTCATTACACATGATCAGTAAAACATAATCATCAATCAAACATCAAACATCATACTAGTTTTATTTCATTGTAAAGAACATTACATAAAATTAGGGACAATCAGAATAGTAATTGCATAAGCTAATGAGTTTTACTATCAAATCACACATTTGATGTTAAAAAAGAAAAATCAACTATTTACATGATATGCTCAAAATATATATAAAACGTACAACATATTCTAATGGTCTTAGGGCACTACTAACAGTTAATTGTTGGAAAATTGAATGGGAACGGGCAGTTACCAAAAGATAGGGGAAAAGAAAAAGGAAAGAAAGAGAGAAGGGAAAATTTGGGTAGAACTTTGAGAGAATATTTTAAGGGGCAAACAGTGTCCGTTTGGAGTGATTTTTAGTGTGTTTCGAAGGTAATCAAAATACCTACCCGTGACTGCTAACAAATCGTGATTCCAAGTTCGGAGCATGAAAGTTATTGCAGCGGGAAGAGGGATGGATTCTTGATTTATGGTTTTTTCTTCATATTTTCCTTAAGATTGCTATTGTAAGAGGTATGAATCATTCAACCTTGTATTTTCAGTCCTAAAATACATATCTTCAGTGGCTAAAGATATGGAATTGTGTATGAAATGGTTTTATGTGTTTTAATTGCATAAAAGGATAAAGTATTGGAATTGTTGCATATTATGTGGTTGATCGTCATAGTGTTGGTTTTATTGATTTGGAACTTGGAAAATTGTACTTGTTGTTTGTTACTACTCTTGAATTGTTGTTGTTGTTGATTCATAACTTGTTATAATTGTTATGTATTGAACCTAAATGTTGGTCATTGCTTTTGAGTCGCCTTATTTGGTTGTTTGTTGTCGTTGTCGCCTATTTGGTTGTGTCAGCCAAGTTGTCGGCCTGGTTTGATCACTTGTCTATGATCAATTGATTAGCAGAATTCGTTTGTTGTGATGAAAGTGTATGTTGAACACGGGAGTTCATGTGAATGTATGGAAATGTTTTGGCCTTAACCCGATATGGACAATCATTAGGACTGTAACGGTTTGGTGGAGTCTATGGTGATGGACAATGACGCAATGTAAGATTGGATCCTTAAACTTTGGACCCGTCGTTTGTGGGGTTATACCGAACCCATGTGTATGAACTTTTTGGGTCGTCCTAGTTTGGACTATAGCTAGGACCGTTACAATTATTATTAGTTAGTCGTGACAAGATAATTAAGCCCAATCGTGGGAAGATAGTGTCATAGCGATAACCATGTTCATAATGTCGAAGCAAAGTGTATAATTGTGTGTCCCATATGAGTAAAGCATGGTGCTTGTAGTGCATTCGGTTGTGTAAGTGCCTAGACATGAAGACTATGACTGTTTAACTTACTTGCTTTGTCTGAGGCTTGAGTCCGCGCCCTGTGCTGGTCTGCTTTATACTCTGTTTCTTTTCGTGTTCAAGTCTAGTGAGTTTTTGGTCTTATGCAGTGTATTTCCAGTGTTGTGTTATGGTGTTAAGTCCTTTTGTGTCAAGTGTTTTCAAATGGGTTTAAGGAAACGGGAATACTTTTGTGTCTTATCTGATTCTTCATCTCACGAGTCCTTTGATCCTTACTGGGCTTCGCAGCTCAGTAATTTCCTTTTCTTATTTTGCAGATGATGATGATGGCTCAATAAGGATGATACTTGGGAAGGGGAATATGAAGAGTAACTTCATAATATATCTATGTAATAATGGAACACGTAGTAGTGGACACTTAGTTGTATTTCTTTTTGTCGTTTAGAACTTATTTCTATTCCAGTACTATATTTCCGTTGTAATACTTTTAGACCCCTTTGATTTATGTATGTAGTATTCCATTTTAGTAACTTTGTTTGTGGGCTTTGGTGTCTCATTGGCTGATGAGACACTGCCATGTCATCATCTGGGATACGGGGTGTGACATAAGTGGTATCAAAGCAGGTGACCAGGAGGACGTGTGGGAACTAAGTGTCACACCGTCAGGGGTGGGGGCTACCTCTAGAATCATTAAGGGAACTAAGTGCCACACCAAAAGGGTGTGGGTACCACCTCTAGAATCCTGATGGGAACTAAGTGATGTACTGTAAGTGGTGTGGGCCACCTCTGGAATACTGCACACCTGGTTGGTCCTTGACTAAGTATGTTTTGGGCGCCTAGCGAGGAGGCTAGGGCCTTAAGGAGGGGTGAATGTAAAATCCCAGTCCCATAGGGGGGGGGGGAGGAATCTCATATGAGATAAGAATGAAATATTTGACTGGTATATAAGTTGGGCCTAAGCATTCGCTGTCATCTCGGAATGTTCCTTTTGACATAGCGAGTTCGATTGCCAAGTAGATGGTCATGGGTGCTGCTATACTCATGTGTCGCGTGGCGGGCCCACAAGCAGGGGACGTGACACCTAACGCAGTAAAAATGACAATATATTGCATGTTTGTAAAAAATTTGCTGGGTTGACCCAAGTTTCATTAAAATTTAAACCAAATTAGTCGAATCAAATTTTTAAATACCTTTAGTAAAACAGAGAGATTAAGAAACTAATAAATAAAACCTTAAACACGTTATCTCCACTAAAATGTTAAACTATTAATGCAAGGGTAAATATGACATAATGAAAGCGCAAAAAGTGTGGACAAAAGTGAGTTGCCCAATCCTTCTCAGTATCCCCTCTCTTATGGCTAAAGCATAGTACTGTGAAACGGGGCGGGGCGGGGCCATTTTTTGCGGATCATTGAAACACATGCCCATACCTGCACCGCGGGGTAGCAGGCTGCCCGCGGGCCCATTCATTTTTTTTTTCGTTAAATAAAGATTTACCCATTAATCATAAAATAGTCAAGGCCATTACAATCAAAAGATAAAACACAATACTATACCATATTATATATACCATCAAGCGAGTAGAAAATATGTTAATATATACCATATTATATATAATATATATACTTTTCCAAAAAATATTATATATAATATGTATACTTTTTTTTTTACCATCAACCGAGTAGGAAATATGTTAATATATATCATATTATATATAATTTATATACTTTTCCAAAAAATATTATATATAATATGTATACTTTCTTTTTTTTACCATCAACCGAGTAGGAAATATGTTAATATATACCATATTATATATAATATATATTTTTCCAAAAAATATTATATATAATATGTATACTTTTTTTTTTGCCCGCGGGCTAAAATGCCCGTATTTCTATGGATATATATTTCCTAAGTCCATACCCGATCCGGTCAGCGGCGGAGCGGACCGGTCCGCAGACTTCGGTCCACTTTAACAGTACTACTAGAGCATGCCCTTCATTCATTCCTTTCTCTTTCTAATTGTGAACTTTCACTCTCTAACTCTAATCCCTAAAACATTCCAAAGCATTAATATCTCAACCCCCTCACACACACACTCTCCCCCCTAGTCCGCTTCACAAATGCCAGAAGTGTTAAGAAACCGGTGATTCCCACCCACTCATTCCCTCAATCATAACACACCCTTCCCCACACTTTCACAAATTCCACAATATTTTTTCTTTTTTACGGGTCATAAATCCCATAATTCACATTCCTGTAATTCACAAATACCACATTTTTGTTGAATTTTTATATTAAAACCCCATTTGTTTTCCAGATTTTCTTGAATTTTTACACCCGATTCCACTCTAAAAATGCACCTTCTAATCGATTGAATAATCTCTCTTATATTTCTATTTAGATGTTACATATTTTCTTTAAAGTAAAATATAGAACCTATATAAAAATAGTGGGACTTTAAAAAATAAAGTAAGAATCACGGAATTTTTAAATAAATAGGATATTTGATGAAAAAGGAAAATAGACGAATGATCTCAAATTATTTCTAAGTTCTGATCTAGGATTATCCGTGACATTTTCCAGTTTGGTCTTCTGTCAAGTTTGTAAATAGTTACTATTTGTTCTGCTCTCCTTATAAGTTTTCATCTTTTTCTTTTTGTTTTTAATTATTTTTTTTAAAATGAAAAACTGACATGCGACTATTATGATTGAACCTAACTTTAAGGATCTTCACATCTCTATCCCTAAAGCTAGTAAAGAATTTAAAACGCGGAATGTACTTCAGTGTGAGTCTACCATAAATTGTTTATACATAAATACCACACATGAGATCCACTTCCAAGCCTTTGACCGTAATTGAATCATCGTTCTATTGGTAGAAACAAGACTGACACAACCACGCTCGTAAATATCTTTTCCACTGAGTTATGCCCAAAAGCCACAAAAATGTAACTATTTATTGATAATGAAAAAAAGAATGAGCATAAAGATGAAACAAAACATGCCAACAACTAAAACATTATACTTCCACTACACATTTACCCCCCCCCCACCCTTCCTTTGCCCCATTACCCACCAGACCAGTCCCATCCTCAACTTTGAGTTTTGTACACTTATTTATTTTAACACATATACACATACTATATCTATATACTACCCTCAGAACCCCATCTTCCCAACCCAACCCTTTTCTCATATCATATCTTTGCTTTTTCTTTCTTTTCCACTGAATTGGCTTTTCACTGCTTCCATTTCTTTTTCTTCTGCTTTGTCTTTCTGCTGAATTGTTACATATTTTTTGATCTGTATAGCTTTCTTGCTGCTTCACCTTCTTTGGTGAAAGAACAAGTTGTGTATCGGACGATCCGTGATTTTCGGCTAAAAAAATGTCACAGGACATCTCAGCTGAACGCGTTTGCTATGTCCACTGCAATTTCTGCAACACTATACTAGCGGTATATACTTTTTAAATTCTTCAAATTCTTTTGCTTTGATGCGCATTTTCACAAGTTCTCTTAGCCTTACTAAAACTTTCACGACCCTATTTAGATTGAGACCATATTTCACATGAAATCATGCTTAGTTAATCATTTTCATCCAATCTTTGAGCTTTTACAAGTGATTAATTTTGAAAATAATTGAGCTAACATGTAACAAGACAATTGTTTTTTCCCCGGAAGATTTCAAGGTTAACGGATTCCAGACAATTATATGTGATCAATGGAGTCAGAATAATTTTGACTTTTTTTCAACTCCGTTCGATATTTTATGCAAATTCGTAACAAGATTTCCAACCAAATAAGGAGCAGAAATATTCATATCCTAAGCTGATAAAGATGCAGATTAGAACATGAAATCTTCGGGCCGAGGAAAGGAAAAAATAATTCATGATAATTTAGTTTCATTAGAACCTTAGTGATCCAAATTGATCATGGGTTTTATGTATATATATACTTGTTGAATTAATCTGGTAAATTTAGAGAAAGACAAGTTAGAAGAAGTATACTGAAGATATGGTTTTAGGGTTCTTATATATTTCACGGGAAGGAAGCATTCCAAATGACCATTTCTTTTATTCTCACCTTTCAACGGTATACCAACTTAAGGCCTTTTTCTGTGTTAAAAATTAATTTTTTGATCTTTTAATTACATTTCTATACCATTCATTTAATTCAGGACAATTTATTACTCACTCCTTTTTTTCTGAAATTTCTTGATCGTACCTTCTGCACTCACAAATAATTGTAGTACTAATTTGAATTCATTCTATTTTTTTTTTTTTGAATAAAC
This sequence comes from Vinca minor, assembly GCA_026122235.1. Taxonomy (NCBI): domain Eukaryota; kingdom Viridiplantae; phylum Streptophyta; class Magnoliopsida; order Gentianales; family Apocynaceae; genus Vinca; species Vinca minor. The sequence continues at coordinate 2,886,626 of JAOCZM010000230.1, forward strand.
TCTATTCTTCTACCATTTCTTCTTACTTTTTTGTTTGTTTGTGAAGGTGGGTTCTTCTGTACACATGAAATCTGAGCATAAATTACCGATACATTGCCTAGTTGAGCACTATTTTTTTTTTACTGCTCAAGATTTTCTAGCCAAGAACTTGAGGAAAATTATGGCCACAGCAAGTGCTTTTTGGCTCTTTTTCAAGAACCCATTGATAGAATTGGCTCTATATATGGTGTGTATGGCCTGAAAAGGTTCAGACAACCATCAGAGAAATGCTTTATTTTGAAAGAAGATCATACTACCCTCCATTCCTTAAATATAAGATTTTTCATTATATATTGCGAAAAAGTTAGTAAGTAAAAATTAAAATATCAATATTACTCTCTTAAATAGAATTAGTGATATACAAATCATATTTAATAGAGTAATATTGGTATGTTAATTATAAAATCATCTTAATTTTTTTGTCTTTTTAATTTTCGCAACATTTAATGAAAGTTTTATATTAAGAAATGGAGAGAGTAATTTTTTGCACAAACAAAATGGTCTTTTTTTTTAAAAAAATTTAAAAAAACTATTTATTATATTGTTTTTTGGTTATGTTCTTCATGGTATTCATGATTTTGGATCAAAGTCATGTCATTTTCATTTCCTCTTTCTTCAATGTCAGAAAAAGTGAGAAGCACCGAAAGAAAATCAAAGTAAAGAAGGAAAGGAGAAATGGGAAATCTGCCATTTCTAACTTCTTTTAACATAAGGGGGACTTATTTATAGTTATTACCATGTGAAGGCCTTTGATTTATGCATCCAATTCACCTCGATTTCTACATTCCCATTTTTACTGAATTCTCACTGACAAAGAAAGAGATTGTTTGCTGTAAAAAAACACATCAAATTGTCATCTTCATCTTCTTCTTTCATTCATTCCATGGATCTTAAAGAGCTCAAAGAATTACTTTATCCCCCCCCCCACCTTTCTTTTTTTTTAGTTGAGCATAGAAATCAGAAGGAGAAGAGAAAGAAGTACCATAACCTAATAGTAATAGTGTCATCTAGAATTGAATATTTAATTCTTCTTTTTCATTTTTGTGGTAAATATTCAATTATAGACAGAAAAATGTGAGAGTAAAGGTAAAGGGGATTTCGTCGAGTGATGGTGAAAACCTTGAAACTTTAAAAGTAAATGACAGTCAATACATATATGAAACTACAAAAGATGACTGATATTTATATAGTCTAGAGATTTAGTATCTGATTAATAATTCATGATACCATGATAACAAACCTAAAGTTTGGAGCTTAATAAAAGAAAAGAAAAGAAAATTAGTTTTCTTTTTTTGCTATTTGCAAATTATTCATAGGTAATTGTTAATTTTGTATGGTTTTGGATTGGCAGGTAAGTGTTCCATGCAGCAGTATGTTTGCAATAGTGACAGTGAGATGTGGGCATTGCTCTAATTTGCTGTCTGTAAATGTGGGAGCTTTGCTTCAGCATCTGCCTCTTCAAGATCTCCAGCAGGTAATTAATTAATTTATATTTTTTCTATATATTCTCTCTTTGTCTAGTAGTTCTCACCACCTAGAAGCCATTGAATTAATTTATGTAAAAAATAATACTCTTTACATTATTTAATATAAGTCGTTTAGAACATGTAGTGAAAATTAATGAAGCAAAAATTAAGGTGTTTTCTTAATGAAAATATCAATATTACTCTTTTAAATAGAATTAAATATATACAAAGTCTTATTTAAGAGATTGATATTGATATTTTGACTAAAATGTACCTTGCATATTATTATTTTTTAATTTTTCTTCATTTTGTAAACCACTAATATTATGGAATGGAGATAGTAATAATCTAATATTAGAAATACTATTCTTGTATGACTAATATGCATAAGATTAAGTGGCCAAGATACCTGGGAAGATGTTAGTTAGAGCACTGCTGATGTATCACCACTCAGTAGTAGTACTAGGTTGTCTTCAATGTGATATTTTTTTTTTTATCTTGCATCTAATCTTGACGTATTCTCCTTCCAACAATGTTTTTCATCTTCAATGTCTTCTCAGGATAGCACTTTCATTTCTTCTTTCTAACAATGGTCACTGGTAATGGAATAATGTTGTCTATTAAATACATTGTCCAATTTTTTTCCGATATATTAGTATATTATATCGTCTAGTAAAACAATAATATTACTCTACATGTAACAAAAATTATTAAACTAGTAAAACAGTAATATTACTCTTAACAGTTTTTCCGCCAATTATTACAGCCGGTTAATACATTATCAGTGCATCTTACACTATAAGCGCAATCATGAGAAAAAAAAGTGTACATTCGTTTAACACTAACGTGCATATTCATTTATATTGAAAGAAACTGCAGAAACAACAAGAGTCAAACAGTGAAGATACAGACGGTAAAGACAGTGGGTCATCATCTTCAAGATGCAACAAATTTACTCCATTCAACGCTTCCGATCATCATGATCAACCTAGACTCACTCCTATCCGCCGTTAGTTCTCTCTCTCTCTCTCTCTCTCTCCATAACTCCATCTACATTTTTTGGTCCAAATGAATAGTTCATCTTTGGGTTCAATGCAAGACATAATTTTTGTCTTGCATATTTTGAACCGTGAAAAAGTAAGTATTATTTACTTTTTTTCCGTAAACATATCTATTCTCTAAAATTTCGAATATTCAAACAAAATATCCTGTCTTACACTATTTTAACTGTCAAAAGAGATACTTAAGCAACTTATTGGAAAATGTTTCGACATGCAGGGACACTTTTTTTATTGAAAAAGAAGTACAATTTCATTGACAGCTAGTCATGATCAAGTGATAAAAAAGAAGCAGTAGAAAAATAATAAAATAAATACAAATTTTAGATGGCTCAATGAGTTCTGTTATGATTGTGACATTACATTTCAATCCAACTCATCATTTACACTGGTATCTAGAAACATTGGGCAATGTACTTTATGTTAAAGAAGCATCCATGTTTTTGCTCTAAACCCATTAGTCATGAGACCTGCAATCAAGTATGACAGGTTTACCACATCAAGAATGGGTTGGGTACGACTAAAGTTTTATATTTTGTGTTTTGTCCAAAGAATCATAGATATATTCATGCTATAGACAATGTTTAAAATATTGCTAGTACATTGTTGTTTTGGAGGGTAGAGCCAATTTTTTTTATCTGAATTCTTCTTGGCACAACTAGCTAGGTCAGTGGAATTTAATTTATGGGTCTTGAACTTATGTTCTACCACGGTAATAATTTCTAACCAATTGAAGAATATTTTAAGATAATAGAAAAATAGACAGTACTCCCTACATTCCTCAATATAAGTCGTTTAGGACACTTAGAAAAAATTAAGGAACTCAAACAAACGATAATCTTTCCACCACAATTTCAATAATACCCCTTCCTCCCTCCTCTCTCTTCATTTTTCCAATAAAAGATATGTTGAGGGTATAATTCGAATAAATTATTGACACTTAATAAAACACATGTAAATGACAATTAATTTGGATACATGTATATCTCCTAAACGAAAATTAAATGGGAATGGAGGAGTATATACTCTGTGTTTTGTCCAAAGAACCATAGGTTTGTGCTATGGATTTGTGTAGGCAAACATGCAAGTTTTCTGCCTTCCTTTAGTACAATGTTGTTTTGGAACAGTATGGTGATGAGTACAAAAAAATTAATACGTATTTAATATTTTTTTACCGGTCCATTTTTTTTGAATGAATATGTGAATGAACAGTCTGGATATTTTTTACTAGCCTAGCTTATTGGGATTTTAAAATCTTGAATACATATTGTTTGCTTTAATAACATAATTCTATAATCACTGGAGAATACTTAAGGGTATGTGATTATGATACTTTAAAAATGAAACATTAGACTAGGGCCTCTCAACCCTTGTGAAGTTTTATGAGTTTCACAGAACGAACTAAGTGATTAATTATTTAGTGACATGTCCTCTCTCACACCAATTATCATGAGTAGAAGCAACTTTTTTCTTTTTTTATTAAGTAGAAGCACTTCATAGAATGCTCTATATCCATTTTCATTAGATATGATGATTGGGGGGCAGTCAGTTAATGTGTTCACTGTCTAATTCTAATTACCAACTGATAATGATCATACTTAATTAATACTGCCCTTCATTATTTAGAAGTTAAAGAGGATTTTTTTTTTAAATATCCTCTTTTTTTACTTAAATTTTGATTTTTAAATATCTTTTTTCCTTGATTTGTACAGCTCCGGAGAAAAGACAACGTGTTCCTTCTGCATATAACAGATTCATCAAGTAAGTTGGTGTGTTCCTTCTTGTAGGGCTCATGCCTAACCCTATCTTATTAAGATTGTTTTTAAAAAAGAAGTTAGTGCATACACGTTTAAAAACTAATATATTATATTCTTGAAAAAACAAAATTGCTTCCTTTCGCAAAGAAGAAAAAAAAATTAGTAGATCATTGAAAAAGAAATAAGAAGTGTGAATTAATCTTGATGCATAATCTTATAGGGAGGAGATACAAAGGATAAAGGCTAGCAATCCAGAAATTAGCCACCGGGAAGCTTTTAGCACTGCTGCCAAAAATGTAAGCCATTCCATACCTATTTTCCTCAATTTATATCAATTCTTTGAAGAGCATATTATAAAAATTCCGTAAGATTTAGGCTTATGAGATATGCATGGAAAACGTGAGGTTTCTGCTTTTTAATCAAAACTATTTAATACTTCCCAATTTCTTAGTAGGAGTTTAATTAGTGAATGTATTTAACAAGAAAACATTGATCAGGCATTATATATAAGTGTTATAGAATAGTAGAACGCGTACTTGATTATTACAGATGTGAAACCCTGTTGAAATAGAGTCTAAAATAGGAAATTATAAGGCCCTTAAACATAAGTTTTGGACTGTTTACAGTAACAATCGGCGAGGTAGCAAATTCTCATTCCTGTACAAGGACTTGGCTTGAAGAAGTTAATTAATACATAATTAAAAATCACATTGCCAAAATTCTATTGCATAAGTAATAATAAGATTAATTATCGACCTTGGAGAGACAATCAATCATTAAAAAAATAGTTCGCAAATTCTTACCCTTCCAAAAGTCACAGTCTACACATGTAGAATTAACATATTCAATGAAGTTTTCACTATTTATGTCTAGGTAAGAAGTATAATAGAGCTTTCTCGTCAGAAAACCGCCTCGAAGATTTTGAGATTTTTATATTTTACGGTTAGAAATACAAAAATAACTTCAAATAATCCTTTAATATATTAATTTTTTCTCCCTAAAAATTGTTGAAATGTTTTTATATAGTATTTTGATATAGGTCTTCGTATAACGTGCCCCCTAACACAAAAATTTTCAATACAACATTTCTGAATTTGTACTTGGTTATTTAATTTGAAAATATAAAGAATAGGCTGCTCCTGTGTGTCATCGGTGAACCTATTCTTAATTTTTTTTAATGTTTTATATTTTAGTATATTATATATCTATGTGAAATAAAGGTTATTGTGTGTCCCATCTACTATAGAGATATTATGATCAATATTCTGAGCTTTGCCTCGGGTGAAATATTGTAAGAATTCATCCATTTGAAAGAGATATGTTTATCAGTATAAATTGAAACTACTAACACAAATTCGAGTTTGAAAATAAAATAATAAAAAAATTACATGTATTGATTAGGAATTTTAATCTAGAATGTCAAATTACCCCTTTAGGGTTAAAAAAACTTCTCATATTCATAATATTAGTAATTACAGTTCAATCATGATCTTTGCCAAACTGGAAATTCATTTTAACGTGTAAACACCAAAGCATTATAAATAGTTGATCATCTGCACATGCTTGATATCCATTGAATATCTCCTAAAAGAGAACTTTTATATGAACTTTTGTTGGGAGAATTTAGTAAAAGTATCCTTCTCTAATAATGTTAATAATGTAATTAAGAATGCATAAAGTTCTACCTAATTATTTTTTCTACTGATAAGATGTTAAGATGATGATGTTTTTGGGAGTCTCAAAATTCTAACATTGTTTGGTAGCCAACATAGAACAATTAAAACTTTGCACCATTCTAGCTAAAAGGCCACAAAAATGGTTAAAGTGCATAAATCTTTTACTTTGGGTTCTGAAATTTGTAATCTCATATTAGTCTCAATTTCAAACCAAATTTTCTATAATTTAGTGCCTCGCATTTCATTCACATACTAAAATTTAAGTTTTAGTTTGAATCTCAAACTCAGACCAATACCCAAATCAAAACACACCATCTATTTGTCTTATACAAAAATAAAAGAAGAAAGACAAGAAACCTAATAAAACATTCTTGAAATGTTAAAGAAAAAAAAATACAACTACAGACTCATAACCAGAGAATATCTGTCAAGTCAAGGGGCTGGACTTAAGACGGAATGATCAACTAACTACTATGATTGGCATATAAAGTCATTGGAGTTGCTTATTATCCAAACATCACATTATTAATTTCTAGATCTTCTCAAGTTCTATATTTTCCCCTACTTCTCAAGTAATTTCAACCTAATCAAACCTTTCTTCCAAGTACTACTATCATCATCAGCCCAAGCTATGTGATTAATTCCACACCCCGTGTCTTTATTTCTTCTTGTACAAATCCCTATACTTCCCAATTATACATAATTAAGTAGTACCTCATCCAAATTGAATATCTACTTCCCAAAATAAAATAAACAAGAAAGTAAAACTCATTTAACGTTTCTCTCTTCATGTTGACGTTTTGTAAGAAACTACTACCTCCATTTCACGACATAAGTCGTTTAGAATATGTGGTGAAAAGTAAGGAAGAAAAAAAAAATAAGTTACTTTGTTATTAAAAATATTAATATTACTCTCTGAAATAAATTAGTAGTATACAAGTTCTATTTAAGGAAAAAATATTAATATTTTGACTAATAAAGTAATTTACTTTTTATTTTCTTCATTTTTAGTACATGACCTAAACGATTTATATATATGTAGAATGGAGGAAGTACATTTTTCCTAGTAAAACTGTTCCCCCCTTATGCTCATGCTTAAAAATTTATCCTTCATTTTTTCTTTTCTAGTAAAAGATTAACAATAAAATGAATATATATTTTGTTTAACAAAAAAAAAGTGGCCAATATGATTTAGATTCTCTCCCTATAAATAAGGAAAAAACGTGGTAGGGACAAAATAGAAAAGTGGGACTATAGCATATAGGAAGTTTGATAATGAGATGAAGAAAGAGCAATATTTGGGTGTATGTTTTTTTTTTTTTTTATGCAGTGGGCACATTTTCCTCATATCCACTTTGGACTCAAGCTGGAAGGCAACAAACAAGCCAAATTGGACCATGCAGCTGCAGCTGTAGCTGTTGCAGGTGAACAAGGAGCTCAGAAATCTCGTGCCTTGTACTGATTATAATATATATATAGACACATTGGGAATTGGAAAAAAAATCCAACATGGTTGCTACTTAATTTCTTTTCTTCTTCCTTAAAATTTACAATATATTGAGTTTCATGTGAAGTCTTCTTCTCTAAACTAAAGAGGAAGATTGTCACATATACCTCAGTAGTAAGCATCCTTGTACTGTTGTTAATGTTGCTTCTTTTGGGAAAGTGGATTCTCTGTATTGTGATATTCATATGCACATTTGAATTTATTAAGATAAGGTAATCCTAAATATATGTATGCATATAGTTCAATGCAATTATCAAATTCATGATCTCGTAGAAACTTATGTATGTGATGTGTAGCTGTATGAGCTTAGTCTCTACCAATCAACCATTATTGACCAAGAAAAGAAATAGTTAATGTAATTATCGCAAAAATAATACTTCACCTTTCACCTGTCAATTATTTTGTGGACAATTGGTACACTATACAATATATTAAAAAATATAATTTATAATATAAAAATACACCAAATAATATGTATGATACACTATTAGTTTATGCAGATATTTCGAATACTTTGATATATACAATAATTAATGTATTTTTTACACTGTAAAATAATATATATACTGTAGAACGTACTAAATATTCAAACACAACAATGATGTATTATGGACGGTGTTTTGTATAGTTTTATACACTTAAATGTAACAACTGCCCTCCAACTTTTACTGCCCCAAATTTCATGTGCTCATAAAGATAATCATATTTTCCCTCTAAAAGGAAAAGAAGGAAAAAGTAAATCCTAAAGGCTGCTTGAGAAAAAACATTTTTTTTACACACATTAGTTAACTACCATAAGGTGATGGTCAAATGGTTCTAAGCATACTCTTAAGTGATTTGGTAAAACCAATTCATGAAATCTAATCTTGGGAGGTGTTGCTGCCTTATGAAATTATACTTGTCCCTTGCTGGTATTATTCGGGCGGAACCAGTATTCAGACGGGTGTTGATAAACCTTAATAATGGATTGCTTATTCTCCATAGAAAATATCTTTTTCCTTAAATACATTTTTTTAAAATATAATTATTTTAGTAAAATTAATTTTTATTAAAATAATTATTTTAAAACTCAGTTATCAAATATATCGAAAATGAAGAAAATACCCTCTCAACATTTTATTCTTATTCTTGTTGGTGATTGCATTAATAATAATAAGTGCATGTGATAGCTGATGATTGATAGGAACAGTTCAATTGTTCATGTGTCACATTCAGTAGTGAAGAGAGCATCAAAGCCTCATAATATCGAATTGAGAAACTCAAAACCTAAACAAACACCGAAATTCATGGCACGACAAACCAATCAAAGCCCAACAAACCATCTTCAACCTCACTAGAAAACGACTCTTTTCCCATCAACATTCTCCCAAATTATTACTGAAATACAGAGTGTGAAAAAACACCCCCCCCCCCACCCCCCGCTCTACCTCACCCACATGACCCTTTACCTTACCTATATTTGTAGGCAATAGTCTGATGCTAAAAGCTTGTCAAACAAACATCTAAAAAAACATGTTTGGTCTTAGAATGGCCATAAAATTATATAATGGGTCAACAATGACATTAAAATCATCGAGAGTAACTTTTTTTGTCAAGACGGATTGGGTTCAGGACGGATTTGGGAAATTCATCTTGGATTGGCAGTGTCCAAGCAAAGAGCTAATTTGTTTTGCCAACAATTTTAAAGTCCAATTTCTAACCTCTTTTTTCCCAACAATTTCTAACGTCCAATTCAACCAACACGTTTAAAAAGGTATAACAGTGCAAAAATTCAAACATTAGAAACTGAATATCACACTTCCATTTGAAAAATCAAAATCGAAAGCCAAATCAATATCATTAACATCAAAACTAAAGTTAATATGACTGAAGTTAAAAACTAAAGTTAATATCGATCAATAACATAAAAAAAAATGCTGAATAACATGAATTCAAGTATCTAACCAAAACATAACATAAATACAAGTAAAAATCAACGTCTCTTCGGCTGCTCCATCGGTGTCTAAGTATCCTTCCTTTTTGGATTCGATCCAGCCAGTATGTTTTCCCCTCTTTTATGCGTATAACACTATCTTCAGGTGTGTGTTCAACCTGAAGGCCTTCTAGGTCGATAAAAAGAGGTTCCTCAGGGGAGTGTGGCGAGAGAAGTGGATCCTCCTAATGGGTCTGAGTCTGATTAAGTCCAAGAGAGAATGAGGACAGGTCATCTGAAATAGCCATAGGATCAGCCTTCAAACCCGATGAAGATGCACCTGGATCCCCGAATTGAGCGAAAAAACCAGTCCAGTCAAAGTTGCTGGGTAACGTGTAATCACCACAGACTGGGCACGGTGTCATCCATAAACTTTAGTGTGTCTTGGGTCGACTGAGGATGAGATTGAGAAGGATCATTCTAAGGCTGAGGCTGAGTATTACCCCAAGTTGGCTATTCCTATGGCTGCGAATGACGGATGAAAGCGTCCCAAAGTCCATGATTCTCTCCGCCGGCCTGTGTTCGCTGAATGGACTCATAATGTACGTGTGTCTCCCGACGAGACCGGCGCCCTCCCCGCCTCCCAACCTGACTCCTCTCATCCACATGTTGTCTTTGGAATGTCAATGGACGCTCTATCACCTCCTCAGAAATGGCGGAAGAGCGCAGTTTGCGTGAAATTGCTCTCCCAGCTGACAATAAGATTTGGGGGTCACCGCCCAGCTAACCAGACTCTTAGACCGCGGATCAGATATATTTCACACTTCCCGCTGGAAGGTAACTAGGAGCTTATGAGACCCCGCAACATGTATACCAAACCAAAAAAATTCATATGAAGCAATGTTATAAAGTAAAACATGAAAATGTAGCGAGTTAAAAATAAATAACTAACCAGAAAAGATTCAGATGACATGTTTGGTTGAAATTCACGGGGAAAGTGCGGCGTGTCCTGATTTTTTGGGTTACTTACAAGCAAGATGGTAATGTTCTTGTACAACGCCATGTACGATCGCTAGGTACAAAAACATTACCATCCACAGCAGCACCCTCGACGATGCGCTCAAAGCGTTTATCCCACATATCTTCGAGTGGTGTTTGAACCAGTTCTTACTCGCCAGAAGTTTAATCTTGTGGACGTCTTTACCCTCAACCAGTCCATCGATCCTTGCCTCGTCTGGTACCATCTGCTGATACCCAAATTGCCTCATGACTCGATCAGGCAGATGGTACTCCACAATGTCGAGCAGATCAGTGGGATTCGGGCACGCACTACTACCCTAAAATGTGGATCCCGAGCAACCGACACATCAATAACTTGGTTCGGGTATTGTACCCACCTGGAAAAAAAACAATTAAACTTACATAAATTTAACCAAAAAAACTTAAATATAATTAACTAAAACGATAAATAAACAAAAATATCAACTTATCCCTTGTGTCTCCTTCATTCCCTCGAGTTGATCCCGACACACCACCAATTGATGGTTGGTAGTATTGCGGAAAGTCCGGGGGGAATTTCATCTTGCAACGAAAGCTGTACTCTCGGGGGACAGTCGCCACAAGGAAGCCTCGGTTCTCCGAACGGAGAATGGAAATACGCTCCCATGCCCATAACTGTTGAAAAATATAATGAATTATTACAAAATGGAATTAAAACATAAGAAATTAAATCATTTAAAATAGTAAACTACAAAATTACCTGAATGAGCAAACAACATCCGGCGATGTCTTTCGAATCTGCCCTAGAAGATATGCACATCTGTCGATAAATATATGCTAGGAAAGCGCTGCCCCACGAATATGTCTGTGTATCAAACTCCAAATTCTCGAGTAGGAGCAGATAATGCAAGTGCTCTCGGGAAGCCGACTTATTGGCGAACAGAAGACTACCCATCAAAATTAATAGTAATTCCCCTAAATGCTAAAGGATTGGCCCGACCATTTGGTGATGCTATGATTATAACTTTAATTAATGGGCACCGCAGTTCCATCGATGGGTAGTCCAGGAAGGATTCCTACGTCCTCTAAGGTAATGGTCGCCTCCCCTAAGGCAGATGAAATATGTGTCTTTGGACGCCATCTCTCAACTAGGGGAATCACTAAAGCATGATCTACCCTAATATAACATTTGCGACAGAAACCCCCAAAACCTAATGAATCAATAAGGTTAATCAAAGACTGGTTCGTCTTTCTCCCGTAGGCATAAAAAATGGCTATCACTGCGAATAACAGTCAATGGGGTATCTAAAGTCACCTATACCCTATCAAATACCTAATTACCTATTATCCCACTGATTGTATAAAACACTACTATCTAAAGGTGCCGGGGTGGTGAGAAGTAGATGTAGCAGGTATATCACACATCTATACATAAAAACAAATAAAACAATGACATGGTCAGAAAATTACCGACATTTTCAAACAGTATACCAAATATACAAAATCTCCAAAATTAACAATATTGCAAATTAAAATAACATAATATCATAATATCCAATATTCCAACAAAATGTCTAAATCCAAAATAACATCATATCATAATATATAATATTCCAAAATTCAAAATTATCATAATATCAAATATTTCAATATTCCAAATCCAAAATAACATAATATCATAATATTTCGAAATTCAAAATTTCCAAAAAATTTCCAAATAAAAAAATTAACAAAATTAACAATAAAATATGCACAAAATAAACAAATTAACAATCCAAATTAAATCCGAAAATTACAAAGGATTATACCTTCATTGGAGAGGAGATGAGGAGGACCAATACTTGGGGTGAACGGTGGTGGGGGGTGATTGGAGGTGGGGATGCGTAGTCGCGGCTTGCTGGGGGTGGGGGATGGACTTTTTTTTCTGCCTGTTTGTTTGCGAACTAAGGAAGGGAGGGGAAGAGGCTGCGACTTGAATTTTAGGGAAAGGGGAGGACGGATTTCGCAAATTCGTCCTAGGCCAAGAAGGATTTGGGAAATCCGTCATGAGCTGACGTGACCAGTCGCGTAACAATTGGCCACGTCAGCCCATGACTGATTTTCCAAATCCGTCTTAGAGCAATGAAGGATTTGATAATTCCGTCTTAGCCAAAAAAGTTACTCCCAATAATTTTGATGCCATGATTGACCCATTATGTAATTTAAAGGCCAAACCCTAAATAGACAGGGTATGGTTAAATCATTGTGTACCCCCATCATTCTTCACCTTTAGACAGCCTCCAAATAAAATTAACAAAAAAAAATTATATGATTATTGTGAGGGAGTTTAACAATTTTAATTTTTCTTACTAACCCCAAAAACACTACTATGTCAAAAGTAAAATTATAACAACACAATAATTTATTACACTACAATAATAATAGGCTTTTGCGACGTTTTGTACCAACATTTTTTTCTTCAAACGTCGCTTAAAATCAAAAGGAGTAAGTTAAAACAACACTTTTTTGCAAACGTCGCTATGCTTAGATTTTATACGGCGTTTCATATTGACGGTTACAGTAATTGTTGTTCAAACCGTCATTTTGATGTTGGTAAACGACATTTACATTAAATATTGTTATAAATTGTTACTTTTTGTGACACATAGAGCAATATTTATATATTATGTCGTTAGATCTTGTGATTTTTCAGACAAACATTGCTATATTCTAATTTTATTCGACGTATCATAGCGACAGTTATAATAATTGTTGTTAAAATCAACATTTTGATGTTATTTAGCGACATGTGCATTAAATGTTGTTATAAATTATTACTTTTTACGACTCATATAACGACAGTTATAAACAACGTCGCTAGGTTTGGATTTTATACGACGTTTCATAGTGACGGTTGTAGTAATTATTGTTCTTACCAAAAATTTGATATTAGATAGTGACATTTACATTAAATGTTGTTATAATTTGTTACATTTTGAGACTCATATCACGACATTTATATACTATGTCATTAGATTTTGTGACATTTTTAGACAAACACAAATATGTATATTATATTTCTGAAATATATTTTTGAAATAAAAATTAAAGACATTTAATTATTCTAAATTTAATGAGAATGTATTAATTTTAATTTGATTCTTGAAAAAATAAATCAAAACACAAAGAGAAATTAAAATAAAGGTACAAAATTCAAAACACCATTATAATAAATATAACAGGAGGAGAAACATATAACAAAAGATCATTTAACCCAGCGGCCCATCGCTCGACATACATGTGGGAGGTCGCGGTTTCAATTCTCATTCCTTTGAGTATGGAGAAACTTTGTTATACATTATTCAAAGGTGGTTAGACTCCCGGCTCGGATTTTCTAGGTTCCAACTCGGCTCGGCTCTGCCAGCCTGACTTCACAATTTATGAATGTCGGAATAGATATATCATTGCAACTGTTTAAAAATGCCGGGAAAAAAATATTTTGATACGCATTCAAGCTATTCAAACTATTTACAAACGTCGGAATAGGTGACTTGTTGCGATTATTTAAAAATTGCGGCAAATGCCTTTCTATACACTCTAAAATGACGCAACAAACGTCGCTATAGATAGGTACCGACGTTTGTAACAAATGTCGTAAAAAAACCATAACGACACATGAAAATGCGACATGTATTCAACATTTGTAATAAATGTCGATATAGATCTATATCGACAATTTTTTATTTTGTGACATATGACAAACTTCACAATAGACATTTTTTGTTGTAGTGTTAAACGCAGTTAAACTAACAAATCAACGTTTACGGGACGACAACCGGTTCAGGAGTGGTCCGGCTATAGTGCTGAATACAAAAAAAAAAATCATTACATACTAAATAATTTTTTATTGTCGAATAAAAAATTTGATGGTCTAGATTTTTTTGGAGCGAACAATTGTTGTAATTTTGTAACACCCATTGCGTAAAACATGTGTTACGTACCTTACTACAAGTGTTAATCAGAAGAAAACATCTATTACCTAGAATGTAACATATGTTTAAAAATATGTAACACATACCAAAAAAATTCAACATATATTCAATTTTTGGTATTCTACACTATAACCGTGGTAGTTCAGGGGAAGGCAAGCCTATGAATTTCGTAGCATTGCACCAAAGTACTATTATTATTTTTTAAAACGTTTTGTGAATGTATGTGTTTTTGGATACTGTAACATACTCACTCCGAAAAATTTATGAAGATCAAGTCTATTATGTTACCTCCGAAAAGCATTAGACATATCTCCATGACCTCTGCATGCAGAAAGGAATATGCATCTATTAATTTTTCCTTGATTAGTTTTCTTTTCATTGTGCATTTTTTAATATATATATATATATATATATATATATATATATATATATATATATATTGCTTAATAGAATAATAGTACTATAAGGAGATGAAGGGTGTGGTTGGTTGGTTTGTTTTTTTTGGAATTGGTGGTGGGTTAGGGTTAAGGTCACAGAATCTGCAATGTCAAATCATGTTTGTTGGCATTTTTAAACGTTTAGCGATGAAGAGAGGGGGACTCCATGTCTGAGCTCTCTGTTTGTAAAAAGTACATCTATTTCGTTGGATACTTCACTTTATCTTTTTAATTATTATATCTAATAATAATATCTTAACTCACTTGTCTTTTCAAAAAAAAAAAATTGATGAATAAAAGATTATCCATTAATAATAAAATGGCCGGGGCCATTACAATGTGAAAAGTTCTCAAACTCTTTCTCTGATACAACAAAAGAGAATATTTGAGAAAGGAAGAAAGACAAACAAGACAGAAAAATAAAGTTACACAAAGTAACGGATAAAAACCCACACCCCAGGAGGTGGGAAGCAACTAAAACTACTAATTTAACAAACAAACAAACAAAAGATAGTCTTCTCCGCAACATCTTCATCGCCATTTTCGTACCTCAGAGGCAAGCACTTGGTTTCAACCTCTTTTATAGACAGCGATTCAGAAGAACATGGGCTTATTAACGATCTCAAGAATCGCCTAGAAAAGAGGTGGAAACTCAAGGAAGGGCCCAGAACATTACTGGGTATCCATATCTTACCACTAACTAGCCGATCTGACAAAAGATCTTGCCCCCAAGTCTTGAATCTTGATGAAAAATGCATTAGGGAAGGTCCATCGATGTTTGTGGCCAAAAGTAGGGGTGAGGACACCAAAAAAGGGTGAAGAATGGCTAGATCCAACCATTCTCATGGAAGCCAAGGCTTGAAGAAGCTTCAAGAGGAAGAAAGGGGAGAGAGAAGAGACAGGGGGTTTCGGGAGGGGGGACTTGTCTTTTCAAAATGACACCATATATTTACAAAAACTAAATTGACAAAGTTCTTTTGCAGAATAGTTTTCACATGCCACTTTTTTTTGGAAAGGGATTTTTTTTTAGCATCAACAGATTTTAAGAATCCGATCCGTTTTTCATACTCTAACAAACTCTAAGAAACCGCAGCAAACAGTAAAGAAATACAGATTCTTGCCCGTCTTTAGAAAACGGTTTCAAACCCTAGCAAATTCTAAAGATATACGGATTCTTGTCCGTCTTCTTGAAGAAGGATTCTGAGAATCTGTCTTTGAATTCAGAGTTATTTAGTATTTGTTAGGGTTAGAAAAAAATCGACTGATAAAAACTTCTATGACCGCTAGGTCTATCTAAGCTGCGGCTTCAAGGCTGCTCCCATGGCGGCTGCGCCCCCTACGGGCAATGTCTGGCCCAAGAAATCTTCGATGGTCCAGTTTCCACCCCACCCCAACCGAGAATTTCTTTACCCGTTAAGGAACTTTCATCTTATAAAGGTGAACCCGCCATTGTTATTGCAAAAGATGAATTGGCTTCGTTAGAGAAGCCATGGAAATTGACCCTCGTTGGGAAATTCACTCGACGTTGTCCCCCTTTGGAAGCGTTGAGATGAGATTTGAAGCTACAATTCACATGAGCGTTTTGGATCGGATGGTTTGACTCAACACATGTGATAATTAGATTTGATCATGAAGAAGATTATTGTAGGTTTTGGAGGAAAGGATTATGGATATTCAATAGCTCGTGAATGCGAGTATTCAAATGGACTTATGAATTTGATCCTGAAGTGCAATAGTCGATTGTTCCGATCTGGATTCGTTTGAATGGTCTGCCAATTCATTTATTTAACAAAAGCTATCTATTTTCGATAGCAAAAACTACGGGAGAGCCGCTGGTTCTTGATGAACCCACCGCCAATGTTACGCGGCTGAGTATCGCAAGAATCTGTGTTGAGATTGATTTATTGGGTCCGTTATGTACACATATTTGGATTTCCCATGCAAGATTGGGGACACTACAAGAAAAACGCCTATTCGCTACGGATTTTAGCTACGGAATTATTTACGTAGTTAATGTTTCTATATTAACTACGGATTAGCTACGGAAAATTGTCGATAACTATTCCGTAGCAAAGACGTAGCAAAATTGGCGGGTATTTTTTTGCGGGTTAAACTTATCATACTTAGCTACGGAATTGCTACGGAAAATTGGCGGGAATATTGGCGCTAATTTTTTTTTCCCGTTTGCTACGGAAATTCCTTAGCAAAAATATATGAAATTTTATTAATTATTTTTGTTTGCCCTTTTCGATATTATAATTTTATTTCCGTAGCGGTATTTGTAATTCAACAAAAAAATAAATTAAACTAAATTATAATTTGCTACGGAATTACTACGGAAACGTGAATTGTATTGGTGGGCATGACGGCGGTAATTTTTTTTCCCGTTTGCTACGGAATTTCCGTAGCAAAAATATATGAAATTTTATTAATTATTTTTGTTTGCCCTTTTCGATATTATAATTTTATTTCCGTAGCAAATCCGTAGCGGTATTTGTTATTCAACAAAAAAATAAATTAAACTAAATTATAATTTGCTACGGATTTACTACGGAAACGTGAATTGTATTGGCGGGCATGTTGGCGCTAATTTTTTTTCCATTTGCTACGGAATTATATGAAATTTTATTAATTATTTCCGTAGCAAATCCGTAGCGGTATTTGTTACCCAACAACAAAAATTTAAATAGTTTAGGACTTATTTAACATATAAATATTTTATTAGGGCTTTATGTGCTAATATTTTAATTGCACATTTAGTTCAGAGTATATATACTCTCTTAAGGGGAAACCCTAACCCTCAAATTCATTTTCTCCTTCTTCTTTCTCCTCATTAGCCCGCCGTCTCCTCCTCCTTCCCCGCGGCTCGCCATTCTTTCTCTTCTCCGTTGGTTCACCGTCCCTCTCTCTCTCTCTCTCTCTCTCTCTCTCTTCTTTTTCTTCTTTCTTCTCCCTATTTCCTCCGCCACTGCTCTCCTCCCGCGGCATCCTCCACACCGCCGCCGCTGCATCACCTTCCCTTCTTCTCCGCCGCGAGCCTTCTCTGTCGCCTCCCCTTTTTTTTTCCTTCTTCCTCGGCCGCTGTTGGTCCTTGTCTTCTCCGGTATTCTCTGGTCCGGCGTTCAGGCGACCATCTCCATGGCCCTCAGCTGTGGTCCGCCACCCTCCCAGGTATGGTCTTTTGTTGTTGTTGTTGTTGTTTTTATTTATTTCATTTTCTGTGTTTTTATTTCAACTCCTCTCTTTCTCTGCTCTTTACATTTTCAGATCTGAAAGGCTTGTTCTTCCATACATTCCATACAGAGGTACGCATTTCATGTTTAGCAATTCTCGTTTATCGGATTTAGATCTCTAAGTTTTGATTTTTCGAGATCCTGTGATTTTGATGCATTGTATAGATCTCTAATGGAATAGTTTAACTTTTGTGTTGTTTGCTTGATTTCTGTCTCATTTTCGTGTTTCTTTTATCGGATATATATATATAAGATTTCTTTTTTGAGACCCTGTTGAATTTTGATGAATCGTTCTCTTACGGAGTAGTGTAATTTTTCAGTTTTTTTACGTGATTGAGAAATGATTATTTCTGATGCTAAAATATGTATTTGATTCTTATGTTGGCTCCGAGATACTGTTTAATTTTGAATCATTATATAGATCTGTAATGTAATAGTTTAAATTTTATGTTGTTTACTCTTTAAGGTGAGGTGGAAGGCTCTGCTGATCGTTGGTCTTGTTGATTGATGAAAATTATTGAGAAGAAGATCAAGGGAAAGTTTGACAAAAAGTTGAAAAGATCATAGAGATGCAAAAGCTTGAGCAATGTCAGAGTTCCTGTTGCTTGGATGTTTTAAGTTTGTTGTTTGGATAGTTTTTAGTTTTTAAACTTGAACACTTTGATTGTATTAGGCTTTTGGCTTTGATTGTGTTAAAATTTTTGTTTGGATTGTATTAAGTATTTCACTTAGATTGTGCTCAACGTTTTTGGCTTAGTTGGCTTGAAATAATAGCTTAAAGCAGATTGTGCATATAAATTGTTTGGTATCATTTCTGTTTTGACAGGAGCTAGTAGCATATATACATTTTATGGTAAAAAAGAGTACCTAATTAATAGCTACCGATTAGCTACGGAAATAATTCTATTTTATATTATTTAAATGAATATTCCGTAGCAAATCCGTTGCTACATAAATTTATTTTTAAAAAATAAATAAATACCGTAGTTATTCTGTAGTTAAATTAAAAGTATTCCATAGAAAATCCTTCGTTACCATACCCATTTTAAATGACCCGGGTGAAAGTTAACTACGGAATTTCCGTAGCCAAATAGCTACGGATTAATATTCCGTAGTTAATCAATTTTAGCGACGCGAATATCGCTATGGTTTATTTCCGTAGCAAATCCGTAGCTAATCATGTATTAGCTACGAATTAGCTACGGAATCGACCATAGCTAATAGGCGTTTTTCTTGTAGTGGGAAGAGATATTGGAAGGGAATTGAATACGAGAATTTGCCGCCCTATTGTTCTTGTTGCTCGAAGATTGTGCACCATAACGCTGATTACAAAGATGTCGCGCATCGTAAGGCTGACGTCAGCTTTGAGAGGGCAGACGTCACGCAAAAATAGCTGCCAAAAGCAATTGAAAATCCTTGGAAATTAAAGTCTGGTGCCGTGGCCGTAATAGAAAGGAGGCCGCCGGTGGTTACAGGGAATCAGAATGCTCTGCGGGGGGGGTAGGGTTGCTCGTCCCAGAACCACATGGGCATGAGGTTGCGGTTAATTATGACAATATCGGGTAAGAGACTACGTTGCCGCGTATTCCGATGGTAGATGGATCGGATTATCACAGTGAAATAGGGGTAGCTAGAGGTACCCCTGAGCCACAAGACATTCAAGATCATCAAGATCTTCAAGACCAACAACAAGTTCCAGAGGTCCAAGAACCTTCTTCTTTGATAAAAACCGATGACACATCGGTTAAGAAAGTAATGGATATTGAATAGGCGATTGAGGCGGAGGCGGCGGCTTTGGATGCTGTGCTGGGTGAGGGTTCATCGTTGGTGGCTGTCACGCTGCCTGAGACCGGGAGGACTGTGGCGGCGAACTTGCTTGAGGGAATCCCGTAGGGAATTCCCGTCGAGTCCGTTGTTTATGGTGGAGGATCGCGGATCTTCAGCACTATCGGATACTCCGGATTCTCAGGATCCGCAAGATCTTGAAGATTCGACACCCCGGCCGGTTACCCCATTCTCGGTTGGGCCTCAACTAGCATGCCCATCAACTTGGTTTGTAGAGAGCTCAAGCCCACTAGTTTCAAATGAGGTTGCTCTACAAGAGTTGGGCCTCGAACACAATTCAGCTCCGGTCCGACTTACATAAAAGGAAGTACTACATGCACAAGTTGCTAGCAATAAAAAAGACCCAAATTATTTGGAAGCTCCTTTCGAAGATAGACATAAATTATTTGCAAGCTTTCGGGACTTCAATAAAAGAATCAAGGGCTTAACTGTCGGGGGCCATGTTGATACAATTTCGTAAAGAGTAAGTCTCTTGGCAGATCTTCAGCAGGAGAATGATTTCCAAGATTTTATTTTTTGTTCGCACTCGCAAGGGTAAAAAGGGAAACATAAAAGCTCCTACTGAGCACCATATGGAGATTAGGTACAAACCTTCTAAAAGACGTTAGTTTTTACAACTCCTAATATTTATAGACTACTATGAACGAAGATTTGTTCCACCTTTTATTTGAGGGTAGGCAATGTCCCCTCCATGTTTGTTATTTGTTTTTACTTCAATAAAAATATTTTCTTTTAAAAAATATTGGGTTAGAAAAATCTGATCATGCAAATTGATAAGATTTTCAGATTTTTGTTGAGACAAGACATACATGATTATATTCCTTTTAATCTGATTTGGGATAAGATTTTCCTGAAATTTTGTCCGAAAATCAGATTCAAACGCTATTATATAAACAACATAAATTCGGCATATCAATCTCTCAAAAATACACTATACTTCTGCTATAATCATCTTCATTGTTCTTAACTTTCATACTCTCTTCCCATTTTAACCAAAAAAACACAATGAACAGCACGATTGTACCAAAACTTGAAGAATATTTTAAGCACAATTTTTAAGTAGTTGTATATCCTTCTACATGTCAAAACATGGTAACAAATTTTTAGAGTTTTTACAAGTATATGTTTGCTTTGTTAATTGTTAACACTTGTCTAAACAAAATTTTATTGTCTAACTTATACCATCAACGTTCATACGTTGGCTCCAGGACACTATAGTCGGAGTATTAGATAGCTTCTATTTCAAGAACTATTTGTACGCCAGAAATTGCAGCCTACATCAAATACAAATTAGAAGCAAATTTGTTTCCACGAGCCAATATCAAATAACCTTTAGATAACTTCCACTCTCCTCCTTCAAACACATTACGAAAATCATCATCATCAAGTTTTCCAACTGAGATCAAATTCAACCGGATATCTGGAGAGTGCTTGACCCATCTGAGAAGTAACTCACTGCCGTTACTAGTCTTCAAACACACATCACCTATGCCAATAACTGGTGACACGCCCTCATTGCCCATCCTAAGAGCTCCAAAGTTTCCAGGAGTGTAGGAACAGAAGAATTCTTTCTTTTTAGCAGCATGAAGTGAATCACCACTATCAACTACCCAGTCAGTGTCATGAGATGCATAATTAATCACATCCACATCATAAACAACAAAGAAATCCTCTGAAGTAGCAGTAGCAACAACATCAACACTGTTATCTTTCACTTCTGTATTAGCAGTAGCAACAACATCAACAATGTTATCTTTCACTTCTGTATTACCACCATTCTTCTTATCTTTCTTCCACTTGAAGCAATGTTTCTTGATGTGTCCTTTCTTTCCACAGTAATGACATTCCATATCCTTGAACCTTGATCTGGACTTGCTTCTGCTTTTATCTCTATTTCCATAATTCTTGTTCCTGTCACTCCCCCTATTTTCAGTAGCAAGGACATCTGAGTGAGAAGATGATGTCCCTGAATTAGATCTTCTAACCTCCTCATTCAAGATACCATCTCTAGAATACGCTAAAGACATGGCACCAACAGGAGCATTGTTAATATAAGAGGCCCGAAAACTTGATCATCAAGTTTAATACCAATATCAGATAACAGTCCATAAGCTCCTTCAAATTCATTGACATACTCCATTACAGGAGTGCCCTCTTTATATCTCAAATATATCAGCCGCTTCATACAAAACAACTTGTTGTTTCCAGATTTTGAGGCATATGTATTCTTAAGCTTTTCCCACAATTTCTTGGCATCTGTTTCCTTTAAAATAACATTCTTAACATTTTTGTCAACCCGACTTCTAATAAAAACGCAGACCTGGCGATGTTCAAAAGTCCATTCCGCATTAGATTTAGAATCAGGCTTCGAACCAAAGATGGGTGCATAAAAACCTTTAACATATAACAAATCTTCCATCTCAGTACTCCAACAATGATAATTTTTACCATTCAAACGAGTCATCTGGCTCATATTCGGTTCCATATTTTAGACAAGCAGATAATCACACAACAACCTGGCTCTGATACCACTATATTGGGGAGAAACCACAATACAGTCCAAGCAACCGAACAAACAAGATCAAATATGCTTGGAAAAATATCTCCCAAGCTTGAATAAAAATGTAGGACACCAAACAATAATTCCAAAACCCTTAGATGACAGTTGCGAATGCAGCGGAACAATAATAATGGAGCAAGTAAATGAAAGATAAATCAAGCAAACAACACCAACAATTTTACGTGGAAAACCTCTTCAAATCGAAGAGTAAAAACCACGAGACCTTCGGGTCCACTCCAAAAGCTTCACTATAAATCAAGAGAGGTTACAAAAGAGTATCTACACCAATATGTGTAAACTCAAACCAACAAGAAAGCTAAAACTTCATCAACAACATAAAAGAGATGAGAATAGAGAAAATTTCACCCAGAAAATAGGACACTGTTCAGACGACCATAACTCGGAATCAGCAAGTTGAAATCCTAATCCCACCGTCCAGAATGCATTCCAATGAGTCTTCTACCTCCAGTTAAAATTTGAGAGCATTTCGACAACAAATGACCGTCCGATCGAAAGAAATCCCAAAACTGTGCTGGCAGAAAAATAGCTGCGAAAATCTCCTTTTTTTCTCCAAACTCACTGTTTCTTCTCTCTCTTAAATTATAATAGAGGAGCAAAAAAAAAACCAAGGGTTTTATAACATGTTGGGTTGGGCTATGGGCTCTTCTTCAAGACCCACAAAGGAGGGAAAATATTACATGGCCCAACAAATCTGCCCCTTTTCCCGACTATGTGAAAGTTTCAAATCTCTTGCCATCCCGGCAAGAGTACAACACACATCAAACTTCCACCTAGGCAATGCCTTAGTCATCATATCAGCCCCATTATCATCAGTATGAACTTTTGCAAGCTCCAACAACTTATCATCTAACACTTTACGTATCCAATGATACCTCACAACAATGGGTTTAGATTTAGAATGAAAGGTTGAGTTCTTACCAAGATGAAATGCATTTTGACTATCACAAAGTAGAACATACTTAGATTAAGAGTGTCCAATTTCCTTGAGAAATTTCTTCATCCAAAGCAACTCTTTACAACCTTCAGTCGCTGTAATGAACTAAGCTTCAGTGGTAGACAAAGCGACACATTTCTGCAATCGAGATTTCCATGAAACAGCTCCCCCTGCAAAGGTAATCAAGTAGCCTGAAGTAGATTTCCTGGTATCAACATCCCCAGCCATATCTGAATCCGTGTAGCCTTCAAGAATAGATTTCTCATTGCCAAAACAGAGTCTCAGATTAGAACTTCCACGGAGATATCTCAAAATCCATTTCAACGCTTCCCAATGTTTTCTTCCTGGTTTTGAAAGAAAACGGCTGACAACACCAACAGCATGAACAATATCAGGCCTCGTGCAAACCATAGCACACATCAAACTACCAACTGCTGAAGCATAAGGAACTTTCTCTATCTCTTTCTTCTCATCATCAGCAGAGGGGCATTGCTTGACACTCAATTTGAAGTGACTAGCAAGTGGAGTGCTAACAACTTTGGCCTTATCCATTCTCGAATCTCTGGAGCACCTTCTCAATGAAGCTCTCTTGAGATAACCAAAGCTTCCTTACATTCCTATCACGAGTGATTTTCACTCCAAGAATTTACTTTGCTGGTCCCAAGTCTTTCATGGCAAAAGACTTGGTCAATTCCTGCTTCAAATGTGCAATCCTGGAAGCATTCTTACCAACAATAAGCATATAATCAACATAAAGCAAAAGTATGATAAAATCATCATCAGAAAACTTTTGCACAAATACACAATGGTCAGAATTAGTCTTCTTGAAGCCATTCTTCGTCATAAACGACTCAAACTTCTTGTACCATTGTCTCGGTGCTTGTTTCAAGCCATATAAACTTTTCTTCAACCCGCAGACATGTTCTTCTTTTCCTTTAACCTGAAAACCTTCAGGTTGTTCCATATAAATTTCCTCCTCAAGATCACCATGAAGAAAAGCTGTCTTCACATCCATCTGCTCAACCTCTAAATCAAGGCTTGCAGCCAAACTAAGCACAGTTCTGATAGAAGACATTTTAACAACAGGAGAAAATATTTCTGAGAAGTCTATTCCCTTTCTTTGACCAAACCCTTTGGCAACAATTCTAGCTTTAGGACATGGATTTGGAGAGTGCTCTTGCGGCTTCCATCTGTAAACCCACCTATTCTTCAAAGCTTTCTTGCCCTTTGGCAACTTCACTAACTCAAAGGTGTGATTGTCATAGAGAGACTTCATTTCATCTTCCATTGCACTTAACCACTGATCTTTCTGCTCACTTCCCATGGCCTCCTGAAAGCTCTCTGGTTCTTCCCCATCAGTCATCAACACATACTGATCAAGAGGATACAAAGTATTATCCTTTCTGACTCTAGTAGACCTCCTAGGTAGTGCAACTTGTGGTTCCTCTGGAAAATCTGGAACTGCTGGAACATGATCATTTGTATCAGCATCATCTGGAACAACTGGAACATGATCATCAACATTATCATCATCTAAGATCTCAATATTAGCTGCATTCGGTTCCATCTCTGTCTGAGCTTGCTCCTCAACTGTAACAGGTAAACGGTGAAGAATATCCCTGTTCAAATCAACAAGATCCTGACCTGTGACCCTGTCTGTGGAGCTTTCTCAACATTCTTGATAGTATGGTCTTCACAGAATACCACATCTCTCTGCTTCTGATAAGTTTCTTCCCAACTGGATCATACAACTTGTATCCAAACTCATCCTGGCCATAACCCAGAAAGATACACTTTCTAGTCTTGGTATACAGTTTAGACCTTTCATCTTTTGGAACATGAACAAAGGCCTTACAACCAAAGACTCTCAAATAATCATAAGAAGACTTCTTACCTGACCAAACATTCTCTGAAACATCTCCATTTAGAGCAACTGCAGGAGACTGTAAAACACAAGAGAGAGGGGGGGGGTGAATTGGGTTTTAATCAAACTTGTAAACTTTTCTGAATTAAGCAAGGCTAGTGCAAGTTTGAGCAAAATGAACAAAAGCAAAACGAAAGCCAATCACAAGACAAAGGATTTATAGTGTTTCGATTCACTTAGAATCTACATCCACTACCTTGAGCCGCACCCAAGGATTTTCAACAACTTCACTAAGAAGGATATTACACTTGTGGATAACTCAATAAGAGTTTTACAAGACAACCACAATACACCAAATCAATAAGAGAGCTCGCCCACACTAAGTAGGACTTTCAATACAACAATAACCCTATCACTAAGAAAGGGAATGAGATGGTTTAAGAGAAATGTTGTTCACTCTTCTAAGTGAAAGATAGATACATTTGAAGTACAAGAATAATCAGCTCTTAGAACATAAGATGCACACTCTTTGTCTTGCTTTAGAAAAAATCACTTTTGAAAGATTTAGATCAAAGAGATGAAGAGCGTTTTCATTGAAAGTATTTTAGACTTGATAAGAAATCAATGTATATTTGATGTGCAAGCCTTAGAGTCATTCTTAAGCATTAGAGCTTTTATACATTTCAAAAAATGCTGAAAAAATGACTCTGCAACGGTCATATAACGGCTAGTAACAGTGCTGTTAGGTTGATCCGAGATTAGCTTCGGATGATCCGACCTTCACTTAGGTCGACCGAACCTATTGATCCCAAAAACTCAACTCTCTGTTTCTAGTTCGGCTGATCCGAGAAAAGCTCGGATGATCCGACTTTCCTGAGCTTGAGAGATGTTGATTTTTCACTTGTTTTGAAATCTTTTGAAGTCTAAAAGGTTTTCCCAAAAGGTAACAAGTAAGAAAATTTGGAAGACCGTTTTAAAAGACTTAGACTTTGAAATCAAAGGCTTTTGAAATAAGAACATATAAGGATCAGTTTGAAACTTAGCCTTTTGAAAACGTGTTTATGATGCATGCAATACTAGAGTGTTGTACGCTTAAGTTCATTAAGAGCATTGGTTAGAGCTTATAAGATAAAGACTTATAAAGACAAAGCTATCCTAACCAAACCTAAGTCTTCAATCTTCAATCTCGATGAGATGTGCCTTTAAGTATAACTTTGAATCTTGATCATGGCTTGATTGAAGTACTTAGAGCTTCCATTATGACTTCCGATATTCTTTCACAAAGATTGAGAGCATTAGACACAATATCAAATGTTTGTCCATTATCAAAAACTGAGTTTGTTCGCCCTTAGGGCTTACAATCTCCCCCTTTTTCATTATGACAAACTTTGCTGTAATAAGATAGAATATGGACAACATTAAGAACAAGGAAGCATGGCAAAAATACAAAGATGAACTAAGAACAAATACTAGTGCTTTAGAAGATAAAACCCGGAAAACAAAAGCACTAGCATGATAACTTCTTTTTGCCATAAGCATCTAGGGACTCTTAGAAGAGCCCTATAACCCAACCAACCTCCTTTCCTCCTTCCTTCCATATTAAATGTTTTGAGAGATAAGATATATAAAAAGCTCCCCCTCAAAACATGCCAGGAAAAGATTTTTTATAAGGATAAAAAAAAAAAGTTAAGAAAACTCCCTTATGGTTCAGCAGTTTACAGAAGCCAAACAAAATTTCAATCTCGAAACTGCAAGGAGTTCGGATGATCCGAGATTATGGTCATGGACTTCGGTCGACCGAACTCTGTCAAAAATTCTGCAGCACTTTGTTGCAACTGAGCTGTCCTGAAAGTTTTACTTTCTCACAAATCCAACAGTCAGTTATAAACACAATAATCATAAAGATAAGCAATGATAGCATAATGATAAGCAAGGATAATCAAGATAAACACTATTTTTCTCCCCCTTTGACATAATCAAAAAGACATCAAACATCATAAAAGTTCCAAAAATAAAGAAAGTTTCAAGTTTCAACTTTGATCGTCTACAACAGTACTTGAAAGGCTTAACACCTTGATACCAATTTCAACTGTGTGATTCCGAGGCAACGCCTGAGGTATACAAATCTTTCTGTGCCAAGGGGCTTGGTCAAAATATCTGCAAGTTGTTCATTCGTGCTTATGAAATATATGCAACATCACCTTTAGCAACGTGATCTCTAATGAAATGAAGCTTGATTTCTATATGTTTAGTCCTAGAATAATGTATGGGATTCTTTAGGACATGCTTGAAATCTAGCACATAAGCATAAGGCAAACATAATATCCGGCCTACTAGCGGTAAGATAAAGAAGAGAGCCAATCATACCTCTATACCTTGTTTCATCTACCGGTTTACCTTTTTCATCCTTGTCAAGCTTGATGGTTGCACTCATCGGTGTTTTTGCTTTCTTTTGCACCATACATTCCAAACCGTTTAAGTAGTTCTTTAGTGTACTTGGCTTGGTTGATGAAAATTCCTTCATTTGTTTGTTTGATTTGTAAACAAAGGAAATAGTTGAGCTCTCCCATCATGCTCATCTCAAATTCATCTTGCATTAGTTTAGCAAAATCTTCACAAAGTACTTCATAAGTTGAGCCAAAAAAAAATGACATTAACATATATTTGCACAAGTAAGATGTCATGAGATGCATTTGTTTTAATGAAAAGGGTGGTGTCAACAAGACCTCTTGAAAAACCAATAGAAATGAGAAACTTGCTCAAACACTCATACCAAGCACGAGGAGTTTGTTTTAAACCATACATTGCTTTTGTAAGTTTGAAAACATGGTTTGGAAATTTTTCATGCACAAAACCGGGAGGTTGTTCAACATATACTTCCTCCTCAATAAAGCCATTTAGAAATGCACTTTTCACATCCATTTGAAATAGTTTATGATGCGAAATTTGCAAGTGCACAAATATCAACAAGTAATAAAGTAGTAAGTACAAGATCGTTCCCAACGAAGATTGTTTATCTAACTGGAAAATTATCTTACTTATAACCTAACTTAAACCAAAATAAGGATGAATTTAATTAAGTAAAGCTAAGAATAAATAACAATT
The DNA here is from genome assembly GCA_026122235.1 of Vinca minor. Taxonomy (NCBI): domain Eukaryota; kingdom Viridiplantae; phylum Streptophyta; class Magnoliopsida; order Gentianales; family Apocynaceae; genus Vinca; species Vinca minor. Next base: position 2,915,010 of record JAOCZM010000230.1, read on the forward strand.
GAAATAAATTAAAGATGCATTTAAAAGAGAGAAAATAAATGTAACGAATGGACTAAGACACCTCTAATCCAGTCTACTCCTTTTATAGAAAACAAATGATTCCTTAATTTAAGTCTCAACTAGGTTAATGGTAGAAATTCCCGAATATAAGCTAGACCCAATCTCTTGGCGAAAAGCTCCTAGTCTTAGAGAATAAATCGATCGTATCTCTACGTGATTTTAAGACCTAAAACCGCATAAAACTCGTGGACTTTCCCTAGCTTTTGTTTCCTACTCGCTAGAAACCACACAAGGAAATCGAATCTATCTCTAGTCAATTTTACGTCATGTTGTTATTATCCGTGATCCAATTAAATATAGAACTTCTCAGCCTCTACAAGTAATTTAGATTCATGCAATAATTGATCAGAAAATCGCAAGCATTAAGATTAAATAATAACAATTAACCGCATTGTCGAGATACATAAATTAATAAAAATCAAATATATCCATAAAAGTTTCGACCTTCAAAGAAGGTCTTAGTCACAACAAAATTAGCTAAAACTAAACATAAATAAAAATAATAAAAGAAATAGCCTGATGCCGAAACGATCTACGAGTTTGGAGCTCCGCGATCACTTGCTCCACGGTTTGGCCGAGATGGCCTGGATGGCCGAGCCTTCAATGAATGGTTGTACCAGAGATATTGAATGAATGGTATATACAAGGATGCTCTTTAAAGTTGAGGAATGCTGCCTTTATATAGGCGTTGAGTTGCCTATCAATACAAGTCCTAGTATGATTCCAATTGCATTATTTATCAATTTCCAAATGCCATAAGGAGTCCAATTCATGTCAACTGTTTTTGGCTTCTTCCTAATTGGAATTGAATTCCAATTCTTCAATCTTTTATTCCAAGTTGGATTCGATGACTTTTTAGCACATGCCAAATATAAATTTTCTTTTCCTTTAATGTCCAAAATGTCTTTAACCTGTATCAAATATTAGGGAATTAGTGAATTGAATCAAATAAAATTAATAAGAACATTGTTAGGCATATTCACTCATAAAGACTAATTTAATATATTAATTTCTCTCAATTAAGCTCAAAACAAATATGAAAATATACAAGATAATGGTAAAATATAGGCTCATCAACTACCCTCCACTTAAGATTTTGATCGTCCTCGAGCAAACAAAACAATTCACAGGAAGAAGGACCACTTAGAAAAATTTATCTTCCCTTTAATCTCAACGCTCTCGTTACTAGCTTCAAAAATTCGCCACAGATATTAACCAAAAAGTTCCAATCCAAATATAACAATAAATATAACAAAGCTAATAGACTCTTATTATGAAGACTTGAGACATACTATGACAATACCATGGACTTGAATCAACACTTAAACCGGTATTATGCAGTAAAAAAAAACTTTCTTGATAATAATAACACAATGATAGCCTTGTTAAGTTACATACTCTCCACTAATGAAGACAAATCAATCCACTTGAGTCTATTAGGACTTTTTGGCTTATAATGTTAGGCTAGGGAATTGGCTATGAAACGAAGTGATAGGATATTCAAAATTGAGAGAGAAAAAGTAAAGATAAACATGCTTATTATAACAAGATTTTACCACGTAACATTTTTTTCTTCCCAAACATACTCAAATTCACACTTTGTCTCCATGTATTTTCGAGAATTTAAAGAACAAGAACCATTGAGAATTCACTTTAGCACCCATCCAAAAGAAAACTTCATAATATCTCGATGTATGAACTCATCGTCTTCTTTTTACTTTTTTTTCTTTTTTCTTTTTTTTTCAAACGAACTCATAACTTCCACAATCAATTTCAAATTCTTTGCACAACAAATCTCAAGTCAAGATCATCTTCTCATAACTTTACTAATAAGCTCAAAATATTTCTTGTAAAATAAACATGCACTTTCCTCTCTCATAAGGGAATGTAAAATATTATTTGTGGGTTCAGGGTAGGTTAATGAGGCTAACGAGATGATAATTAATTGAATGGCGGTTTCAACCATTCTTATCAAAAGAACTGAGAAAGCTTGGGGGTACTAGAGATATAATGTAAATTGGAAAAGCTAGAAAGGCTCAAACGGTTCAAAGAGATGCCTAATTTCATCCACCAAGCAAATCGAAAAGTCTTAAAAATTTCGCCTCGAGTATGTAATTCAACAAGTTCTAGTTTGTGAAGATATTGACAAAATTGTGCCATTAACCACGTAATAAAAATCTAAGTATCTTCATCAATTCACAAGGATCATGGCAAAGCTAACTCAAGTTTCATATTAAGATTAAATTAGCAAGGAAATATTTAAGATTATATTCATCAATCACATTTTAGTCTGTATCAATAGAGAATCATATCAACTTGCTCTAAGAATATCAAGACAAAAATTCATGCTCAAAAAAATCTCTTAATTTTTCAGATATTTTTTTTTTCAAAAAATAAAGCTTTAAAACCATAAAAATCTGAATTTTGAAAAATTTCAGCAATAAACCAAATCTCCACCCCCCACTTAAGAATAAACATTGTCCTCAATGTTTGAAAATAAGAAAACACAAAGGAAGGGTTAAGAAACTTAGCCGGATAATTGAAGCATTTTGGAGAGCGGATTATGAAAAGAACGCCATCGTAACATCACCAAGGCTCAAGTAATTTCCTACAAAAGATAGAAAAAATAAATAAGTAAATAAAAACAAACTAAAATAATTTTTGGAGTTTTTTAATTTTTTTTTTAATTTTTTTGGGGACAAGAAGAATCAAGAAAAATCAAAGAAATCTAAAATAAATTTAGATTTCTAAGAAGAAAAAAACTTGACACTCCGACAATAAAAAGACTCAAAAGAGAAAGGTTAATAATAGTTCTCGTTTATAGTCTCGAGCTTGACTTCCTTTATATACTCAATCAGGAGGACGATCAAGAAGGCAAGTGTTTCCTCCAACATTCACCCCTTTTACACGATTCTTCACTTTGTAGCCTTTAAAAGCAAACCTCTTTTGCTTTACACTATCTTTAAAAACCTTTGATAAATTTCTTTTTCTCTCTTTGAAAGGTTTATGCCATTCTCCGCCTAGTTTTCCTGCGATATACTTAGAAGAAGAATCATCCAATAAAACATCAATAACATAAATAGAACATAAGAATTCTCCTTTTGAAAAATTATTTAAAGATTTAAATATATTAAAAGGCACATAATTTACTCCAACATTTAATGAAAAAGGAAGAGATTTAATATCAATATTATTATTTTCTTCCTTACCTTCCTTACCTTTTTCATCTTGTGAATTTTGGATAAGTGGAGAATTCTCGACTACATAATCTTTCTCAAGCTTAATAGACTCAACCTCAACATTTAATGAATGATGATTAACAACTTCAGGAAAAGGAAGAGATTTAATATCAACATCACCATTGTTACCTTCCTTACCTTCCTTACCTTTTTCACCTTGTAGATTTTGGATAAGTGGATAATGCTCGATTTCATCATCTTCCTCAAGCGTAGTAGGCTCAATCTCTAGATCTTGCTCTAATGTACTTTCATCTATTAGTGTGGTTTCCTCCAACTCATTAGGATGCTCATCTGTATCACATGGAAGGTCTTCTTTAATAAAATCAAATTTAATTCCCAATTGAGCTCCCATGGTTGCTATTGCTGCCTCAAAATCCTCTTTGGAGATTTGTATGCGTCCGCTCATCTTGTTTGAATCCTCCATAATTTTAGCAGACTCTTTCTTGAGATAAAAAAATAAAATAAAATAAAAAATAAATAAGTAAATATAAAATAAAATAAATAAAAATAAAATATATAAAAAATCAAGCAAATAATAAAATAAAGTAAAGTTTAAACTTAGGTATAGTAATATAATTCTACACTAGATAAAAACAATCCCCGGCAACGGCGCCAAAAACTTGATGCGAAATTTGCAAGTGCACAAATATCAACAAGTAATAAAGTAGTAAGTACAAGATCGTTCCCAACGAAGATTGTTTATCTAACTGGAAAATTATCTTACTTATAACCTAACTTAAACCAAAATAAGGATGAATTTAATTAAGTAAAGCTAAGAATAAATAACAATTGAAATAAATTAAAGATGCATTTAAAAGAGAGAAAATAAATGTAACGAATGGACTAAGACACCTCTAATCCAGTCTACTCCTTTTATAGAAAACAAATGATTCCTTAATTTAAGTCTCAACTAGGTTAATGGTAGAAATTCCCGAATATAAGCTAGACCCAATCTCTTGGCGAAAAGCTCCTAGTCTTAGAGAATAAATCAGTCGTATCTCTACGTGATTTTAAGACCTAAAACCGCATAAAACTCTGTGGACTTTCCCTAGCTTTTGTTTCCTACTCGCTAGAAACCACACAAGGAAATCGAATCTATCTCTAGTCAATTTTACGTCATGTTGTTATTATCCGTGATCCAATTAAATATAGAACTTCTCAGCCTCTACAAGTAATTTAGATTCATGCAATAATTGATCAGAAAATCGCAAGCATTAAGATTAAATAATAACAATTAACCGCATTGTCGAGATACATAAATTAATAAAAATCAAATATATCCATAAAAGTTTCGACCTTCAAAGAAGGTCTTAGTCACAACAAAATTAGCTAAAACTAAACATAAATAAAAATAATAAAAGAAATAGCCTGATGCCGAAACGATCTACGAGTTTGGAGCTCCGCGATCACTTGCTCCACGGTTTGGCCGAGATGGCCTGGATGACCGAGCCTTCAATGAATGGTTGTACCAGAGATATTGAATGAATGGTATATACAAGAATGCTCTTTAAAGTTGAGGAATGCTGCCTTTATATAGGCGTTGAGTTGCCTATCAATACAAGTCCTAGTATGATTCCAATTGCATTATTTATCAATTTCCAAATGCCATAAGGAGTCCAATTCATGTCAACTGTTTTTGGCTTCTTCCTAATTGGAATTGAATTCCAATTCTTCAATCTTTTATTCCAAGTTGGATTCGATGACATTTTAGCACATGCCAAATATAAATTTTCTTTTCCTTTAATGTCCAAAATGCCTTTAACCTGTATCAAATATTAGGGAATTAGTGAATTGAATCAAATAAAATTAATAAGAACATTGTTAGGCATATTCACTCATAAAGACTAATTTAATATATTAATTTCTCTCAATTAAGCTCAAAACAAATATGAAAATATACAAGATAATGGTAAAATATAGGCTCATCAGTTTAATACTTTTAAAACACACAAAGGCAAGAAGCATTCTAATAGATTCAAGTCTAGCTACGGGGGCAAAAGTTTCCTCAAAATCAATGCCCTCATCTTGATTGAATCCTTGAGCAACAAGTCTAGCTTTGTTTCTTATAATCTCCCCAAGCTCATCAAGTTTATTACGAAAAATCCATTTTGTTCCAATAATGAGGCGATCAATAGGTCTAGGGACTAAAGTCCAAACTTGATTTCTGTCAAATTGATTGAGTTCCTCTTGCATAGCCAAAATCCCAAAAGTAATAAATATAAAGCTTCATGAAAGTTCTTAGGTTCTATAGAAGAAAGTAAAGCAAGATTATCTATGAAATACCGCCTTGTTTTGACGCCAACGGATGAATCACCAATGATTTGCTCTTGAGGGTGACCTTGCTTGTATATCCAATCCTTTGGTAGCTCATTTGTTGAAGGATCATTGCTTTGAGTGACTTGGTGATCATCTAGAGTAGTTTCAATGTCCTCCTTATCCTTTGAAGGATTTCATTTACACTTTCCAAGGGCATATCTATAACATCATCATCTTTTCTAGGCAAGTAGATGTTAGATTCATCAAAAGACACATGCATGGATTCTTCAATACACAAGGTTCTTTTATTATATACCTTATAAGCCTTTTTGTTTGTTTTCCAAAGTGACAAGCATCACAAAGACGGTTTTTCTCATATTTCACTTTTGGAAGCCCACGTACTAGCTCTTTAGAGGAAAGAGTATTTAAGAGATCCATGCTCACATGACCAAGCCTACGGTGCCATAAGAATGCATCATCTTCATTTATGGATAAGCATTTAAAATCGCATGCAACAAGATCATCTAATGACAACATATAAACATTACCGGTTCTATTAGCAACAAGCACTTTTTCATGAGAAGAGCTATCAATAATAGAGCAAGCCTTTTTGCTAAACATAACATCAAAACCATTATCACAAAGTTGGCTAATACTAAGCAAATTATATTTGAGGCTATCAACAAGAAGAACATGCTTAACAAGAGTTGATGAACCTTTACCAACATTTCCAATGCCAAGGATTCTACCCTTCTTTTTGTCACCAAACGTGATATAACCTTCATAGATAGGTTCCATGTCTTTGACTAATGAGGCATCTCCGGTCATGTGGCAAAATCATACACATTGAGACATCATATTTCCGGAGCATCCCTTTAACTTACAAGAACCTATAAGAGCAAAGGAAGAGTAACTTTTGGTACCCACTTTTGTTTGGGTCCATGGGGGTTAGTTGAAGTATGCTTAACTCTCCAAATGGGTTTTACTCCCCTTTCAATCTTTTTCTTCACATAACATCTAACACTAGTGTGACCATATTTTCCACAATAAGTGCAACAAATATGTGACTCAAAAGATTTGTGAACATGCTTAACAAATCTATTTGCCCTATGTGGCGTTCTAGCATTCACAACACGATTCTTAGGTATATGAGAAGAGCTAGCAATAACAACATGATTAGCAATATAACCAAGACCATGTTTATCATGAGAAGCACGTTGCATACCAAGAATTTGATCAAGATTTTTCTTACCCTTAGTAAAGTTTTCAACAAGAAAGGTAAGGTCATTAACTTTGTTCTTCAAATGATCAAACTCAACAAGTTTGTTTTCAAGGGATGACAATTTAACACAAGCATCTTTGTATTGTAATGAATATGTTTTACAAGTAGTAATAAGACTCTCATTTTCAGATTTCAAACAATTAACATCATCACACAACTTATTATTATCATCAAACACCTTAGATCTTTCTTCAAGCAAAGATTCAATTTTAAGCTTCATATATTTGTTTTGCTTTGCACATTTTTTCAATTGATCATACATATCACATAAAAGCTCATTAGGATCATCCTCATCATCATCAAAAGAATTTGAAGTGGAGGGAGAAAGATGTACCTCATTACCAAATGCCATAAGACACATGTGGTCTTTTTCTTCTTGATCATCATCACTTCCTTCTTCATCCCAAAGGCTTAACATGCACTTTGAGTTTTTGAGATTAAAGAACAATTTCTCTTCCTCTTCATGATTAATGATGGAATCAAGACCAATACCCTTTTTAGGAACATTTTTCATTTTCTTCATCTCGAAGGTGAGTAGAGAGTCAATAAGTTCCTCCGTTGAATATGTCTTTAAGTCCTTGGCTTCTTCAATGGCAAGAGCTTTTGTTTCCCAACTTTTAGGAAGAGAATTGAGAATCTTCCTATTCATCTCACCCATAGTGTAATCTTTACCATAGGACTTCAAGTCATTTATCACATTGTCGAATCTAGTATTCATCTCATTGATTGATTCAATTGGCTTCATGGAGAATAAATCATATTCTCTAACTAGCGAGTTCAACCTTGACTCCTTGACTTGATTTGTGCCTTCATGAGTAACTTCAAGCATTTTCCACATAGTGTGGGCGGATTTGCTTCCACGGACACGGTTGTATTCATCTGGATTCAAGGCACAACTAAGAATGTTCATTGCCTTATAATTTCGAGTCATCTTCTTGGACTCAACTTCATTTAGCTCATGGTCTGACTTTGGAATTTGAACACCATCCACCACTTTCATAGGTACATATGGACCTTCTTCAAATATATGCCATAAAGAATAATCTATTGAGCACACATATAGCTTGAATCAGTTTTTCCAAGCATTATAGTTGTTTCCATCAAAGAGTGGTGGTCTGTTGGTGGAAGACCCCTCTAAGAAAGCTAAGGCGGAATTTCCGGCCATAATCTTTACTTCAAGCGATTAAGCTAAAGGTGAAGACGAGGCTCTGATACCCATTGTAAAACACAAGAGGGGGGGGGGGGTGAATTGGGTTTTAATCAAACTTGTAAACTTTTCCGAATCTAAGCAAGGCTAGTGTAAGTTTGAGCAAAATGAACAAAAGAAAAACGAAAGCCAATCACAAGACAAAGGATTTATAGTGGTTCGATTCACTTAGAATCTACATCCACTACCTTGAGCCGCACCCAAGGATTTTCAACAACTTCACTAAGAAGGATATTACACTTGTGGATAACTCACTAAGAGTTTTGCAAGACAATCACAATACACCAACTCAATAAGAGAGCTCGCCCACACTAAGTAGGACTTTCAATACAACAATAACCCTATCACTAAGAAAGGGAATGAGATGGTTTAAGAGAAAGGTTGTTCACTCTTCTAAGTGAAAGATAGATACCTTTGAAGTATAAGAATAATCAGCTCTTAGAACATAAGATGCACACTCTTTGTCTAGCTTTAGAAAAAATCACTTTTGAATGATTTAGATCATAGAGATGAAGAGCATTTTCATTGAAAGTATTTTAGACTTGATAAGAAATCAATGTATATTTGATTTGCAAGCCTTAGAGTCATTCTTAAGCATTAGAGCTTTCATACATTTCAAAAAATGCTGAAAAAACGACTCTGCAACGGTCATATATGTACTTTTTCAAGCTCCAACAACTTATCATCTAACACTTCACGTATCCAATGATACCTCACATCAATGGGTTTAGATTTAGAATGAAAGGTTGAGTTCTTACCAAGATGAAATGCATTTTGACTATCACAAAGTAGCACATACTTAGATTAAGAGTGTCCAATTTCCTTGAGAAATTTCTTCATCCAAAGCAACTCTTTACAACCTTCAGTCGCTGTAATGAACTCAGCTTCAGTGGTAGACAAAGCGACACATTTCTGCAATCGAGATTTCCATGAAACAGCTCCCCCTGCAAAGGTAATCAAGTAGCCTGAAGTAGATTTCCTGGTATCAACATCCCCAGCCATATCTGAATCCGTGTAGCCTTCAAGAATAGATTTCTCATTGCCAAAACAAAGTCTCAGATTAGAACTTCCACGGAGATATCTCAAAATCCATTTCAACGCTTCCCAATGTTTTCTTCCTGGTTTTGAAAGAAAACGGCTGACAACACCAACAGCATGAACAATATCAGGCCTCGTGCAAACCATAGCACACATCAAACTACCAACTGCTGAAGCATAAGGAACTTTCTCTACCTCTTTCTTCTCATCATCAGTAGAGGGGCATTGCTTGACACTCAATTTGAAGTGGCTAGCAAGTGGAGTGCTAACAACTTTGGCCTTATACATTCTGAATCTCTGGAGCACCTTCTCAATGAAGCTCTCTTGAGATAACTAAAGTTTCTTTACATTCCCATCACGAGTGATTTTCACTCCAAGAATTTACTTTGCTGGTCCCAAGTCTTTCATGGCAAAAGACTTGGTCAATTCCTGCTTCAAATGTGCAATCCTGGAAGCATTCTTACCAACAATAAGCATATAATCAACATAAAGCAAAAGTATGATAAAATCATCATCAGAAAACTTTTGCACAAATACACAATGGTCAGAATTAGTCTTCTTGAAGCCATTCTTCCTCATAAACGACTCAAACTTCTTGTACCATTGTCTCGGTGCTTGTTCCAAGCCATATAAACTTTTCTTCAACCTGCAGACATGTTCTTCTTTTCCTTTAACCTGAAAACCTTCAGGTTGTACCATATAAATTTCCTCCTCAAGATCACCATGAAGAAAAGCTGTCTTCACATCCATCTGCTCAACCTCTAAATCAAGGCTTGCAGCCAAACTAAGCACAGTTCTGATAGAAGACATTTTAACAACAGGAGAAAATATTTCTGAGAAGTCTATTCCCTTTCTTTGACCAAACCCTTTGGCAACAATTCTAGCTTTAGGACATGGATTTGGAGAGTGCTCTTGCGGCTTCCATCTGTAAACCCACCTATTCTTCAAAGCTTTCTTGCCCTTTGGCAACTTCACTAACTCAAAGGTGTGATTGTCATAGAGAGACTTCATTTCATCTTCCATTGCACTTAACCACTGATCTTTCTGCTCACTTCCCATGGCCTCCTGAAATCTCTCTGGTTCTTCCCCATCAGTCATCAACACATACTGATCAAGAGGATACAAAGTATTATCCTTTCTGACTCTAGTAGACCTCCTAGGTAGTGCAACTTGTGGTTCCTCTGGAAAATCTGGAACTGCTGGAACCTGATCATTTGTATCAACATCATCTGGAACAGCTGGAACATGATCATCAACATTATCATCATCTAAGATCTCAATATTAGCTGCATTCGGTTCCATCTCTGTCTGAGCTTGCACCTCAACTGTAACAGGTAAACGGTGAAGAATATCCCTGTTCAAATCAACAAGATCCTGAACCTGTGACCCTGTCTGTGGAGCTTTCTCAACATCCTTGATAGTATGGTCTTCACAGAATACCACATCTCTCTGCTTCTGATAAGTTTCTTCCCAACTGGATCATACAACTTGTATCCAAACTCATCCTGGCCATAACCCAGAAAGATACACTGTCTAGTCTTGGTATCCAGTTTAGACCTTTCATCTTTTGGAACATGAACAAAGACTTTACAACCAAAGACTCTCAAATGATCATAAGAAGTCTTCTTACCTGACCAAACATTCTCTGAAACATCTCTATTTAGAGCAACTGCAGGAGACTGTAAAACACAAGAGTGGGGGGGGTGAATTGGGTTTTAATCAAACTTGTAAACTTTTTCGAATCTAAGCAAGGCTAGTGCAAGTTTGAGCAAAATGAACAAAAGAAAAACGAAAGCCAATCACAAGACAAAGGATTTATAGTGGTTCGATTCACTTAGAATCTACATCCACTACCTTGAGCCGCACCCAAGGATTTTCAACAACTTCACTAAGAAGGATATTACACTTGTGGGTAACTCAATAAGAGTTTTACAAGACAACCACAATACACCAACTCAATAAGAGAGCTCGCCCACACTAAGTAGGACTTTCAATACAACAATAACCCTATCACTAAGAAATGGAATGAGATGGTTTAAGAGAAAGGTTGTTCACTCTTCTAAGTGAAAGATAGATACATTTGAAGTACAAGAATAATCAGCTCTTAGAACATAAGATGCACACTCTTTGTCTTGCTTTAGAAAAAATCACTTTTGAATGATTTAGATCATAGAGATGAAGAGCATTTTCATTGAAAGTATTTTAGACTTGATAAGAAATCAATGTATATTTGATATGCAAGCCTTAGAGTCATTCTTAAGCATTAGAGCTTTAATACATTTCAAAAAATGCTGAAAAAATGACTCTGCAACGGTCATATAACGGCTAGTAACAGTGCTGTTAGGTTGATCCGAGATTAGCTTCGGATGATCTGACCTTCACTTAGGTCGACCGAACCTATTGATCCAAACCTTCTAAAAGACGTTAGTTTTTACAACTCCTAATATTTATAGACTACTATGAACAAAGATTTGTTCCACCTTTTATTTGAGGGTAGGCAAAGTCCCCTCCATGTTTGTTCTTTGTTTTTACTTCAATAAAAATACTTTCTTTTAAAAAAAAAATTGGGTTAGAAAAATCTTATCATACAAATTGATAAGATTTTCAGATTTTTGTTGAGACAAGACATACATGATTATATTCCTTTTAATCTGATTTGGGATAAGATTTTCCTGAAATTTTGTCCGAAAATCATATTCAAACACTATTATATAAACAACATAAATTCGGCATATCAGTCTCTCAAAAATACACTATACTTCTGCTATAATCATCTTCATTGTTCTTAACTTTCATACTCTCTTCCCATTTTAACCAAAAAAACACAATGAACAGCACGATTGTACCAAAACTTGAAGAATATTTTAAGCACAATTTTTAAGTAGTTGTATATCCTTCTACATGTCAAAACATGGTAACAAATTTTTAGAGTTTTTGCAAGTATATGTTTGCTTTGTTAATTGTTAACACTTGTCTAAACAAAATTTTATTGTCGAACTTATACCATCAACGTTCATACGTTGGCTCCAGGACACTGTAGTCGGAGTATTAGATAGCTTCTATTTCAAGAACGATTTGTAAGCCAGAAATCACAGCCTGCATCAAATACAAATTAGAAGCAAATTTGTTTCCACGAGCCAATATCAAATAACCTTTAGATAACTTCCCTCTCCTCCTTCAAACACATTACGAACACCATCATCATCAAGTTTTCCAACTGAGATCAAATTCAACCGGATATCTGGAGAGTGCTTGACACCTCTGAGAAGTAACTCACTGCCATTACTAGTCTTCAAACACACATCACCTATGCCAATAACTGGTGACACGCCCTTATTGCTCATCCTAAGAGCTCCAAAGTTTCCAGGAGTGTAGGAACAGAAGAATTCTTTCTTTTTAGCAACATGAAGTGAAGCACCACTATCCACTACCCAGTCAGTGTCATGAGATGCATAATTAATCACATCCTCATCATAAACAACAAAGAAATCCTCTGAAGTAGCAGTAGCAACAACATCAACACTGTTATCTTTCACTTCTGTATTACCGCCATTCTTCTTATCTTTCTTCCACTTGAAGCAATGTTTCTTGATGTGTCCTTTCTTTCCACAGCAATGACATTCCATATCCTTGAACCTTGATCTGGACTTGCTTCTGCTTTTATCTCTATTTCCATAAGTCTTGTTCATATCACTCCCCTATTTTCAGTAGCAAGGACATCTGAGTGAGAAGATGATGTCCCTGAATTAGATCTTCTAACCTCCTCATTCAAGATACCATCTCTAGCATACGCTAAAGACATGGCACCAACAGGAGCATTGTTAATATATGAGCATATCGACGATTGCTAGCTCTTATTTTTATAATATACATCAGTTCTCGAGCCCTAATGTTATCTGCTACATTTAAATGGGTTTGAGGTTGAATCATATCGTAGGGTTTTGTCACCTCTCCAACTATTTCTCAATTAGGAATGATTTTAAGTGGCTCAAGCACTTGCAATTATTAGGGGCGCGTTCTATTTGAATTTACATTTGATATAGGTGCTCCAATTGGATTGTGTAGTTAATTGGATTTGGCCGACCAATACTCGATTGGTCAAACCGATCCGGTTGAACCGGTTTGTTGAACCAGAAAACGGGTACAATCACCTGTTGAATGAGTCAAAACCGGCCATGTGAAGAGTGTGTAGTGGGTATTATGGAAGAGTAAAAAGAGGGGAAAGTGACTTAGTGGGTGAATTAGTTATCATCCCACTATTCATTTGTCTAGATAATTAAAATTTGATTATTAATTTCTCTCTAACACTCTCCTAAGGATACCGAATTTCCTAGAGAAATTACACCACCAAGAACATCAAAAGTTAGAAGAAAATTAGATTTTTCGTTCTTTCTTTTTCAGTTATATATATACCAAATTCCTGAAGACTGTCTTCAACCTTTGGATTTCTCTTACTACAATTAGAGACACGAATAACACGTTCAAGTTGATCGCGTGGATACTGTTAGAGACAGGAGTCGATTAGATCGATTGATATTAGGTGATTCCAGAAGCAAAATCAAACAGAAACTGTTTCTGTCAATCACACAATTTAAGGTAAATATCTTATATCAAAGTTCGTTGGTACTTACTCGTGAATGATCAAGTTAGAAATGAATTTCGCATTTTACTTTCCGCTGCAGTTTCTTGAGGAATCAGAAGTTCTTTCTTCTAGTGGTATCAGAGCCATTCACGAGTACCCCAATCGTTCTTTTATGCGTTTCTCGTTTATAGTAGATGTTTAATGCATGTCATATGATGTTTTATATTTTACAGAGTTCCATAAAAATTTGTTGAAAATATACCATATGAGATACGGATTGGGAAACGTCCAGCTTTGGACAAGCTCAGTCCTAAGTCGATCAAGTGCATATTTTTTGGGTATCCTAAGGAAACTAAATGATACTACTTCTACATTCCTAACGAGAACAAAGTGTTTGTTGCTCGAAAAAGAGTTTTTTGGAGAAATAATTTCTTTTTGGGAAAACTAGTGGGAGCCAAGTGGAGCTTAATGAATTTCCAGAACTTACTGAAGTTCAACCAAACACTGGTGATCAGATGGAATTTGGACAAGCTTTACAAGTTGTTGTGGAACCGGTTTAAAAAACACAAAGAGTTCGTAGGTCTAGTAGAATTCGTAGATCACCAGAGAAATTTGGATTTCTCGTGACAGAACATGGTGATGTTATGTTTATTGATCATGATGAGTCTACAACCTACAAAACAAGCAATTTCTACTCCAGATTCTGAGCCATGTCTAGAAGCCATAAGATCTGAAATGGATTCCATGTACACTAACCAGGCATAGATCTTGGTTGATCCACCTGAGGGGGGTTTTTAAATTAAAACCGACATGGAATAGCAGGATATTATGATTATGATTACGTTCAAATCTATTCGGATCTTGCTTGCAATAGCAGGATACTATGATTATGAGATATGGCAAATGAATGTCAAAACAGCTTTCCTTAATGGAAACCATGAAGAGGACATGTATATGATACAACCCGAAGGTTTTATCGATCCAAATAATGTCAACAAAGTATGTAAACCAAACAAGTCCATTTATAGACTAAAGCAAGCTTCTAGAAGCTGAAATCGATGTTTTGACGAAGTCGTACCCGAGTTCGATTTTATAAAGAATGCTGATGAACCTTGTTCTTATAAAATGTTTAGTGGAACCTCAGTAGTGTTCCAAATTTTGTATGTGGATAACATACTGCATATAGGGGATGACATTCCAACATTGGAATCTGTAAAGATCTGGTTGGGGCAATGTTTCTCTAAGAAGGACTTAGGTGAAATAAGCTTCATCTTAGGGGTCAAGATCTATAGAGATAGACCACGTAGACTCATTGGCCTAAGTCACAGTACGTATATAGACAAAATGCTAAATCAGTTTAGCATGCAAAAGTCCAAGAAGAGTCGTTGTCCTACAACACTTGGTACGATTCTTTCAAGACAACAGTGTGCTATGACACTGGATGAGAAAGAACGCATGAGTGAGATTCCATATGCTTTAGTAATTGGATCTATCATCTATGCCATCTTGTATACTCGCCTAGATGTCTCATATACTTTGAGTATAACGAGTAGCACTACAAGAAAACAGTTAAATAGCGACTGAATTTAGCGACCGAATTTTTTGTCACAAATTTAACGACCGAATAGAAACCAATAACAAGTCGGTCGTTCTTACGTCGCCCATCCGTCGGCCACTTGGGTCCTGTTGACCAAATTGAAACGGTGTCGTTTTGTTGACTCTTAACACCCGAATACCGACGGATATTAACGACCGTTTACAAACGAAATATATTAGGACCGAATACCAACGGAAAATAACGACCGAATGCCGACGGAAAACATAACGTTGTTTATTTATATAGTAATAAATGAGGGACACAAAACGACGTCGTTTAGTTTATTTTAACGACCTATTACAGACGAAATTTAACGACCTCTTTCCGACCGATATTATAACGACCGAATAACGACGGAATGTATGACCGAAACAATGGCGGTGTATATTTATATATTAATAAATGAGGGGCAGAAAACGACGTCGTTTATTTTATTTGAACGACCGACTACCGGCCGAAATTATAACGACGGAATATATGACGGAAGACGTACTTAGGTAGTGAAACGACGTCGTTTCACTGTGGGTTTCTTCCAAAAAAAAATATCAGTCAAAATTCCACAAACCCTCGTCGCCATTCCCTCCTTCTCCCTTCCCGACGAACCCACCACCATCCCTTCTCCCATTCCGACGAACCCGCCACCATCAACTCCCTTCTCCCTTTCCGACGAACCCGCCACCATCGGTTTCCTTCTCCCTTTCCGACATCCCCTCCACCATCGCCTTCCTTTCCCCTCGATACACTCCTGATTTCTTAGAGACCCTCCGGCCACCGTCGGTCTCATCCACTCCTCCGGCCGTTCACCATCACGGCGCCGCCGCCTAATTGTTCCCAGTCCGCCTAATATCTCAGAGTAAGGAGCTTTTTGTTTTGTTTAATTTTTTTTGTGTTTTCTGTCTATTTCTTAAATTTTTTTTATTTTTGCATTTTCTTTCTAGTTTCAGTTGTATTATGCAACTAAGTAATACCTGTTCAACTCAAGCGTTCCATTTGTATGCTGGTAAACAATCGTGGTTCGATTTCCACAGATGCTTCTTGTCACATAATCATCCCTTTAGAAGAGATGCAAAGGGATTTCGAAAGGATCGACGACAGGAGAGAGCAGACCCGCCATCTCGCCTTACTGGTGATGAAATATGGTTTAGAGTTAGAGATTATTCAAAAATTACCGATACAGCTGAAGAGATTGGTAAAGAGCAAGGCAGGGGACGAGATCACAGTTGGGCCAAACGTAGCATATTTTGGGACTTACCTTATTGGCGGACACTTCTTCTAAGACACAACATTGATGTCATGCATAATGAAAAAAATGTGTTTGATAACGTCTTTAACACCGTGTTGGACGTGAAGGGTAAAACAAAGGACAATGTTAAGGCTAGAGCGGATGTTGAAAGGTATTGCAGTCGGCCGGAATTGAATATTAAACACGATGGCCGAGGTAAAGCAACAAAACCGAAGGCATGTTTCACTCTTACCAAGGCACAAAAAGAGATAGTTTTGCAGTGGGTTAAAGAATTACGACTCCCAGATGGATATGCATCGAATTTGGCGCGGAATGTTGATATGAAAGAGTTGAAAATGTCTGGAATGAAGAGTCACGATTCTCATGTATTCATGGAGAGACTTATCCCCATAGCACTTAGAGAAGTACTACCGGCAAGTGTTTGGGGGCCCTTGGCTGAACTTAGTCTATTCTATAGAGATTTTTGTTCCCCAAAATTGAGTGTGGCACATATGCAAGAATTGGAGGACACTATCGCTATTTTATTGTGCAAGTTAGAGAGAATATTTCCTCCAGGATTTTTTTATGTGATGGAACACTTGCCGGTTCACCTTCCGTACGAAGCCAAGGTTGGTGCCCCGGTACAGTTTAGATGGATGTACCCGTTCGAGAGGTAACAACCAATGTCTTTATGTTATCAACTCCATTTTTACTTTTCATGCACATATTTACAATGTGATTAACTACTTATACTTTAATTAGATACCTGCACCATCTAAAAAAGAAGATAAAAAATAAGGCCAGAGTTGAGGGGTCAATTTGCAATGCATACTTGGTCGAAGAAGCTGCTACATTCTTTAGCTATTATTTCGAACCCCACGTAAAAACGAAAGTTACAACCATTGGGCGAAATGATGGTGAAGACGAGACTAGTGGACCAGATGTATTATCAATTTGCAACTTACCGGGAAGATCATTTGGAAAAAAAGAAAAGGTTTTATTATCTGATAAAGATTATAAAACAGCCATGAATTATATCCTGATGAATTGTGAAGAGGTCGAACCATATATTCAGTAAATAAACCCATCTATTTGTTTCATTTTTGTTATATAATTAAAATTAGCCGATTAACAATATTGTCATTTAATTTGTAACTCAGGAAATTTGTCAGTGAAGTACATGACCAAACTCCGCAGATAACGGAGGAAGAACTTCAAAGCCGGGTTTATAATGATTTTTCCAAATGGTTTGGAACTCATGTAAGTTGGTATTGTAAAGAAATGTATTTTTCTTAACAATGCCTAAACTAAACTAATTTAACTTTTGTTGTTCTCAACAGATACATAGCCTTCCGGAACATTCCGAAAGGTTGTTGAAAAATCTTTCATGGGGCCCGTCAAGGAGAGTGATGTCATACACCGGTTACTTTGTTAACGGTTATAGATTTCACACAAAATCCCACAGCAATGGAAAAGGAACGACAAACAGTAGGGTATGGGTTAAAGGAGATTATTACGGAGAGTTAAAGCAAGTCATTGAGGTTGAGCTTGCTGGAGTACCTTACCAAAAAATAATTCTTTTCAAATGCGACTGGTTTGATTCTACTCCAAATCGAGGTTTGAAGGTGCATCCCCAATATAAACTTGTAGAAATACATAGGAAAAGAACATACCAGGGTTACGATCCATTTGTATTTGCTTCCCAATGTCAACAAGTCTACTACACACCTTATCCGGGTAGTAAGACAACATCTAGGGCTGATTGGTTGGCTGTTTGTCGTTCCAAACCACGTCTAATTGACGTTCCTGGTGTTCCATTACCGTATCAGGAGGAAGTACGCGAAGAGGAGACCAGTCACATTGATCAAACTGTTATTGAAGTTGGTCAACTTGCACACATGTCAAGGGAAATAGAAGTTGTGCTTGTGGCCGGTACGAGCCGTGTAGATGATGATGATGATGATGATGATTATGATGATGACGAAATTATGTCGGGTGATGACAATTCTGAAGAAGAGGATGAGTTTATGTCGGACGATGATTTAGAATGATTAATCTCTTTCTCGCTTCGTGGAATTTCATAAATTAATTGTCGTATTGTATAACTTTTTTAAAGTAATTTGATTCTTGAATTTTCATATTGATACTCATGCATTTCCAAGGATACATATAAATGACATCAAAGAGTTTATGAGAATTGTTTTCTTTTATTGTGAATGTTGTAATATAATGAGAAGTGCACACTTTGATTGTGAGTTTTGATAATTCAAAGTGTCCACTTTAATTGTGAGTGTTGTAATGTAATGAGAAGTGCACACTTTGATTGTGAGTTTTGATAATTCAAAGTGTGCACTTTAATTGTGAGAGTTGTAATTCAAAGTGTGCACTTTGCTTGTGAGTATTGTAATGTAAATGAGAAGTGTAAACTTGGTTATGTAATGTTATTTTTGCTATTTGCTGTTTTTTATAACAGGGATTTAATTGAATTTCAGATTTATTTTTTTAAATAAAAACAATTTAGCGACGGAATAGCAACCGAATACCGAGTGCCGTCGGTATTCGGTCGTTATATAGACCAAGTCATAAGTCAACAATGTTGACCACTCGGTCGGCATTCGGTCGGTACATAGAGACATGAAGTGCCGTCGGTATTCGGTCGGTAAATTGGGACCGTAACTGTGGTCGCCATATTTGCGTCGGCATTCGGTCGTTATAGAGTCAAAGTCAAAAGTCAACAATGTTGACCATTCGGTAGGACTTCGGTCGGTAAATAGGGACCGTAACTTTGGTCGCTATAGTTGCGTCGGCAGTCGGTCGTTATAGAGTCAAAGTCAAAAGTCAACAATGTTGACCATTCGGTAGGAATTCGGTCGGTTAATAGGGACTGTAATTTTGGTCACTATAGTTGCGTCGGTATTCGGTCGTTATAGAGTCAAAGTCAAAAGTCAACAATGTTGACCATTCGGTAGGAATTCGGTCGGTAAATAAGGACCCAATATTCAGTCGCGATATTTGTCGTCGGTTGTCGGTCGGTAATGTTCTTTGCGACGAAAAATACACGACCACGTTTAGCGACGGATTAGCGATGGAAATGTCCGTCTCTGTAACACTGTTTTCTTGTAGTGTAGATACCACTCTACATATGGTGAGCATCACTGGATAGTCGTCAAGAATATCCTAAAGTACTTGCGAAGGACTAAGGATATGTTTTTATTTCTTAATCTATGGTGGGGAAGACATGCTCATTGTAAGTGGTTACACTGATAGTAGTTTCCAAACCGATAGAGACGACTTTAGATCGCAGTCGAGTTTTGTATTTTGCCTCAACGGAGGTGCTGTGAGCTAAAGGAGTTCAAAGCAGGCAACCATTGCAGATTCTACCACTGAAGCTGAGTATATAGTTGCATCATATGCTGCTAAGGAGCCAGTTTGGATTCGAAAGTTCATTGCTGAACTTGGTTTGGTACCTAGCATTGCGAAAGTGATTGATCTCTATTGTGACAACAATGGGGCCATTTCTCAGTCATATGAACCACAATCTCACCAAAGGTCCAAACATATACTCAGGCGATATCTAAATCGAGAGATTATTTATAAGGGTGATGTAAAGATTTACGAAGTACATACGGACGATAATATCGTCGATCTACTAACGAAACCGCTGACACAACATCAACATGATCGTCATACTTGTAGCATTGGTATTCTATACCAATAGGATTGGTCTTAGAGACAGTTCTTGTGTACAGTATGCACTAAAAAGCAAGGTTGTTGTATTTAGTACAAGTGGGAGATGTATCTATTTTTTCATTGTGATGAAATATTAAAGGCAAAATTCCATTATTATGTTGTATTACTACTGTGCAATTGTATTAAACATAATAATGTCCTTTGAATATTTATTGTAATTATTACATTGAACTATTCTAAATGTCCATAGTCAATCATTATTGTGGAATAATTAGGACAATAATAATGTGTTGAGACTAGTATGTGCCGTGATTGATATTGGATATTTAATCAACACATGGGTATGTGATATTGGATATCATAATACTGGACTGACCCGCTATAAGAACACTTCATGGATTGATATCTTTGGCCCCTTGATGGATTGAGACTAATTCATGGCCATGAACAAGTGAATTAATATGAGATATTAGTATCATTTGACTAGTCTACTTGCGAATCAAGAAACATATTGATTGAACAATACAATGGTGACATTCTCCATGACTTGTGTTCAATCTAGATATCGTGGACAAAGGGATTATTAAAAAAACTCATAACATTGATTTTTTGAATCACCGGAATATTTGTCAATTGAGAGTAATGATGTCTTGCTAGATACCTCTCATTACTGTTGACAATTATTGTCACGACCAACCTAGCAAATACCTAATGGGTCGCACACTATGATCAATTGGATTGGGCTTGTTGAAATTTACATTTGCTATAGGTGCTAGTCTCTTAGTATACTGGCATTTAGCATACACAAAAGAGCATAAGATTGATTCGCCCGAAAATTTATTTACTTCCACATGTACAACATGTTCCATATCCCCCGCAATTGATATATTTAAAGTCCCATTCTAAAAGATCCAAATTTTTCTAGTAACATTTACATAACAAATATCAAAGCCCAACTTCGAAATATAGACTAGCAACTTAGACAACTGTAACATAAGCTCAAGTAAGACAAAAAATGACAAACGGTGTTCTCGTCGCATTTGCTTTACTTGCGTAGCAGACCCATAATTCGACATACAACGTACATTCCATTATTGCAAAATACATAGAAAACCAATATAAAAGCACCTAAATAGGGGAAATAGTTACCCATCAACATGGGTTATTCTCTTTTTTTGCAAGTCGTTGCGACTTGCGAATGTCACTATATATGGCATATTTCTTTGGTTGTTTCGCCTTAGCCGGCTGCTCCTCCGCTATAGTCATTTGGTTGTCTCTACAAGGAAGCGAGTAATCTGAGAGATCCGCGACTAAACCATCCAAAGAATTCGCCCCTCTCTCTGATGGGGTCCGGTCGACCGAACAATTGGTAAAAAATTGAATTTAAGGGTTTCAAACAGTTCATTCTTTCAAATATTTTATTTCCCACTCTCTTAAACTCCCAAACCCTTGGATATTCTCTTTCAAAATCAAAGCTTACACTTACCCATATCCAAATGACTTCCACAAATCCTTGATTCACATCACTATGAAAATAAATCAACCACCATTTAAAGTATCAAAACCTCAAAATACTCAACCTAAGAAAATTCCTACCAAAAGAAAAGCCCATACCAATAGAATCATTGAAATTGGGATTATAATCCAACAACCAAATTAGCCTACTCCAAAGAAATTCAAAACGAAAAATATGGCTCCAAAGGGGAGGCAAAGGCAAGAAACAAGTTGAAAGACACTCTGATGAAGAAACGGTGTCGGATGAAGATAGACAAATTCCTCCACCGTCTACAAGTTTTCAAGGGGAATCTTCAAGTTATGTGGCTACAAAGGTAATTCCCTGATTCTATACTCCTTTATCTAAGAAAACCTTTGATGCCCTAGTAAAAGAGAAAAGCGGGATGCAAAAACATTTGATAAAGGATTATATGAAATCTTTGAGTTATTTGGAGCAATGCGGTATTTCTGCTTATAAAGGATTATATGAAATCTTTGCCCATTGTGATACCCGGGACATTTCTGCTTACGTGGTTGCATGTCTTGTAATTAATTTTGTGCCATTATTGTTATAACATGCTCTACGTGTCGTTTTAGCTTTATAAGTGTTTAAGAGGCGTTGTGAAGTGCTTGTTTAGTCGATGGACTTGAATGAGGATATTAAGAATTGAGGGAGTGTTTCATAAAGGATTTGACGGGTAGTTTGTGGGGGTGGGAAGTTTGAAATACAAAGGAGAGAAAGAAAATAGATAAATAAGAGATTTTCTGGAATAACGAAGTGTTGTGAGAATATTTCAGTTTGTGATAGCAATAGTTGTCTGTTTTGGGTGATCTTTAGTGCGTATCGAAGAGGACTGAGAGAGTTACACTTGTCCTGTGACGGATTAGCGTTTGGAGTTCTGTGAAGAAAGTTATAGTCTCGGGAAGTAATGATTGTGAATCTGGAAACTTCAACCTTTGTGCATCCTTGAGGGTTTTGATTTAAGTTGCCAAGGTATGGACCCTTCACCCTTGTTTTTCATTCTAAAAGCATGAAAGTTATGTTTTAAAGTTCTGAAATTGATGTCTTGATTTCTCCATTGGTTTTTGAAAAACACAAGGAGGGGGGGCAGTGAATTGGGTTTTTATAAAAGTGGCTTCTTTTTATTTTCAAAATGCTTGAATGTGAAACTTGTATTTGTAGTTTGGAGAAAATGAAGCACAAATAAAAACAAGGAAAGCAAGACACGTGATTTAGAGTGGTTCGATTCACAAAGAATCAACGTCCACTACCTTGAACTTCACACAAGGATTTTTAATAACTTCACTAAGAAAAGTAATTACACAAGTGGCTAACTCACAAAGAGTTTTACACAAATAACCACAAATATAAACTCCACTCACTAAGAGTACAACGCCCACACCAAGTAGGACTTGACACAATAAATACCCTATCACTAAGAGAGGGAAAGATGGAGATATAAAAAGAAAGTTACACACTCAAAAAGTGGAGGATAGATACCTTAAAAGATCTTACTTTAATGCTCTTAGAACTTATGACTCAACAACTTGTGTCTTGCAAGAGAGATGGTGATTTTGAACTTTTCAACACATGAATAAAGTTGGATATCCTTTGAAAGTGCTAAAGCTTTTTGTATAATCAATGTATATTCTCTCTGGTTGTTGTAAGAAGATTCCTCTGCAATAGAGCTTTTATACTTTTCAAAAGAATCCAAAAAACAACTTTTAAAACGGTCATATAACGGCTAGTTTTCGCAGAGTTCGGTTGACCGCAAGTGACCTCGGATGATCCGATATAAAGGATCGGACGATCCTAAGTCTACCTAGGTCGACCGGGACAACTGGTTCCCAAAAACTCAACTCTCTGTTTCGGTCCGGATGATCCATGCTAAACTCGGATGATCCGAATTTCATGGATTCAAGAGATGTTGATTTTTCACAAGTTTTGAAATCTTTTAAGGTCAAAATGGTTTTCTCAAAAGGATAACTAATACTTGAAAAACAATTTTCAAAGTCTTAGACAATGAAACCAATGGCTTTTGAGAAGGGAACAAGTTTTAAAGACCATTTTTGAAACTGAGCTTTAAGAAAACTATTTTTAAAAGTGCAAGACAATAGTGTTGTGATCCTAAGTTCATGTGAGCAATGGTTAGAGCTTTAAGATATATATAACGGTATGCTAAGCTATTCTAACCACAGCTAACCTAAGCCTTCAATTTTCAAGTCTTGAGAGATGTGCCTTAAGGAATGTAATCATTTAGTCTTGAGCACGGCTTGATTGAAGTACTTAGAGCTTCCACTTTAGTGAACCATTATTCTATCACAACGATTGAAACCATTATATACAACATCAGATGTTTGTACATTATCAAAAACTGAGTTTGTTGGCCCTTAGGGCTTACAATCTCCCCCTTTTTATTATGACAAACTTTGATGCAATAAGATAGAATAAGGACAATTTAAGAACAAGGAAGCAAGGCAAAAAGACGAAGAACAAAGACTAGTGCTTAGAAGATAAAATCTGGGAGACAAAAGCACTAGCATGATAACTTCTTTTTGCCATAGCATCTAGGGACTCTTAGAAGAGCCCTATCTCCCAACCAACCTCATTTCCTCCTTCCTTCCATAAAAAAAATGTTTTGAGAAATAAGATATATAATAAGCTCCCCCTCAAAACATGCCAGGAAAAGATATTTACAAAGATAAAATCAAGTTAAGAAAACTCCCTTATGTTTCAGCAGTTTACAGAAGCCAAACGAGACTTCAATCTAGAAACTGCATAGAGTTCGGATCGTCCGAGCTTTTGGTCAAACATTTCGGTCGACCGATCTCTGTCCAAAAATCTGCAGCACTTTGCTGCAACTGAGCTGTCCTGAAAATTTTACTTTCTCACACAACCAACAATCAGTTTAAACACAGATAACAATAAGCATAAGTAAGGATAATCAAGATAACAATAATTTTCTCCCTCTTTGGCATAATCAAAAAGACTTCAAACATAACAAAAACAACCAAAAAGTTTCAAAAATAAAGATAGTTTCAAGTTTCAGCTTTGACCGTCTTCATCCGCACTTGAAAGGCTTAAATCCTTAGCTAATTTCTTTTGCATTTGTATTGACTTGTCCACCTTGTCGGATACCGTTTGCACCTTTTCTTTGATACAAACAATCTCTTCCGCTATCGTCTCAATTTTTCTCGCCATCTTCTTCATCAAGGCAAACATTTTATTTATCCGGGTCACTTTTTGAGGCGGACTTTTGGTAGTTGCTTGAGTTGGAGAATCAGATTCTTCTTCTTGACCATTGTCAGATGAGACATGTTCGCTTGAGCTAAGTGAATTACGTGCTTCGAAATCTTCTTGCTTATTACTTGTCGGATCACTTCTAGGCTTTGAAGGTGCTCCACCCCTTTTCTTTTCAATCTTTAGAAGTGTTTTAAGCATATAAGGGGACACCTTTCGAGCAAGTATAGCAACCCCTATTTCATCATTTGGGGTATTTCGAATGAATTTCCATTGATTGTCTATATAAATCATCTTCATTCGGTGGAAACATGCTTCATCAATTTTGACAAACTTTTTCTTTAACGGATTTTTCAAATCAAGTCCAAATCGTTGGAAGAGCCTTGTGAGAATATTTCCATATGGAATGTAATTTCTTGAACCTTTGATAGCAGCCATAAAATGTTGGAGCGCAAGATGTGCGAAGTTCAAGGCTTTCCTTTCCAAAAGATGTTGCATTATTACCATTTGAAGGAAAGTAATTGATGACTTGTGCCCTTTAACCGGGGCCACAATGTTGGACACGAAGAAGTGTAGGATCCGGCCAAATTCATCCAACTTGTCAATCTCCCTTTCCTTTGAGTCGGTGAAACTGTCTTTGATTCCAAATTGAGATTTAAAATGTTTTATATCAAGGAGACCGATATCATCCGAATTCATTGTATTCTTATAGAACCTTTTGGCATGATCCACATATTCTATTCCTATAGCCTCACAAAACATCTTTTCAGAGAAGACAAATTCCAACTTTCCAACACAAGACTTATATCTAATTCCAGTCCCATTATCCTCTTCCTTTATCAAATTTGCACCAAATTCATAAACAATTGAAGGGTATCTATATTCATCAACATCAAACAGATTAACCCACCCCATACCATCAAACAGCCCCATGACTTCATCTAGCCCTTTTCCTTGAGCAAACATAATATCATCTCTAAAATACGATGTCATGAATCCCCTATTTGATTTCTTAAGCTTGTCAAACATTTGCTTAGCTGCGGTATTGTAAAAATGAGTCGTTACCTTTTTTGTAGAGTAATTTGATGATCCTCCAACCTCGAAATTTGAAGGTGGAGATACCCTTGAAGGTGAAGACGAGTAATCGTCCTCCGAGTGACTAGAATCTGTATCTAGAATTTGCTTGCCCTTTCCCACGACTTTGCGAGCCACCATTTTTGCTCGGCCTTTCTTAGGTGCGGCTTGAGTGGGTTCCTTAAAGGAAATCCCTTTTTCAAGTGGTCGTTTAGGTTGATTCCTAGGAGGATTCTTGTGAGGAGGAGTATTAGCATCATCATTTCCTCCTTTGTTAGGGTTTTTCATCCTCACCATTTGTGGGAAAAAATAGGTTCGGATTAGGGGTAGGTTTGAACCGAGGGAAGATGAAAAGATATTGAATATAGATGAATTCCAAACAAATTGATGATGGAATAGAGATTGAATGATGAAATTGAGGATAAATAAGGCTTGGGTCGAGGGAAATCGGTTTGATGGGAAGAGGAATTTGAGAGAAAACTGTTTTTGAGATGACAGGATTAAATGAAAGACGTTTGAGTTTCTCTTGATATAAACTGCAACCCGCAAAACTCGGTCGACCGTTCCATGAAGAGGTCGTCCGAGGAATTAAATTTCTTGATCCGAACCATTCCAGTAGCTTCGACGGTCGATGGTCCGGTTCATCATCAAATAATTCGGTCGACCGTCCAATGCACTTTTACTACATTCTCAGTTTCGGATCATCCGTTCCCTGGGTAGTTGATCCGAGGTTCCCTTGTTTCTTCCTGCACACTTAACACACACATTAGTCCTGGAATTTTGTGATTCCGAGGCAACGCCTGAGATATTCAAACCTTTCTGTGCTAAGTGGCTTGGTGAAAATATCTGCAAGTTGTTCATCCGTGCTTATGAAATTTATGCAAACATCACCTTTAGCAACATGATCTCTAATGAAATGATGCTTGATTTCCTATATGTTTAGTCCTAGAATGCTGTATGGGATTCTTAGTTAAGTTGATTGCACTAGTGTTATCGCATAAGATGGGAACATGTTGAAATGCAAAGCCAAAATCCACAAGAGTATGCATCATCCATAGAATTTGAGCACAACAACTACCGGCTGCTATATATTCCGCTTCGGCGGTGGAAAGGGATACACATGCTTGTTTCTTGCTATACCATGAGACTAATGCATGACCAAGAAAATGACAATGCCCACTAGTGCTTTTACGCTCAATACGACACCCTGCATAATCGGCATCCGAATAACCTATTAAATCAAAAGATGTACTTCTAGGATACCATAACCCATAATCATATGAGCCTGTGAGATATCTAAGAATACGTTTAACGGCAATGTGATGTGATTCTTTAGGACATGCTTGGAATCTAGCACATAAGCATATGGCAAACATAATATCCGGCCTACTAGCGGTAAGATAAAGAAGAGAGCCAATCATACCTCTATACCTTGTTTCATCTACCGGTTTACCTTTTTCATCCTTGTCAAGCTTGATGGTTGCACTCATCGGTGTTTTGCTTTCTTTTGCACCATCCATTCCAAACCGTTTAAGTAGTTCTTTAGTGTACTTGGCTTGGTTGATGAAAATTCCTTCATTTGTTTGTTTGATTTGTAATCCAAGGAAATAGTTGAGCTCTCCCATCATGCTCATCTCAAATTCATCTTGCATTAGTTTAGCCAATTCTTCACAAAGCACTTCATTAGTTGAACCAAAAATAATGTCATCAACATATATTTGCACAAGTAAGATGTCATGAGATGCATTTGTTTTAATGAAAAGGGTGGTGTCAACAAGACCTCTTGAAAAACCAATAGAAATGAGAAACTTGCTCAAGCGCTCATACCAAGCACGAGGAGCTTGTTTTAAACCATACATTGCTTTTGTAAGTTTGTAAACATGGTTTGGAAATTTTTCATGCACAAAACCGGGAGGTTGTTCAACATATACTTCCTCCTCAATAAAGCCATTTAGAAATGCACTTTTCACATCCATTTGAAATAGTTTTAATACCTTTAAAACAAGCAAAAGCAAGAAGCATTCTAATAGATTCAAGTCTAGCTACGGGGGCAAAAGTTTCCTCAAAATCAATGCCCTCCTCTTGATTGAATCCTTGGGCAACAAGTCTAGCTTTGTTTCTTATAATCTCCCCGAGTTCATCAAGTTTATTACGAAAAATCCATTTTGTTCCAATAATAAGGCGATCAATAGGTCTAGGGACTAATGTCCAAACTTGATTTCTTTCAAATTGATTAAGTTCCTCTTGCATAGCCAAAATCCAAAAGTAATCACGTAAAGCATCATGAATGTTCTTAGGTTCTATAGAAGAAAGTAAAGCAAGATTATCTATGAAATACCGCCTTGTTTTGACGCCAACGGATGGATCACCAATGATTTGCTCTTGAGGGTGACCTTGCTTGTATATCCAAATCCTTTGGTAGCTCATTTGTTGAAGGATCATTGCTTTGAGTGACTTGGGGATCATTTTGAGTAGTTTCAATGTCCTCCTTATCCTTGGAATTATCATCCAACATAGGAGCTTGATGGATTTCATTTACACTTTCCAAGGGCATACCTATATCATCATCATCTTTTCTAGGCAAGTAGATGTTAGATTCATCAAAAGACACATGCATGGACTCGTCAATACACAAGGTTCTTTTATTATATACCCTATAAGCCTTTTTTGTTTGAAGAATATCCAAGAAATATTCCTTCGTCGGATTTCTTGTCAAATTTTCCAAGGCTATCTTTAATGTTGAGCACAAAACATTTGCAACCAAAAAACTTTGAAATATGAGATTGAGGGTATTTTTTCCAAAGATAAGCTCAAAATGAGTTTTTTCCAACAAAAGGCCTTAAAAGAACTCTATTAACAATATAACAAGCAGAGTGTTCACGGCTTTCGGCCCAAAAAATATTTTGGTAAAGAATTTTCACTAAGCATAGACCTAGCCATTTCTTGTAAAGTTCTATTTTTCCTTTCAACAACCCCATTTTGTTGAGGCGTTTTTGGAGCCGAAAAGTTATGTGTGATGCCATTTTCATTACAAAACTTTTCAAAAAATTGACTGTTAAATTCCCTTCCATTATCACTTCTCAAGGTAACAAGTTTTAGTTCAAGCGAGTTTTGAACCTTTTTGAAAAGATTTGAAAACTCATGGAAGGTGTCATCTTTTTGTGCAAGAAAAAGTACCCAAGTGAATCTTGAAAAATCATCCACAATAACAAAGGCATACCTCTTACCACCTAAGCTAGTGGTCCTCATTGGTCCAAAAAGATAAAGATGAACAAGTTCAAGTGGTTTAGAAGTGGAAACCATTTGTTTAGGCTTGAAAGACGTTTTTGTTTGTTTTCCAAATTGACAAGCATCACAAATACGGTTTTTCTCATATTTCACTTTTGGAAGCCCACGTACTAGCTCTTTAGAGGAAAGAGTATTTAAGAGATCCATGCTCACATGACCAAGCCTACGGTGCCATAAGAATGCATCATCTTCATTTATGGATAAGCATTTAAAATCGCATGCAACAAGATCATCCAATGACAACATATAAACATTACCGGTTCTATTAGCAACAAGCACTTTTTCATGAGAAGAGCTATCAACAATAGAGCAAGCCTTTTTGCTAAACATAACATCAAAACCATTATCACAAAGTTGGCTAATACTAAGCAAATTATATTTGAGGCTATCAACAAGAAGAACATGCTTAACAAGAGTTGATGAACCTTTACCAACATTTCCAATGCCAAGGATTCTACCCTTCTTTTTGTCCCCAAACGTAACATAACCTTCATAGATAGGTTCCATGTCTTTGACTAATGAGGCATCTCCGGTCATGTGGCGACAACATCCACTATCAAGAAACCATTGAGCCGGAGTATTTACCTTGATTGCAAGTACCTAAGACAAAGGAGGAGGAGTGACTTTTGATGCCCATACTTGTTTGGGTCCTTGAGGGTTAGTTAAAATACGCTTGATTCTCCAAACAATTTTTACTCTCTTTTCAATTTTTTTTCTTCACATAACATCTAGCACTAGTGTGTCCAAATTTTCCACAATATGTGCAACAAGTAGATGGCTTAAAAAATTTGTGAATATGCTCATGATATCTATTTTGCTTACGTGAGGTACTAGCATGCACAAAGTGTTTTCTAGGTAACTTAGAAGAGCTAGCAATATCAAAGTGTGTCGAATGTATATAGCCTAATCCATGTTTAACATTTGAAGTACGTTGCATACAAAGAATTTGATCAAGATCTTTTGTTCCTTTGGTGAAATTTCAATGAGGAAGTTTTGCAAGTATTCATAAGCTTTTCATTTTCGACTTTCAAGCAATCAACATCATCACATAGCCTTTTCTTTTCACTAAGCAACCTAGATCTTTCTTCAAACAAGGATTCAATTTTAAGCTTCATTTCTTGGTTTTGCTTAGCACATTTCTTAAGTTGATCAAACATATCACACAAAAGTTCATTAGGATCATCTTCATCATCATCAAGGGAGTTAGAAGTAGTGGGAGTAAGATGTACCTCATTCTCGAAAGCCATGAAGCAAACATTTGCGTTTTCCTCTTCTTCTTCATCGCCACTCCCTTCTTGATCCCATGTGCTTAGCATGCCCTTGGCATTCTTTGGTTTGAAGAATTTTTTCTTTTTGTCTTCCTTGGGCTCTTTTTCTTTGGCGGAGGGGCACTCTCCTATGAGATGTTGGTTGCTTCCACATTCATAGCATCTCATCCCATTAGGATTTTGTTTTCTTCTATTTTGGAAGAATTTTCTTCCTTTCCCGGAAAACATTTTTTTCATGCGCTTTACCACCAAAGCCATGGTCTCATCATCTAAGTTGATGTCTTCTTCATCACTTGAATGGTTGGATTCATCAAGATCAAGAATAGCCTTTAGAGCAATACTCTTCTTTGCCTTTTCAATATGCTCATCCTTTTTTTGTGTGAGCTCATAAGTGAGAAGAGAACCAATGAGCTCCTCCGTAGGATAAGTTTTCAAGTCCTTTGCTTCTTCAATAACTAGAGCTTTGCCTTCCCAACTTTTAGGAAGTGAGTTGAGGATCTTCCTATTCATTTCACCCATAGAGTATTCCTTTCCATAAGATCTCAACCCATTGACAACATTGGTGAACCTAGTGTTCATCTCATTTATAGTTTCATTTGACTTCATAGAGAAAAAGCTCATATTCCCTCACAAGCATGTTGAGCTTTGATTCTTTGACTTGATTAGTCCCCTCATGGGTGACTTCTAAGGTTTTCCACATCTTGTGAGCAGATTTGCTTCCACGTATCCGATTGTACTCATCCGGATTAAGAGCACAACTAATGATGTTCATAGCTCGAAAATTAAGGGTCATTTTCTTGGACTCATCTTCATTAAACTCATTGTCCAATTTTGGAACTTGAACACCATCCACCTCTTTCATAGGTACATATGGACCTTCTTCAAAAATCTGCCATAAGGAGTAGTCTATAGAGAACACATAGATTTTGAAACGGTCTTTCCAAGAATTAAAATTGTTTCCATCAAAGAGAGGTTGTCTATTAGTGGAAGATCCCTCTAGGTAGGCTAAAGCGGAATTTCCGGCCATAATCTTTACTTCAAGCGGTTAAGCTAAAGGTGAAGACGAGCCTCTGATACCAATTGAAAAACACAAGGAGGAGGGGGGAGTGAATTGAGTTTTTATAAAAGTGGCTTCTTTTTATTTTCAAAATGCTTGAATGTGAAACTTGTATTTGTAGTTTGGAGAAAATGAAGCACAAATAAAAACAAGGAAAGCAAGACACGTGATTTAGAGTGGTTCGATTCACAAAGAATCTATGTCCACTACCTTGAGCGTCACACAAGGATTTTTAATAACTTCACTAAGAAAAGTAATTACACAAGTGGCTAACTCACAAAGAGTTTTACACAAATAACCACAATTATAAACTCCACTCACTAAGAGTACAAAGCCCACACCAAGTAGGACTTGACACAATAAATGCCTTATCACTAAGAGAGGGAAAGATGGAGATATAAAAAGAAAGTTACACACTCAAAAAGTGGAGGATAGATACCTTAAAAGATCTTACTTTAATGCTCTTAGAACTTATGACTCAACAACTTGTGTCTTGCAAGAGAGATGGTGATTTTGAACTTTTCAACACATGAATAAAGTTGGATATCCTTTGAAAGTGCTAAAGTTTTTTGTATAATCAATGTATATTCTCTCTGGTTGTTGTAAGAAGATTCCTCTGCAATAGAGCTTTTATACTTTTCAAAAGAATCCAAAAAACAACTTTTAAAACGGTCATATAACGGCTAGTTTTCGCAGAGTTCGGTTGACCGCAAGTGACCTCGGATGATCCGATCAAAAGGATCGGACGATCCTAAGTCTACCTTGGTTGACCGGGACAACTGGTTCCCAAAAACTCAACTCTCTGTTTCGGTCCAGATGATCTGTGCTAAGCTCGGATGATCCGAATTTCTTGGATTCAAGAGATGTTGATTTTTCACAAGTTTTGAAATCTTTTAAGGTCAAAATGGTTTTCTCAAAAGGATAACTAATACTTGAAAAATAATTTTCAAAGTCTTAGACAATGAAACCAATGGCTTTTGAGAAGGGAACAAGTTTTAAAGACCATTTTTGAAACTGAGCTTTAAGAAAACTATTTTTAAAAGTGCAAGACAATAGTGTTGTGATCCTAAGTTCATGTGAGCAATGGTTAGAGCTTTAAGATATATATAACGATATGCTAAGCTATTCTAACCACACCTAAGCCTTCAATCTTCAAGTCTTGAGAGATGTCCCTTAAGGAATGTAATCATTTAGTCTTGAGCACGGCTTGATTGAAGTACTTAGAGCTTCAACTTTAGTGAACCATTATTCTATTTCAACGATTGAAACCATTAGATACAACATCAGATGTTTGTATATTATCAAAAACTGAGTTTGTTCGCCCTTAGGGCTTACAGTTTTATTGCATAAAATGGATGAAGTGTCATAATATGTGATTATATGTTATCTATGTTTTTAATTGGAAGTTCTGTGTTCATATATGGTTATTCTGTTTTGCTTGTTGTTTAGTAGAATCTGAAGTTACAAGTGTATTATACAGTTTATGTGTAACCGCCACAAGAAATCATATTGCCAAAGCCTTGCGGGACCGATGACCGAGGTCATGCGAGATAGACTAGTAGAATATGCATTTTCTCATGAGGTCGAGACCTCGTGGGGTTAGATTCCACAGATTGAGATCAGGTGAGGGCGCAAGGCCTCTAATAAAGTGACTAAGTATATCAAACTTAGAAGCCTGAGGCCGACAAATTGGTGGATTTTTTTCCTAAACAATTTTGAGCTTGATATTGTTAGTAGTGCCCTAGGACCATTAGCACATGTTGTGCGTTTTATTATCTTTTGAGCATGTAATTGAATAGTTAATTTTGCTTTTGATTATCAAATGTGTGATTTGATAGTAAAACTCATTAGCTTATGTAATTACTATTCTAGAAGTCCCTAGTTTTATGTAATGCTTAATTACTATGAAATAAAACTAGTATGATTGTTGATTGATGATCTTGTTTTACTGATCATGTGTAATGGATACAAATCACATCATAGATGCAATATATAGGGATACATTGTATTGGACGTGATCCGTCAGAGAAGTAATACTTCATGGTCTTAAGTCATAAGTATTACTTCCTCAATACTATTTTAGAATCCTTAGACCTTATGTCTTCATTGATTCTAGTATGAATGGAGCCACGTTTTAACTCAGTCGGACGTTACTTGTAATAGAGTAATCAATACGACTGATGATCGGATGTAGTGTCCTATCATAGCTTGAATGTGAGAGACATTGCAAGGAATTTGTCCCTCTCTATTATTAGAAAGAGATATCCATGGGCCCCTCGATAGGGAAAGACTGTTTAAATGCATGGCCGTGCTCAAATGTATTTGATAAAGTGGTTATCAAATGCTATTTGTCGAAACAGTCTACCTGCAGATCAAGCATAAATACAATTAAGCATAAAGTGTTTATTATTCGAATTAATAAAGTGTTTATTATTCGAATTAGAGATAGGGGCAATTTCGGTATTTTACCTATAGCTGGGATTACGTGGGAGTTATTATCCGATAAGGACTCCCACTACCAGCGAAAGTCTAGTGGACGTGGGAGTTGAGGACTCCCACTGCCGAGAGGAGTTGAGGATGTGAGAGTTAGTTGTGGGAACAAACTCTCATACCTTATATAATGATCTCTTGGCCGAAACCCTAGCCGATGAATTTTCCAGCCGAAAATCACCAACTCTCTGAAATCTGATTTCAGTTTTTGGTCTCCCTTTTCTCTCATAATTCCGAAACTCAGAAAGACGAAGAGCTAGCAATCGCTGCCCATTTCGTTGCGTGGATACCGGTAGAGGGACATTCCGCAAAGGGATTTCCGTTGGTGGCAACAAAGAATCCAAGAAACGTCATCCTCCATTCAAGAAGTAGCTTCTTGAATCCAAGAAAGTAAGTTCTTTATTGCTGTTTTTTTGAATTGTTTCATATGAGCGGATCCTTCAGGGGAAGATCCATGGGTGTTTGGAACGAGTTTCCGCCCATGAATCCCTTCAGATATAAGGTCCATAAACAACGTTTTTCAATTATGTTATCATGAAACAATTTATATTTGTTATATAATGTCCTTCCGTCCAAAAATTTGTTAGTCAATTGTGAATTCTAAATTTTTTCCGGGTCAAATCAAGAAGTTAAAGGGTATTTTTGGTAGATTGTTCATATAATACCTTACCCCACCCCACTCCCACCCCCACCCAACCTAACCCCTCTCCATCTTCCTCTCTCCCGACGTAACCCAGTCCCCATCCTTTTTATTTATTTTATTTTATTTTTCCATCACTATCGTCGAGCACCGCCACCATCACCGTCATCGATCGTCGTATCCGGCACTGGTTTCCATCTCCCTCGGCTCCACTCTCTATCTCCCATCTGGTTGCTTGAAAATTTCCATTCTTCATTTGTACGTTTTTGTTTTTTTAAGTATGAGAAAGATTGAAAATTTAAGTGAAGTAAGAATGTTGTTCCCCAAGAACAGAGTTTCTTGAACTTTCAATCACATTGGGTTTCCTGGATACACGTGAATGTATTCTTATTTGATAGTTTAATAATTTGTTACAAACTCTTTTTTTGGGGGTTTCACTCTCCTTAATTGTTGATGGAAGGCAACAGGGGAAACGACATTTTATGCAAATGGCTGAGAAGTTAGTGGATATGTATCCATGTCTTCTAATGGCATGCCTGTTCATATCAAATACATTGACTTGTACGTGTCTTAATGGCACTATGCAAAACTATGAACATTCAACCATTATATCTTGGAGTTTAAGAGTGTTGGAGAAATTGGATTTTCTCAATATATTAAAGTGTAATTAAAGTGTCGTGAGGACATTTTTGAGCTAATTTAAATATATGTTACACCACTCGGCTTTGAATGTTATTGAGTTTATCACAAAGTGGGTTGCGCAAGCTTCGCGATGATATATATAACATGTGAGAAAACCAATTCTTGGTGTGAATGATAAAATGGTATAAATGTGGGCCTGATCAACCACGTTTTTGCTGCCGGTTTGAGTTTTGAATATTCAAACTTTGCTGTTAACTGCTGCATTTTTCTGCTGGTTTGAATTCAATTTTTGCTGCCATTACAGTGCATTTCTGTCATTTGAAAGCTGCTGCATTTTTTTCTCTGGTTTGAATTCAATTTTTGTCATTTGAAAGCATTTTGTGTAAAAAGCGCAATACTCCCCATTCTTGTGCCTATAAAAGGCAGGGAACTTAGCAATTTTTTAAGCATCAAAATTTCTCCCCTCCCTCTACATTTTCTATCATATTTATTGCATTTCATATACATTCTAAGAGTTCAAAACTGTTAAGACATTCGAAGGTTCTATTTCTTTCGCTTCAAAGAAACGGAAGTGTTTGGGCGTTGTACCTTGGGAGTTCATTGTTCTCGAAGGCCTGAAGCTGATAAAAGGCAGGACAAATTGAACTTAAGGGGAAGAGGATTACTGCTGTCTCGTCCAGGATTTTAATCCAAACCGGTTGAGGTTCTAAGTTTCATTTACTTGTTATTTTTTTGTCCAGAATTTATTTATTCTGTCCAGATTTTATTTTTCCTGCTCAATATTCCAGGAAGAAAAAATTATCCAACAATCTTAAGTTCAATTTTATATTGTTATTTCTGCGGTTATTTGCTTTTTCTGGTGGTATATTACTGACTTTGTGTTCTGTTTTTGGGTTGAGAAATGGCAAATACTGAGAATCAATATGCTGTAACTGAAATTGGCACTTGTTCCGGTAATGTTCCAAATGGAGTTCCTACTACAGTGATTCCTCATTCCGGTAATGAGACCGTTTTCCCTCCTTTTGAGGCTGCCATACCAAACAAACCAATTCATTTTGGTCAGTTTGACAAACCCGAGAAATTTAAGGGGGCAGCAACTTTAAGTTGTGGAAAGAAAAAATTGTGTTTTATCTAACCACTCAACATCTGATTCGGTTTATCACTGAGGATAAACCTGTGGAGGACAGTAATGAACCTCAATCTAAAACCGCGGTAAGAGCGTGGATGAGTGCGGACTACCTATGTCGGCACAGTATATTAATGAACTTAGATGATTCCCTTTATCAGTTGTACTATGAAAAAAGTACAGCAAAAGATTTATGGGAATCTCTACTGAAAAAATATACTATGGACGATGCGGGGTCCAAAAAGTTTATAGTTGCTCGTTTCCATGATTAAAGAATGGTAGATGGAAAGTCCGTTCTTGAACAGAGTGAAGAGCTTCAAAAGATTTATCATGATCTTGCCGCTGAGGGCATGGGAATCAATGACTCTTTACAAGTGGCGTTGTTGATTGAGAAGCTTCCTCCTTCTTGGGATGATTTCAAGCATTACCTGAAACACAAGAAGAAGGAAATGACTTTGGAAGATCTGATGTTGAAACTGAGGATTGAACAGGACTCACGAAAGATGAGTAAGAAGCCTAATGTAGTTGAAACTGAAAACTCAAGGATTAACGCTAAGAGAAAGCGTCCAAGTGAGTCAAAATGTTCAAACTCCAAGTTTACTGGAACCTGCTTTGTGTGTGGTAAACCTAACCACAAAGCAAAGGATTGTCGCAGTCGAGTTGCGGTAAATAACAAGAACAAGAGAAATCCTGGTGTTGGGAATAAGAACCGGAATCAGAAGGCTGCCCAAGTTAATGTGGCAGAAGATGGAAGACTGGGCTCTGGAATAGAGGATATGCACCTGGTAGCTGTCATTTCAGAGGTAAACTTGGTTGGAGGCAACCAAAAGGAGTGGTTTGTTGATACTGGGGCCACTTGTCACATCTGTACAAACAAGTGGATGTTTAAAACATACCAACCTGTTGATGATGAAGTCTGCTATATGGGGAACTCTGCGGTCTCCAAAGTAAAAGGAAAGGGCACAATTGTCATTAAAATGACGTCTGGGAAAGAGCTGACCCTAACAGATGTGTGCCATGTGCCAGAGATCTAAAAAAACCTCATTTCGGGAATAGTGCTGAACAACCATCCTTTTCTCTATGTTTTCCCTAGAACTCAGAAAACTAAAGAGCTAGCACTTGCTGCTCATTTCGTCGCGTGGAAACCGGTTGAGAGAAATTCTGCAAGGGACGGCTTTTGGTGGTTGTTGCACAACATCTTTGCCAAATCAGAAATCAAACACGAAAAATTGTAAGTCTTTTCTGTTTATTTACGATTCGCAGAGTATGAATGGATCATATCGGGGACGATTCATGGATGTTTAGAACGAGTTTCTTCCTATGAATCTCTTTCTGTTGAGACCTTATTAAGCTAGTTTAGTAGCTCAGTACTTTATTTACTATTTTGCATATAAGCAAGTGGATGAATCATGAATCAAGGAGAGGCTCGGCTGACTTATGATGTAATACATATTTGATTGTTTATCTTTCGAACCTTGTTATTTCTTGTGGTTGTAAAAACATGTAGTTATCCTGAAACCTTTAAAGTTTATGTAAAAATTTGAGACTTATTTAAGTATTGTAATGAAGTTTTATTTGGATTTAGTCCTTCCCGTTTGAGGGTTAGGTATCTCATTGGCAGATGAGACACTGCCCTGTCCCTCCAGGTTACGGGGTGCAAAATAAGTAATATCATAGCAGGTTGAAACTTAGGTTTGAATATGTGTTTAGAAGATTATTATGGAATGAACATATGATGGAATTCTCAGATAACTTAAAATGTGATATTTGGGTTGAGACTCTGGAAATAGGATATATATATATATATATCTACTTTCTCTTTATATGTCATTATTGATATGTTATGGCATGTTTATTTCATAAGTGATATCAGGTTAATTTGTTATGTATACTATGAACTTATAACTATGTTAGCTTAACCTTAATGTCTTTAACTGTACCACCATGATAACCTATTTTGTTTCCTTGATTAAGTTAGTTGATGGCATGATCCTTAATTTCTTTATGTGCTACATGTTTAATTGACATGAGACGAGTATAAGATTGTAATTGTGTGTTAGCAAGTTGATACTATTTATGTGCTATATATGTGTTCATGTTGAATTGTCACTTGGGGTAAGATGGACCTTCGAGGAAGGTATAACAACGAAGACAACATCTCCAACATACTGGTTATCACCTATGCACGCAGAGGTACTGGGAATAACAAGGGGCATGATAATGCAAGGGTTGAGCCGGAACCATCACATCAACGAGAGGCACAGCCACCATCAGCAACTATGGACATTCCAATGGAGTTAACATCCACATTTTACCTGATAGCTCAAGTGTTGCAAAATCAACAAACACATATCAACCAAAATGCTGAGATTTCACAGGAACCGAGAATGGAAAGAGATCTGGGGACATATTATGAGAGGATGAGGAAGATGGGATTGGTAGCTTCTGAGGGGAATGAGATATCAGATCAGGCGGAGAAGTGGATTAAATAAATGGAACAAATTTTGAGATTCTGAGGGTGTCGAAGGATGCTAAGACCACCGTTGTGATCGCTTCATTAACAACAGAGTTAGCAGAATGGTGGAGTGGTGTTGATCCGTTTATCGCCAAGAGGGACAACCTATCACATGGGAACAGTATTTCCCAGACACTTATAAGATGGAGAGGCAGAACCAACTCTTCGAGTTGCAACAAAGAAAATAAATTACGGTAGCAGAATATGCAGGCAAGTTTAATGCATTGGGTAAGTAAGCAACAACCATCATTCAAGACCCTTCTATGAGGACTCAAATGTTCGTTCGGGGGTTGTTGAGTAGGATCTAAGGGAGGCTTTCAAGTAACCATCCTACCACATATAAAGACGCTTATCAGAGAAGCCTAGACATTGAGGCGGAGTTTACAAGAGCCGATGCAGTAAGGGTACCGAAAAGACCCTACTCGGAAATGGTTCAAGGACAGGGTTATATATTAGTAAGTTCAGAGCCTTCGATTTCCCGTGAGAGTGTGATTCAAGCATCCAGATCAGTACCCGAGTCTAAGCATATAGTAAGAATGAGAGGTAATATGCTTAAGATGGAAAGACCGATGGATACACCGAGTACCTACCCGGTGTTTGATGAATGTGTTACTCGTAAGAGAAGACATCTAGGGAAATGTCATTTGGGTTCGAGGTCTTACTACAAATGTGGGAAATGGGGGCATCAGAGACCCAATGCGAATCAGTATCCGTTGTTGAATCAAGGAAATGAACAGATAATGGCAGCGGTGCCCGGTTTGGGGAATCAGAGACCCAATGCGAGAGTATTCGTACTTGCACGACAGAAGGCCGGAAAAGTAACGGATTTGGTGAAAGGTACATTTGTGTTTTGGTTGCAAGTGTTTTAGCTTATTTTAAACTTATAAAAATGGTATCATATTCAAAACCTCTAGAGCTTGTTCATCTTGATCTTTTTGGACCAATAAGGACTACTAGTCTTGGTGGTAAGTGGTATGTCTTTGTTATAGTTGATGACTTCTCCATATTTACTTGGGTAATTTTTGTTTCTAAAAAAGGATGACTTTTTCATTGAATTTTCAAACCTCTTTAAGAAAATCCAAAATTCACTTCATGTAAAATTGATTTCTATTAGAAGTGATAATGGAAGAGAATTCAACAACCAAAGTTTTGAACCCTTTTGCAATGAAAATGGCATAAATCATAATTTCTCGGCTCCTAGAACTCATCAATAAAATGATGTAGTTGAAAGGAAAAATCGAATTTTGCAAGTAATGGCTAGGTCTATGCTTTCCAAAAATTCTTTAGCTATGTATTTTTAGGCCGAAACTGTAAACACCGCTTGCTACATCATGAACTGAGTTCTATTGAGACAATTTTTAAAGAAAACTCCCTTTGAACTTATTTTTAGAAAAACTCCCTCTATTTCTTACTTGAAAGTTTTTGGTTGCAAGTGTTTTGTACTAAACATCAAAGATAGCCTTGGAAAGTTTGATAAGAAATCGGATGAAGACATATTCCTTGGCTATTCATCCAACAAGAAGGCTTACAGAATCTATAATAAAAGAACCATTTGTATTGAGGAGTCGGTTCATGTTTCATTTGATGAGTCTAACATATATATTTCTAGCAAAGATGATGATGATATAGGTACTCAAATTGAGAATATGATTGAACATCATCAACCACCAATGATGGAGGATCATGCTGTAGAAGAAGATCAACTTGAGGCATCTCAAGAAGAAGTTTGAGAGGAGCAAGACAATGTTCCCTCCACAAGTGAATTGCCAAAGGAATAGAAGCACACCCATGGAAATTCTCAAGATTCATAGGCCATCTCCGAAGGAGTAAGAACTAGACGGTATTTTAGTGATACCTTTCCTCTTTTATCTCAAATTGAACCTACTTGCTTAAATGATGCTTTAGATGATTATTTTTTTGATAATTTCCATGCAAGAAGAATTGAATCAATTTGAAAGAAATAAAAGCGTGGACCTTAGTTCCTAGACCCTTAGACCAACTCATTATTGGTACAAAATGAATTTTTAGAAACAAGCTAGCTGAACTTGGTGAAATCATAAGGAACAAAGATAGATTAGTTTCCCAATGATGCAATCAAGAAGAGGGCATAGACTTTGAAGAATCAATAAGAATGCTTTTAGCTTTTTCTTGTTTTCAAGACTTTAAACTCTTTCAAATGGATGTGAAAAGTGCATTTTTAAATGGTTACATTGAGGAGGAAGTTTATGTTGAACAAACTTCCGTCTTTGCTCATGAAAAATCCCCAAACCATGTTTATAAACTCTCAAAATCTTTGTATGATCTTAAACAAGCTCCTAGGACTTGGTATGAAAGACTTAGCAATTTTCTTGTTGCAAATGGTTTTCTAAGAGGAAAAGTAGACACCACACTTTTTATCTTGGCAAATTTATGTTGATGATATTATTTTTGGTGCTACTAATGTTTCTTTGTATGAAGAGTTTGCCAAACTTATTCATGATGAATTTGAAATGAGCATGATGGGTGAGCTCAACTTCTTTCTTGGACTCCAACTCAAACAAACAAATGAAGGTTTATTCATCAATCAAGCAAAGTACACAAAGGAGTTGCTTAGTCAAATTTACAGCTCAACACTCAAGCTTGACAAAGATGAAAAGGGTAAAAAAGTGAATGAGTCCAAGTATAGAGGTATGATTGGTAGCTTACTCTATTTAACTTCTAGTAGACCGGATATTATGTTTGTGATTTACTTATGTGCGCGCTTCTATCTTGTCCTAAGGAATTACATTTAATAGTCATTAAACGCATACTTAGATATCTTATATGATCTTTTGATTATGGCTTTTGGCATCCCAAAACAGAGTCTTGTGACCTTATCGGATATACCGATGCCGACTATGCCGGATGTAAACTCGAGCGAAAAACTACTAGTGGTCATTATCAATTCCGTGGACATGCTCTTGTATCCTGGCATAAAAAGAAACAAGCATGTGTTTACTTGATTTTGGACTTGTGTTCAATAATGTGCATATCTTATGTGACAACACTAGTTCTATAAATTTGACTAAGAATCTCATACAACCTTCTAGGATAAAGCATATAGAGATTAAACATCACTTCATCAGAGACCATGTTGCAAAAGAAGATGTGTGCATTGATTTTGTTAGCATCGATGATCAACTTGTTGATATTTTTACTGAACCCTTGTGTTTTGAAAGATCTGATTACCTAAGGCGTTGCCTAGGAATTACAAAATTGCAAAGTTGATGTGTTTCTTTAGAATGAGCAGGAAACAGGGGATCTCGATCGACCGCAATAGGGCTTGGTCAACCAGAGAAATGGTAAACTTTGCAAAGGAAAATTTTGAGGCAGCTCTGTCACACCTCGTAACCCAGATGATGACATGGATTGCATCCCAAGTCAATGGGATACCGAACCCAAATACGAAAAAGGAAACCTCATTCAATATTCAGTACCAAAAAGGGAAATTACATCATCCATATGTTGTTACATAACTGAAAGGAAAATACTATTATTCAGCAATTAATATAAAAGGGAAACTATTCTTGCTATTACATCAACGATCACACTAAGTCATCTTCGAAATCCTCGTCAATGGTATCATCAATGGTACCCTCAATGTAATCATCTGCAAAAGGGAAAAAGTAAGGGGTGAGCTACTAAACTAGCATAGTAAGCATTGATCACCCTTGGGATAACACATCAAAACTATGTAACAGAGGTTAGCATAAACATCTTGTTAATGCAATTCAAAATAGTAAGTGGATAGGAAACAGAAATCCAAAAAGAAAACGGATCATAGATTGAACAGGTCTGGATGATCGAACAGATGGACCCGTTCAACCGAAGGTCGTCCGACATTCGGACAAAGACTTTCCAAAAACATTCCAAAGGACCGGAAGGGCGAGTCGTGCTCTGGTTGAGGGGATTTTCATCTCGGTCGATCGAAAATTCACTACTAATCATCCGCAATCAGTCCCAGTAGTTTGCTCTGGGCGACTGGAAAATGGGTCGGTCGACCGAACAGCCCTTTTTTAAGTACAAATTAATAAAGGAAAAAGTGTTTTTTTGCAGCTTTCCAATAACCAGCCCAAATCATCCCATCTTTGACTTTAAACACATACTAAAACATGTACAAAACTCTCACATAACATGCTCAAACTTTACACATCATATCTAACACTAACGAATCGAAAATCGTGCTATGAGCACCATGAACTACTCATGCATTACAAACAGATGCTAACGTCAGATAATCAATCATATTAATAGCAATGACCCAACAAATATAATTCACACATTTGAGCTCGCTTGTCTGACCATGACTCTAACCCTGTTAACAGCCTCTAAAATTAACCCGTTAAGGAGGGTCTGAGTACTTAACATGTGTTAGGATATTAACCTTCAAAACGACGAGGCCTGAGTTTAAGGACACATCGGTTATGTCATTGCCCACTATCATGAGCATCACAACATCTGTTAACAACCCCACGTTTTATCCTCATTTGGAACCGAGTCATAACATAGCAGAGACAGATAGTGCTCCCGGGCACTTTAAACATATATAATTTTGATGTTGTCCTGGTATAGGATCATCGACATACAAGAGCTCTAATTGAGAATAACACATAGACTCCAAATAAGACAATCAAACACATAACAATTACCAAACGCCGATTATTCAATTACACATACAATTTAATGTAACAATTATCAATACTTCATCCAATTTTTTATGCAAGAAAACATGAATTTGAAGTCCGAATCAAAGAAAAACAGTAATTACATTAAAACCACAGTTTATGCAATGTTTGTCCAAAAATCCCGAAATCACCCAAAAGGCCAAAAACCGAAACTTCATATTACAATTACTTTCTGTAGGGAACTTGGAATTCAGATCTTTCTACGCTCACGTGTATCTCTTTCAATTATATTTCCAACGCACTAAACATCTCTAATTTCCGACTCTGTTTGCTAGGTCAAAGCCCTGAAAAACATCACATCCCTCTATTTTTCTCGCACTTTCTTTTTCCCTCTTCTTTCTTTCTTGCGGGTTCCTCTGCCTATTTTCCAGCACTAAACCCTTTAAAAGACTCTAGAAACTCGTACAAAATAGTCCCAACATTTCTTAAAATTCGTACTTAAGCCCCTCCACTCTCAAAGTCATTTATTACGCCCCTTAAACAAACGTACTCAACATATAACATATAAACATACCCTAACAATTAATGGGCACATAATCACATTCGATAACACATAAACTCATGCTTTAACGATTAATAAACACATTATCATGCAAAATTAATTACAATCTTGCAACACAAACAAAAAAGTCTCGGGTATCACAAGCTCGGTCGACTGGAACCCAGCCTCGGTCGATCGAAATCAAAACAAAAAAAAATACCAATTTACTTCGGACGAGGTCTGAACGACCTCTGAAGGGGTTCGGTCGACCGGACCATCAGGAAAAATTTGAATTTAAGGGTTTCAAACAGTCTATTCTTTCAAAAAAAACTCATTTCTCACTCTCTCAAACTTCTAAACCCTTGCATATTCTCTCTCAAAATCAAAACCCCACACTTATCCATATCAAAATTCCATCCACAAATCCTTGATTCACATCACTATGAAGACAAATCAACCACCATCGAATATATCAAAACATCAAAATACTCAACCTAAGAAAAATCCTACCAAAAAAATCCTCTGCCAATAGAATCATTCAAAAGGGGATTATAATCCTAGAACCAAATGAGCCTACTACAAACAAACTCAAAACAAAAAATATAGTTCAAAGGGGAGGCAAAGGAAATAAGCAAATTGAATGACGCTCCGATAAAGAAACGAAGT
Organism: Vinca minor; assembly: GCA_026122235.1. NCBI lineage: Eukaryota > Viridiplantae > Streptophyta > Magnoliopsida > Gentianales > Apocynaceae > Vinca > Vinca minor. The sequence continues at coordinate 2,959,868 of JAOCZM010000230.1, forward strand.
CGGATGAAGATAGACAAGTTCCTCCACCTCCTCCAAGATTTCAAGGGGAATCTTTAAGTTATGTGGCTACAAAGGTAACTCCCCGATTCTATACTCCTTTAGCTAAGAAAACCTCTGATGCCCTTGTTGGAGTTTACATTTGATATAGGTGCTTAATTGGATTGGGCAGGCTCAATTGGATTGGGCAAAACTGGACCCGGTTGACCGAGAGCTGTCTCAGATCGACCAAACTTTTTGTCACTCCGGTCGGCCAAGAACCATTTCTCCGGTTGACCGGACTAGTTGGACAAAGTCAAAACCGGCACATCTACATGTGTGAGGGAGTGTGTGTGTGTTTGCAAGTTGGGAATGCTTGTAAAGGGAGAGAAATAAGGAGAGAGTGGGTGGGTAATTCCACTTACACCACATTAGATGAAAATTTGTTTTTTCATTCTTAACTCTCTCTTGAATCTTTTTTCTCTCTAGCTTTTCATTTCCATAGCAGACGAAATATTAAGAAGAAAAATTTGGGATTTTTTTCTTGAATTAAACACTCTCAAGAACAATAAAAAGAGAAGAAAATACGATTTTCTTATCTCTTTGATTTCCGATTTTCCTAAGTAATCTATACTTTGTGGATTCCGTGAAAAAAGGGGTTTTTCAATCTTCAAAGTTCTTTGGACTAGCATCTGAGACGCAGAGTAACAAGCTCAGAGGTTGGTGTGTGGATACCAGTAGAGACGGGAGTCTGATGGCTGCTGTTGGTGGTTCTTAGAAGCAGAATCCGGGCAACGTCGATTAGATCGACATAAAGGTATACCTCCAAACACTGAGTTTTGGTTCTTTCTCGTGTGTAGATCCTTTAAAGGAACGTAATCCCTCGCTATTTATTTCCACTGCGTTTTGGGGATTACGAATTTTTCCTTCAAGTAGTATCAGAGCCTATCACGAGAACCCAATAACTTAGATTATAAGTTATCTTTATTTTTAGTAGTATGATAATGCATGTCATAGGATGTCCTTACCTTAACACAATCTCTGGAAGTCGTTTAAGTGTTAGATGAATCCCGGAACGAATTAAATTCTTGTAAGAGTTAGAATGAAACCCAATTTTCATCTAATGGTGTAAGTGGAATTACCCACTCACCCCACCCTCCCCTTATTTCTCTCCCACTACTACCATACACACGCACACCCTCACACATGTAGATGTACCGGTTTTGACCAAGTCCAACTGGTCCGGTCGATCGAAGAAATAGTTCTCGGCCGACCAGAGAAACAAAAAGTTCGATCGACCCGAGACAGTGAAGGGATTCATGAGTCCTCCCCTGAAGGATCCGCTCATACAAAACGAATCGAAAATTACAAAGAAAAGAACTTACATTTGTTGGCTCAAGAATCCGATTCATGAATTGAAGATTCTGTCTTTAAGGCTCGGATGCAATGATCACCTCGAGTCCTCCTTTGTGGAATTACTCCCTACAGGTATCCACGCGACGAAACGGGCAGCGAGTGCTAGCTCTTCGTTTTTTTGAGTTTGGGGAATTAGGGAGAAACGGAGAAGGCAGAATTCGAAATCTAATTTCGGGTGTGTTTGGTTAATTGCGACTGAAGCAAGGATTCACTAGGGTTTCGGCTGAGAGATGATTATATAGGGTGGGAGAGTTTGTTCCCATAACCAACTCTCACGTCCTCCACCTCTCTCATCAGTGGGAGTCTTTACCGGATAATAACTCCCACATAATTTCAGTTATAACCAAATACCAAAAATGCCTTTCCTTAATCCCTGATTCGAATAATAGCTTATTATTCTCAGAGAAATAAATGTCATATACAATGAACCTAGACATATTCTAGATTCATTGAATCTGGACATGAAACTCGTTAACTCGTCTATGCGTGTGACCCTGTAGGTTCATATCACAATGGCAATGAAAACATACCAAGTAGTAGTATGTGTTCATAAATCACAAGCGGTCCCTAGCAGGACATTGTGACTACCTAAGGTGAATGAATTTACGGTGGAACCTAATATCAATCCACTATTTAATCCCTTTGTCTCGCGATATCCTAATTAAGCATAAGACATGGTAGTCGTCACCCTTATTAAACAATATTTAATAACCACTTTATTAAATACATTTGAGCACGGCCATGCATTTAAACAGTCTTTCCCTATCGAGGGGCCCATGGATATCTCTCACTAATAAGAGAGGGACAAATTCCTTACAATGCCTCTCACATTCAAGCCAAGATAGGACACTACATCCGATCATCAGTCGTATTGATTACTCGATTAAAGCAACGTACGACTGAGTCAAAACGTGGCTGCATTCATGCTAGAATCAATGGAGACATAAGGTCTAAGGATTCTAAAATAGTATTGAGGAAGTAATACTTATGACTAAGGACCATGAAGTATTACTTCTGTAACGGATCACGTCCAATACAATGTATCCCTATATATTGCATCTATGATATGATTTGTATTCATTACACATGATCATCAATCATCCATCATACTAGTTTTATTTCATTGTAAATAAGCATTACATAAAACTAGGGACAACTAGAATAGTAATTACATAAGCTAATGAGTTTTACTATCAAATCACACATTTGATAATCAAAAGCAAAATTAACTATTCAAATACATGCTCAAAAGATATAAAACGTACAACATGTGCTAATGGTCCTAGGGCACTACTAACAATCTCCCACTTGCCCTAGGTCCAATCATACATGATCCTCAATCCCATTGACCTAGTATGACTCTCATGTTTAGGCTGTGGGAGTGGCTTGGTCAATGGATCTGCAATGTTGTCGTCAGTATGAACTTTGTAAATACTAACATCTCCTCTCGTCGATGATCTCTCTAATCGATGGAAACGCCTCGAGAATGTGTTTGGATCGTCAGTGAGATCTAGGTTCCTTAACTTATGAAATGGCACCCAGATTACTATCACAATAGAGGTCCACCTGGGTTCACAATGCTAGGGGACGACACCTAATTCATCAACAAACTTCCCCGATCCAAACAGCTTTCTTTAGTCGCTTCAGAGGCGACTAGATACTCAACTTCAGTTTGTAGAGTCGGCCACGGTTTCTTGCTTTGAGCTCTTCCACTCACAAGACCTCCATTCAAACAAAACACAAAGCCGGATTACGATCTATAGTCATTTACGTCTGGGTCCGGAAGCTTGCGTCTGTGTAACCATTTACAACTGGACTTTCTTCCGACCTCCGTAAACTAAGAACATATCTTTAGTCCTTCTCAAGTACTTAAAAATGCTCTTGATCGTAGTCCAATGTGACTCTCCAGTGGTCGATTGATATCTCGCTAGTCATACTTAAAGCAAATGAGACATCCTAGGGCGAGCGCATATCATGGCGTACATAATAGACCCAATGGTCGAAGCATATGGGATCTTACTCATGCGCTCTTGGTCCTCCTTTGTGGAAGGTCCTTGAGTTCTGCTTGAGTTTAATGCCATGTGACATGGGCAGAATCCCTTTTTGGAGTCTTGCAAACCGAACTGCTTCAAGCACCTTGTCAATGTATCCACTCAGCTTAGTCCAATCATTTTGTTAGATCTATCTCTATAGATTCTTATACCCAAAATGTATGTAGCCTCGCCTAAGTCTTTCATGGAAAAGCACTTCCCCAACCAAGCTTTTACACTTTGTAATGTGGGGATGTCATTTCCAATCAGTAAGATGTCATCCACATAAAGCACAAGGAACACTACTGCATTAGTAGTTACTTTCTTATAAACACAAGGCTCGTCTTCATTTTTGATGAAACCGAATTCTTTAATACGTTCATCAAAGCGACGATTCCAACTTCGAGATGCTTGCTTCAAACCATAAATGGACCTTTGAAGATTACACACTTTGCTAGGATTTGTTGGATCAACAAACCCCTCAGGTTGTGTCATATACACATCCTCGAGAAGGTTTCCATTAAGAAATGCAATCTTAACATCCATTTGTCATATCTCATAATCATAATATGCAGCTATGGCAAGTAAAATCCTAATAGACTTTATCATAACGACAGGAGAAAATGTTTCGTCATAGTCAATACCATGAACTTGTCTATAACCTTTAACTACTAGTCGAGATTTAAAAGTGTGTACATTACCATCCATGTCGGTTTTGTTTTTGAAACACCATTTATTATCAATGACCTTACACCCTTCGGGTGGGTCAACCAAAGTCCACACTTGGTTATCGTACATGGATTGCATCTCAAACTTCATAGCTTCTAGCCACTTATCGGACTCAGAACTACGAATTGCCTCTTTGTAGGTAGTGGGTTCATCTTGATCAATCAGTTCAACCTGATGATCATCAATCATGAGAAATCCATAGGCTGTTGATTACCCGACTTGACCTCCTTGGGCCTTGTGTCAAAGATTGAAGCTCAGTATCAGCACGTGAGCTTGCTTGAAGTTCCAAAGTTGGTTCAGATGTTGTTTGGGGATCTTGAATTTCCTCAAGATGGATCTCACTCCCACTATCCTCTTTGGAAATAAATTCCATTTCAAGGAATAAACCATTACGAGCAACAAACACTTTGTTCTCTGATGGAAGATAGAAGTAATATCCTTTAGTTTCTTTAGGATATCCTACAAACAAACACTTGTCAGATTTAGGGGCGAGTTTATTAGATAACAAGAGTTTTACATACGCCCGCATCCCCAAATTTTGAGAAATGACAAACTAGGTCGCTTTCCCTGATCCCATATCTCATATGGAGTTTTCGAACCGCTTTAGAAGGAACCCTATTAAATATAAATGCAGCAGTTTCTAGGGCGTAGCCCCAAAAGGAAATTGGAAGACTTGTTTGACTCATCATAGATCGAACCATATCTAATAAGGTGCGATTCCTCCGTTCTGACACGCCATTCCATTGTGGTGTGCCAGGAGGAGTTAGTTGTGAAACAATTCCACAACCTCTAAGATGTTCGTCAAACTCTTGGTTAAGGTATTCGCCACCTCGATCTAATCGAAGTATCTTAATACTTTTACCAAGTTGATTTTGTACTTCATTTTGAAATTCTTTGAATCTTCCAAAAGATTCTGATTTATGTTTCATTGGATAGACGTAGCCACATCTACTGAAATCATCTGTGAATGTAATGAAGTACTGGAACCCTCATCTAGCACTTGTGTTTATTGGTCCACAAACATCTGTATGTATGAGGCCCAATAAATCGGAAGCTCTCTCACTTTGTCCAGTAAAGGAAGCTTTAGTCATTTTGCCTAACATGCAAGAATCACAAGTCTTATAAGAGTCTAAGTCAAATGATGTCAAAATTCTATCTTTATGGAGTTTTGATATGTGTTTCTCATTTATGTGGCCCAAACGACAATGCCAAAGTAGGTTTGGTTTAAGTCATTGGATTTAAACCTCTTAGTATTAATGTTATAGATGGGCCTTTTAATGGATTCATCCAGGTTAAGAACATAAAACCCATTCATCAAAGAGGCATCTCCATAGAAGATACGATCTTTATGAATGGTGCAAATTTTATTCAGAATATTCAATTCAAAACCTTCAATATCCAAACAAGAAACTGAAATAATATTCCTACTCAAAGTTGGAACATAAAGACAATTATTCAGTTCTATAATAAGGCCACTTGGCAAAACTAAATTGAATGTCCCGGTAGCTACAGCAACAACTCTTGCTCTGTTAGCTACTCTCAGGTCCACTTTTCCTTTTGCCAGTGATCTACTCCTTTTGAACCCCTGCACATTTGCACAAATGTGAGATCCACAACCGGTATCTAATACCCACGAAGTAGGAGCAGACGTGTTAATTTCAATAACATAAATACCTGGAGAGACAGTCAAACTGGCTTTTCCCTTTTTCTTCTCTTCCAAATAGAGCTTGCAGTTCCGTTTCCAATGACTGGTTCATTGCAATGGAAGCAAACTCCTTCCTTTGGTGCCTTGGCCTTGGGTTTGGGCTTGTTATTACCTTTGCCCTTCTTGGTCATGGGCTTTCCCTTTCCTTTCTTCTTGAAATTCCCTTTTTGAACCATTAAGACTTCAGGGGTCTTCTTAATGTTCAGTTCAGACTGCTTGAGCATCCCGTGTATTTCGTGTATGGTATTCTCCATGGAATGCATGTTGAAGTTCATAACAAATTCGTCATACTCCGGTGGGAGTGAGCCCAAGATTATATATGTGGCTATGTCATGACCTACGGTAGCCCCAAGCTTCTCAAGTTGGTCAAAATAGCCCTTCATCTTAAGAACATGTGCACTTATAGAGGTGCCAAGGGCCATTTTGCAACTATTCAACGCCTTAGTAGTGAGGAATCTTTCATGACGAGCTTGCTCTTGGAACATTTCCTTGAGCTAGCCCATCATCTAGAAAGCCTCAACTCCTTCAAACTGTTTTTGAAGGTCAGTGCTCATTGTGATTAACATGAGACAAGTCACATCGTTAGAGTCATCAAAATGCTTCTTCCAAGCATCTCTTTCAGCTCTAGGGGTGTTGTTTGCAGGCTATTCAGGAATGTCCGTATCAAGAATGTATAGCTTTCTTTCCTGCTTAAGGACAATCCTTAAGTTGCGGGCCCAATCAAGGAAATTGGTCTCGCTTAGTTTTTCCTTCTCAATGACAGATCGCAATGAATTGTGTGAAGTATTGATTGCCATTATCTACATTAAATTATTTGCAAAGTTATTAGTTTTGAGCAAAAACCTTTTCCACAATTTCAACACTTGATAAATAGTGGGGAAAAACATTTTACAATAGTTATAGGAAAGCTTTGGCTTAACACCCATAATTAAAGTAAAATCATCTAATGGGAATGACATCTATATGTCCCGGCTATCTCCCATTTTATGCCCTAGGCCCAAAACTATTTTGATGGCCTAGCTAAGTTGAACCATGTCTAAGATTATGGAAATCACTATTTTCCCATCTCCTTTTGCTTAGATAACCACTTGTCTGTTGCTTTGGCAAGCAGACAAAATGATGATCCAAGCTCAATGAGTGTTTAGAGTATGGTAGGCATTTTAAGTCTTAGTTAAAACCTTCGGTTTGAATAAGCAATTAAAACGCGTAATACAATTATACATGCATCTCATGCAATATATAAAGCATAAAAATTAAACGTGAGATAGCATGGCCTAATCCTATGATGACTCCCACGAGCCTTGTGGGAGCCAAGGGTCAATCTAAGTCAATATCCCTCTCATGGATAAATTCTTCGATCCAGCAGCCTCCAGCCTTGTTACATAGTTGCATGGGCATACCCAGCCTTCAATGTAAAGCAATAAAGCTAATCTAAGAAAGCGATTACAATTTTACAACATTGAAAAATAGCTCGCAGGCCGTATCATAAAATTACAACCCAAAATATGTAAAACAAGGGGTATAGTAGGCCATGCTATTCACCATGCTAAAAATCACATAAAGCACGATGAAATTAATAACGAGTGCATATACAAAGTCTTAGTCCCCAATTTTCATCTAGTGGTGTAAGTGGAATTACCCATTCACCCCACCCTCCCCTTATTTCTCTCCCACTACTACCATACACATACACACCCTCACACATGTAGATGTGCCGATTTTGACCAAGTCCAACTGGTCCGGTCGACCGAAGAAATAGTCCTCGGCCGACCAGAGTAACAAAAAGTTCGATCAACCCGAGACAGTGAAGGGATTCATGGGCGGAAACTCGTTCCATACACCCATGAGTCCTCCCCTGAAGGATCTGCTCATACAAAACGAATCGAAAATTACAAAGAAAAGAACTTACATTTGTTGGCTCAAGAATCCGATTCTTGAATTGAAGATTCTGTCTTTAAGGCTCTGATGCAATGATCACCTTGAGTCCTCCTTTGCGGAATTACTCCCTACCGGTATCCACGCGACGAAACGAGCAGCGAGTGCTAGCTCTTCGTTTTTCTGAGTTTGGGGAATTAGGGAGAAAAGGAGAAGTCAGAATCCGAAATCTAATTTTGGGTGTGTTTGGTTAATTGCGGCTGAAGCAAGGATTCACTAGGGTTTCGGCTGAGAGATGATTATATAGGGTGTGAGAGTTTGTTCCCATATCCAACTCTCACGTCCTCCACCTCTCTCAGCAGTGGGAATCTTTAACTCCCACGTCCTCTGGATTTCTGCTGCTAGTGGGAGTCTTTATCGGATAATAACTCCCACATAATTCTAGCTAAAACCAAATACCAAAAATGCCCTTCCTTAATCCCTGATTCGAATAATAACATCTTATTATTCTCAGAGAAATAAATGTCATATACAATGAACCTAGACACATTCTAGATTCATTGAATCTGGACATGAAGCTCATTAACTCGTCTATGCGTGTGACCCTGTAGGTTCATATCACAATGGCAATGAAAACATACCTAGTAGTAGTATGTGTTCATAAATCATAAGCGGTCCCTAGCAGGACATTGTGACTACCCAAAGTGAATGAATTTACGGTGGAACCTAATATCAATCCACTATTTAATCCCTTAGTCTCGCTATATCCTAATTAAGCATAAGGCATGGTAGTCGTCACCCTTATTAAGCTTAATTATATTTATGCTCGATCTCCAGGTAGACTGTTCCAACAAACAATATTTAATAACCACTTTATTAAATACATTTGAGCACGGCCATGCATTTAAACAGTCTTTCCCTATCGAGGGGCCCATGGATATATCTCACTAATAAGAGAGGGACAAATTCCTTACAATGCCTCTCACATTCAAGCCATGATAGGACACTACATCCGATCATCAGTCATATTGATTACTCGATTAAAGCAACGTACGACTGAGTCAAAACGTGTCTCCATTCATGCTAGAATCAATGTAGACATAAGGTCTAAGGATTCTAAAATAGTATTGAGGAAGTAATACTTATGACTAAGGACCATGAAGTATTACTTCTCTAACGGATCACGTCCAATACAATGTATCCCTATATATTGTATCTATGATATGATTTGTGTTCAGTACACATGACCAGTAAAACATGATCATCAATCATCCATCATACTAGTTTTATTTCATTGTAAATAAGCATTACATAAAACTAGGGACAACTAGAATAGTAATTACATAAGCTAATGAGTTTTACTATCAAATCACACATTTGATAATCAAAAGCAAAATTAACTATTCAAATACATGCTCAAAAGATATAAAACGTACAACTTGTGCTAATGGTCCTAGTGCACTACTAACAGACAGCTCTCGGTCGGACGGGTCTTTTGCCCAATCCAATTGAGCACCTATATCAAATGTAATCTCAAACAAGCTCAATCCAGTTGATTGTAGTGTGCGACACTTTAGGTATTTGTTATGTTGGTCGTGACAACAATTGTCAACAGTAATGAGAGGTATCTAGCAACACATCATTACACCTAATTCACAAATAGTCCTGGTGATTCAAGTAACCATGAATATGATCTTGCACTAATCCTTTTGTCCTCAATATCTAGATTGAACACAAGTCACGGAGTATGTCAAACTTGCATAGTCCAATCAGTCAGTTTCTTAATTCCCGAGTATACTAATCAAATGACATTAATATCTCATATTAACTCACTTGTTCATGGTCATGAATTTGTCTCACTCAATCAAGGGGCCCAAGATATCACTCATGTTGTATAGGAGGGATAAATCCTCTATCTATCAGAGCCTAATATGATACTACAAGTATGGCGATCATGTTGCCGCTGTGTCAGCGGCTTCGTCAGTGGGTCGGCGATGTTATCGTCCGTGTGAACCTTGCAAATCTTCACATCTCCTTTATAAATGATCTCACAAATCAGGTGATACCGCCGTAGTATATATTTGGACCTTTGGTGAGACCGTGGTTCCTTTGATTGAGATATGGCTCCATTGTTGTCACAATAGAGATCAATCGCATTCAAAATGCAAGGCACCACACCAAGTTCAGTAATAAAATTTCGGATCCAAACGACTTTCTTAGCAGCATCTGATTCAACTATATACTCGGCTTCGGTTGTAGAATACGCAATGGTCGCTTATCTTGAACTCCTCCAATTCATAACACCGCCGTTTAGGCAAAACACATAACCTGATTGTGATCTAAAGTCGTCTCAATATGTTTGGAAACTAGCATCAGTGTAACCACTTACAATGAGCTTACATACTTTATTTTCTTTAGTCCATAAATTGACTTCAATAACTTACATACTTTATTGGCATTATTTGGATCAACAAAACCTTCGGGCTGTATCATATACACGTCCTCATCTAGGTTTCTATTAAGGAAAGCTGTTTTGACATCCATTTGCCAGATTTCATAACCATAGTATGCAGCTATAGCAAGCAAGATATGAATGGATTTGAACATAACTACAGGGGAAAAGGTCTCATCATAGTCAATACCATGAATCTGTTTAAAACCTTTCGCGACAAGTCACCCCTTGTACGTTTGAACATTCCCTTCCATGTCAGTTTTTAATTTGAAAACTCACTTGCACCCTATTGGAGTTAACCCCTCAGGCGCATCTACCAAGATCCATACTTGGTTAGTGTATATGGAATCCATTTCGGATCTCATGGCCTCAAGACATTTCTTAGAATCTGGACTAGTAATTGCTTGTTTGTAAGTTGTAGGTTCAAGGTGATCAATGAACATAACATCTCCATGTTACGTTGCGAAAAACAATTCTACTAGACCTACGCAATTCTTGTGTTTCTGGAACAGGCTCCACAACAGCTTGTGTAGTTTTTTCCAATTCCAAATAATCACTTGTGCCAGAAATTAGAATTTCACCAAGCTGTGGAACTTCATTAAGTTCCACGTGGCTCCCACTTGTTTTCCCATAAAGGAATTCCTTTTCTAGAAAAACACCGTTACTGAGCAACAACCATTTTTTTCTTGTCCGGGATGTAGAAGTAGTACCCTTTAGTTTCCTTAGGATACCATACAAAAGTGCACTTGACCGACTTTGGGATGAGCTTGTCTAAAGCTGGACGTTTCAAAAACGCCTCACAACCCCGAATCTTTAAGAAAGACATACTAGGACGCCTCCCAGTCCATATCTGATATGGTGTCGTATCAACAGATTTAGATGGAACTCTGTTTAGTGTTAAAGTTGCTGCTTCTAAAGGAAATCCCCAAAAAGAGTTTGGAAGGCTCGCGTGACTAATCATTGATCGAACCATATCTAGTAGAGTTCGATTTCTTCTTTCGGATACACCATTTCATTGAGGAGTAGCCGGAGGAGAAAGTTGTAAAACAATTCCACAACTCTTTAGATAAACACGAAATTCTTGACTTAAGTATTCTCCACCTCGATCGGATCGAAGCATCTTAATACTTTTGCCAAGCTGGTTTTCTACTTCATTCTTGTACTCTTTGAACTTTCAAAGGCTTCAGACTTGTATTTCATGAGAAATACGTGTCCAAAATGACTAAAATCGTAGTAAAAGTAATGAAATATGGATAACCACCTCTTGCATGGATATTGAATGGACCACATACATCACTATGTATTAGTTCCAACAACTCCTTTGCTTGTTCTCCAGTTCTAGTAAAAGGAGAAGCAGTCATCTTACCCATTAAACAAGGTTCGCATGTATCATATGATTCAAAATCAAATGAATCCAACAATCCATCTTTATGGAGTTTGGAAATGCGATTTTCGTTTATATGGCCTAAGACACAATGCCAGAGGTATGTAGGATTAGACTCTTTAGTCTTTATCCTCTTTGTATTTATGTTATAAACCGGTGACTCTAGGTCAAACAAGTATAAACTATTCACCAATGTAGCACTACAATAAAAGACATTATTTAACGATAACGAATTTCATTGGTTTTTAATATGAATATCAAAACCCATCTTGTCCAAACAAGAGATCGAAATAATATTCTTTGTTAAAGCAGGTACATAAAGAAAACTGTCTAAATCTAGAACAATTTCAGAAGGCAAACTAAGACTATATTTTCCTACAGCTAATGCAGAACCTCTTGCTCCATTGCCAACACGTACGTCCACGTCACCGTTTTCCAGCTCTTTACTCATTTGTAGTCCCTGCACATTCATGCAAATGTGAGAACCACATCCGGTATCTAATACCCATGCTACAAGTATGGCTATCATGTTGCTACTATACTTGTAGTAGTAGACAAGTTTATCTTAATAACATAAATAACTGAGCCAGAAGCAACATTTGCTCTCTTTCCAAGCTTTTTACCGACAAGATAACTGGGGCAGTTTCTCTTCCAGTGTCCTTTTTGTCCATAATGGAAACAATTTCCATCCTTAGCCACAACGCCCTTAGGCTTCAGTGCTTTCTCTGAATGGTTAGGCTTGCCCGAAGGCTTACCAAAACCCTTGCCCCTATTGTTGTTGACCATGTAAATGGCCTTGGACTTGTCTATTTCCTTCTCGGCAGTCCTCAACAGGTTCAACAATTTTGAGAGAGGTTTGTGTATCTCATTCATGTTGTAGTTTAGTACAACCTAACTAGATGACTCAGGTAACGATTGCATAATCAAATCAGTGGATAGCTCCTGGCTCAGAGGAAATCCCAGTCTTTCGAGGCTCTTAATATATTCTATCATCTTCAGAACGTGAGTTCCGATTGGTGCTCCCTCTGCCAGTTTGTACTGAAAGTGGGACTTCGACACATCGAATCTCTCCTGGCGGGCTTGACCCTGAAATAATTGCCTTAGATGATTAATCATATCGAAATCTCTCATTTCCTCGTGTTGCTTCTGAAGCTCAGAGGTCATGGTTATTAACATAAAACTAGACACGGCTAATGCGTCATCTATTTTCTTACGATAAGCATTTTTTTCAGCGGTCGGAGCCCCTGCAACTGGTGGATCAGGAATTTATTCTACGAGAACATACTGCTTTTTCTCGTGCTTGAGAACGATTCTCAAGTTCCTATACCAATCGAGGAAGTTCCTCCCTTAAGTTTTTCCTTTTCAAGGACGGATCACACTGATAGTGAGTTTGATGCAACGATTGCATTTGTCATTTTATCTACAAAGAAGAATTGCAAAGTTTTAGTTGTCATATCTTAAAATCATTAAAAGGACATTATTTAATGATTCTCCCACTATTTTCTTCAAATGAATAACCCTCAAGTACTCATTTGGAAAGTTCAAAACTTTCTAGTTGGACCAAGATCCATATTTCATCATTCTCAAGGCAGCTTTGGCTACTATACTAAAAAAAACGCTTTAGGTAAGCAACATTTGCTAATCCCATCAATTATGTGACTCTTCGTTGGTTAAGTAGGTAACGATTACCCTCAGTACATAAATGCACATCTTAACCCTTTTGCCTCCGGATTCTTAACCATTGAGGTAATCCGGTTAAGTATAACCCAAGATTGACCGGCGAATATTACTAACTTATCCTTCTCGCCTCACCAGGATGGACATAAGCTTATTTCACTCGGAAGTTCACACTACTGTCGATCTTGGCCTTGACGAGGGCCCCGCTTGGAAGGCAATAAACTTAATATTTAAAATTTGAGGGATTTTTAAAAATTTGTCTCACCAAACAGTGTATAATCTGATTATACGTTAGAATATGCATCACATGCTAGAATTACTGTAAACATGCAGCAGGCCTCTCATGCAAAATACATAAATAGTAAATAAATCGTGACATAGTAATAGCCCCTATGCGAATTTTCCGAGCCAACAGAAAATCCTAGGTCAATCTAAAGGGGGAAAAGTAATAAATCATATCTATTGTCTTTCGCCTCCTTATGGTTTCCTCCATCTGATGGATGTCTTTCTTCATCACTTGTTACATATGTAAAATATAAAATCCTATTCTATATTTTTACATAATTGAAAGAATTCTCGAGTTACATTCGAGATTAAAATTTTACAACAAGAGAGAATAGATAAGGCACGACACGCATGTCGTATTATAAAATAAAACCACTGGTCAAAGGTTATTACTATGCACCATGCTCAAAACAAACACAAAACATGCTAAGAGCGCAAATATACACTGCCTGCCCTTTTCCGATCGACCCATGACATACTCCCGGTCGACCGCGATAAGGCAGTAGCCAAAACAGAGTAAAAATTATGCCACCTCGGTCAACCGAGAACATTTCTGATCGACGGGCCTGAAAACAGACTAGCCTCGATCGACTGTGATTGCTCACCGGACGGCAGAAATATAGGCAGTAGCAAAATCCTATTTTCTAACTCATGTTCGGTTTTCCGCGAACTTCTTCTGGTCGACCGAATATTTACCAGAATACCAAAAACACGAATTTTACAATTCGTTACGGGATTCGTTTAACACTTAAACGACTTCCCAGAGGCTGTAAAAGGTAAAGCATCCTATGACATGCATTATACACTACTCAATCATCAAGATAACACATAATCAAGATTATTGGGTTCTTGTGATAGGCAATGATACCACTTGAAGGAAAAATTTGTAATCCCCAAAACGCAGCCAAAATACAAGCACAGGATTACGTTCCTTTTGAGGATCTACTCACGAGAAAGAACCAAAACCCTGTATTAGGAATTTATTCCTTTTTTGTTGATTTGATCGACATTGCCTGAATTCTGCTACTTGGAAACACCAACAACAGCCTTCTAACTCCTGTCTCTACTGGTATCCACACACCAACCTCTGAGCTTGTTACTCCAAGTTTCAGATGCTAGACTAAGAACTATGAAGTTTGTAAAACACTTTTTTCAGAATCCACAAAGTATAGATTACTTAGGAAAACCGGAAAACGAAGAGACAAGAACATTCAAGCGAAGAAAAATTATCATGATTGTTCTTGAGAGTGTGTTAATTAAAGATAAGAAAATTCGGTATTTTCTTTTCTTTTTGGTTCTGCTAGAGCAGAGAGAAAAGGATAGAATTGAATTTTTGTGAGAGTTAGAATGAAAACCAATTTTCATCTAGTGTGGTGTAAGTGAAATTACCCACTCACCCCACTCTCCCCTTATTTCTCGCCCACTACTCCCACACACACACACACACACACTCCCTCACACCTGTAGATGTGCCGGTTTTGACCAAGTCCAACTAGTCCGGCCGACTGGAGTAACAAAAAGTTCGTTTAGGTCGACCGGGTCTTTTGCCAATCCAATTGAGCACCTATATAAAATGTAAACTCCAACAGTCCTACCATTAAAAGGCCATAAGATCTTTGTCACCGAATAGCGACCGCCCTGGTATATTCGGTCGCCCAGAAGAAAATCTGAACACTTATAAATTTTTGAAAATAAAGATCCAACGCACTGGACAAGACGACGCCCTGCTTTCGCATGTAACATTAGCGACCGAATAGCGACCCTTTCGGCATATTCGGTCGCTATTAGGTCGCTATTATTTTCCCGGATTCCATTTTTTATAATATAGCGAGGTTTTTAAAGATATATATAAACCTTTTGCCTATTTTATTTCATCATTAATGAGCATTTATTAAAATTTTAGTTACACTACTTAATAATTCACGTAAATGTCAGCACAAATGTATTACTTGAATTGTTCTGCTTCAGGTCTATACATGTATTTTGTCAAAAGGTATAAGTTTACTTGTTTCACTATTCAGGTTAATGTGTACATATGTATAAGTATACGTTTTACTTGTTTCACTATTCAGGTTTTTATATATCTTTAAAAACCTTGCTATTTTATAAAAAAAAGAAATCCGGGAGAATTTACCGACCGAAGTACGACCGGTATATCCGTTACTGTACATAGCGACGGAAAAGAATGTTTCGGTCGCCATTCGGTCGCAATTAAGCCTCGATCTAAATCCGTCGCTAATCCCTAACCTTAAACCCTAAGACGGTCGCTATTCGGTCGCCCGTCGGTCGGTATGAAGCCAATTTTCCAGTAGCAGAACAGGGTAACTATATAACAGACCCCCTGCACAGAAAACAATCAGCTCTCTTCCATTTCAACAGAAAACATAGGCCAAAATGTAAATTCCAAAATAATCACAAAACTTAACTTAAAAAAAAAGCATTAAAAGCTAACAATAGTTACAAATTGATACAAAATTAACTAAATACTCTATTGACTCCCCAAAACATCATCGACAGTTAAAGGGTCATCGTCATAGTCTAATTCTAACTCATCGTCTAAGATGCTACTCAATTTGCCCTCTATCTCCGAGGCACTTAATACAACCTGGTCCCTATTTGTTAAAATTTCAGCTAACATACTAGCTAGACCCTTGTTTCTCTTCTTTTCCCTCATCTTGAATTCTCTTTTTTGCTGGGCTAGTTGTTTCTTAAAATCTTCTTCCATTTCGCTCCGCATTTGGACCATGTCTGAATGCGACACCGCCTGGCTGCCTCGCTTCATTGTCTTTACCACATCACTAAAGGAACCGAGTCCTTGGACACGACCCTTTCTTAGCCCACCCGCAGCCTCAGCAGACAACTCAATATGAGTAGGCAAATCTGAGTTGCTTTGTTGGCGTCGTCGTCATAAACCTCGTGGAACACCCGCTGTCAAAAAAATTGTCATTAGGATATTACATTAAATAACTAATATCAAAAAAGGAAAAACGGTAATTAAATACTTACAGACAACTCTCTAGAATCTACATCAACCCATTCGTCTTTCTTTGGCCCGAGAATGGGACTGCATGTCCGGCCTCCTTTTCCTATTAAACAAATTCATTAAATACGAACAAAAAACACATACAATATAAGAATATGTAAATTAATAAAGATCCCGTACCAGTCTCATGTGGTGCTCAATGTGGCTGAGCAAACCTCCCGTGTGCTTCATCGGGCCTTTTCCACCCCTCCATTCTTTCCGGGTTTTTTGTCGCTTGTGCCGACTTGGCTTTTAAATTCCTGAGTCTTCCAAGACTCTTCAAGTCGCGCCTAATCCGTCTCTCGAAAACCCATTTCGGTTTCTTATTTTTTTTCCGAGCGCCGCTTATAATGCCGCTTAGTCTCCTCGCCGCATGGTACGCCAACCTCGTCTTGACGCCATCTTCATGCTCGGGAGCCCAAACGATACTTTTTCTCGCAATTTGAAATAATGTTAGATAACTAAATTCAATACTTCTAAATTTAAAGACTTCTAAATCAAAAGACTTTTAAATTCAAACTTATTTTCTAATTTACTTACCTTGAACTCGTCCCACCACAATTTTTCTTCTTCCTGGGGAACATCCTTGATGGTGCTATATGCCCCCTTGAAACGATCTTGAAAAATTGAAATAATTGCGGCGGAACAGCTGGATGCCAACTTGAAACTATAATAGCAAACAAAAATTTTGATTAGTTACTATAATGACGACAAGTAGTATAATTAGCTTAAAGAAAATAAATTAGTTACTTACGTGCCAATGGTAGGCTGCAGGAGAATACGCATATCTACTGTAGACGCAACTCCGCCTGTAATCGGGACGCCGCTGTGGGGACGAGCCGACCGGTGAGTCGCCGATCCTCGCTACCGGCGTAGACTCGGGCCGCGTGTATCGCCGCAAACGCATCCCGAGATTTTTGTGCATCATCACTCGTGATGGAGGTGTCGTAACGGGCACGGGAGCAGATCGCGGTGTCTCCACCAACCCGGTGATGAACCAGCCGGGAGGTGGAGGCCGAGCAGATCGATTGGCGAACCAAATGGTAAGGCTACTCGTATACCTTTCCTTGGCGTGCATCTCCAAATACACGGAAAGAATAAAAACTTATGTGTTACAATATTAATATTAATACATAATTGGTCATAAGATCTATGATATGAAATGGCTAACTGTATACCACGAGGAATGACTAGAAGTAAGTGGAGCAAAGCACTAAATCACAAATCAGGCATTATTATTTCTAAATTCAAGCAGCCCCAAGCACAATCGCAAAAAATACAAAAGCTTAGGAGAAAGTATACAAAAGCTTAGGAGAAATACAAAAATACACACACACACACACACACACACTTATAAGTTATAACTTTCCAGTTTCAACACAATCGCTCCCATTTTAAAGCATTCAATTTCCTAAGATGCCTAAACATTGAGATATAACTAGGCCTCTATGCTCTTAGAGCAAAATGCTAAAGCATACAACATGAGAAACTTTTCTATATAGTGAAAGCAATTTAAAAGAGCACCAAAAGAAATAAGATAAATAGCAATTGAACATCCAGTATTGTTGTTGTAGAATCTACGTGTCTCTTGGCTACAATTGAACATGCTGGAAACTTCTCAGCAAATGTCTTTTCAAACCCTTGAATGTGATATTTTAGGAATCTTTCTATTGTGGTAACACCCATAAGCTTACTGGGCTCAACTTTTCCAAGTCGTTCAATATAGACAGGGCGTCCTTCTTTATCTACACCATGGTAACCATGAGGATAATATTTCTGTACTTCCTCATATTCGTCATAACTAAAATCTTAAACATTGAGCACATAGTTTCAGCTTCTGTCAGAAGATAAAAAAAAACATATTCCTAAACTAATATGCTAAATGTTCTAAATTCTTTTTTTCCTTATTTCTCTGGAAGGAAAGTGTTCTAGATTCAACACTTCAATTTTTCTAATTCACTCGCTCTGCCTAATTCCTAGGATTAGGACACTAGAGGAACAACATAGAGATGGTATTCTTGTTAAAAAAGTGA
This sequence comes from Vinca minor, assembly GCA_026122235.1. NCBI lineage: Eukaryota > Viridiplantae > Streptophyta > Magnoliopsida > Gentianales > Apocynaceae > Vinca > Vinca minor. The sequence continues at coordinate 2,978,452 of JAOCZM010000230.1, forward strand.
TGCCACTCTATCTGATAAAACCTGTTCATAATTTCTCCAAATTCAAAATAAGCATGACTTTAAAGAAAGGGGCAAAAAGGAATAAGCACGACATTTACAAGATATACATGAGATGAAGTTCCACCCACCACTATGTTAACCTCTACCCACCCCAAAAGAATCTACTACCACAAGAAAAATGGAAAGGTAATTAGCTCAGATAAAATGGATAATGAGTATACCAGGGATAATCCGATTGTGGAGTTTCTTCTTAATTGAAACCTTTTTTTAAATTAATACTGGAAGAAAAAAAAGTCCATTTAAAATCTCAGGTAGACCCTATACAATTACAGTTCTGTTTAGTCTCTTCCTAGGAAAAGACACATTAACTCATTCAATCAAAAGAAAGAATTAACATAAACTACGCCAAAAAAAAACTAATTTCAGAAAGTTTACCTGTTTCTTTAAATTAATTGGAGCTCTAAACAGGAAATAAAAGCTTGAAATCTAGATTTCTTGAAAACTCAACTACTAATCTGCGGTGGTGGTGGACGGAGGTGACTGGGATGTCTTGTGCCGCAAACTAATCGGTCTTCGACGGGGCAGGTGGGGGACGGAGGGGCGACGGGGGAGGTGGTGGACGGAGGGGCGACGGGGGAATTCGCAAAGGGGAGAGAGTTTCGAAGGGGGACGAGGAGTTAGGGATTTTGACTTCTGTTGAGGGATTTTAGACAACGCAATACCAAAACGACGTCATTTTGGACTTAATGACGACCGTTATCTATTCCGTCGGCATTCGGTCGTTGATTTCCGTCGGTATTCGGTCGGTAACGTATCTTCAAACGACGTCGCTTTAATTAATTTTAAACACTAATTTTTTTACCGAAATGAAATAGCAATACGACGTCGTTCTGACGACCGTTATCTATTCCGTCGGCATTCGGTCGTTGATTTCCGTCGGTATTTGGTCGGTAACGTATCAACAAACGACGTCGCTTTAATTAATTTTAAACACTAATTTTTTTACCGAAATGAAATAGCAATACGACGTCGTTTTGACGCCGTTATCTATTCCGTCGGCATGCGGTCTTTGATTTCCGTCGGTATTCGGTCGTTAAAGAAAATAAAACGACGTCGTTTTTGTGTCCTTCATTTATTACTATACAAATAAACACCGTTATGTATTCGGTCGGTATTCAGTCGTAATATTCCGTCGGTATTCGATCATAATATATTCCGTCGGTAAACGGTCGTTAATATCCGTCGGTATTCGGTCGTTAAGGGTGAACAAAATGACGGCGTTTCAATTTGGTCAACGGGACCGAAGTGGCCGACGGATGGGCGACGGAATAACGACCGATTTGTTTTCGGTTTCTATTCGGTCGGTATTCCATCGTTAAATTTGTGACCGAAAAATTCGGTCGCTATTTAACTGTTTTCTTGTAGTGCCTTATGACGAGAGCTCATCCTTAACCCTCTCACCCAATTTTTTTTTTATATATGACAAAGGGGGAGAAATTGTGCTATGTAATATGCTAAACTTAGGATTTTATCTTAGATCATAGCATGGGGTTTATGTTTGGATCTTCAATTGTTTAAGCATGTGCTTTAGTTTGTCGATCGTCTTATTGCTTGACTTGGGGTCTAAACTGAATATTTGGCATATATATATATATATATATATATATATACACGTTTGTGTGTGTGTTATGGAATGTGTTAGTGGCATTTGGAAATGACTTTGACCTGATTTTGCATGTTTTTCTGAAAATTTACCTTAAGTCCGGTCTATCGGAGCAGCTCGGTCGACTTGAGGAAGAATCACGGTCGACCAGGATCCTCAAACTCGGCAAAACTGTAAACTATTTCCTCTACATCTTTTTAGTTTAGTTATCTTTCAACATAGGCACAACCTCATGGGAGAATTCATTAAGTGAATCACATTTATCCCTAAGGTTGTTTTATATTGAAAATATTGAAAGCCCATAGATGACCTTATACTTATCTTTGATCATTCAAAGGTCATATTCTCTTGAAGTACTTTTTATATTACCTATCAGATTACATCAAAGTTTGTCATAATCGAAAGGGGAAGATTGCAAGCCCTAAGGGCTAAATTCTCTATTTTGATGAAAGACAAACCGTTGATGAGATTTAATGTAATATTTTTTTGTGTGATAGATTGCAAACAAATTACCAAGTCTATCAAGAAAGCACACACAAGACAATGACACTCTTACACATTGAAGATCCAAGAGATGCCTACAAGAAGTGTTTGAATAGTTAGGTATATGATAGGGGGTAGATTAGATATTTCATATCTTGTAATCTCTCTTAGTAAAAGCTCAAATGATAATGCTCATTCTTTCCATTCATACACTAAAAATGTTTTCATGTTAAAATGTCTTGTAATTTTAAAACTTGTTTTTTATCCTTAGATCAAACATGTTAAAATGTTTTTGAAAGGTTTAATTTTTCAAAGATTTTCAAGAGCCGTATTAAGTTTATACATGGGATAGATAACATTTTATTTGAGACTTGATGGGAAAACGACTTTTAACCTTCCCCTTGGTCGACCGAAGTGTTACTTCGGAAGACCGGTTGAAGGTCGGTTGACCGACCCTCAAGTCAGATCGACCGAACTGTGTTACATCACTCAGTCTTTTCAAATGGTTTCAATCACTCAACTGCTATAGTTGTTCGGTCGACCTTGATCACTTCGGATGACCGAGATCCATTTTCGGTCGACCGAAATATGGTTAGGTCGACCGAGATGAAGACAATGCATTTTGCAAAATAAGCTCGGAAACATCCCGAACGACCTGGATCTAAGCCCGATCGACCAAAGTGCCGAATTCTTTCAGTTTTGTAGTCGTTGGTGCATTAAAAGCTAGCCACATTCTCTCCCCTATTTAAACTCGAAGGCTGAAATTTTGCAAAGCATTCGTTCCTTTAAGTGCATTCAATATACTCTCATTCAAAACATCATTTATTATTCTTTTGCAATCAATTTCATGTGCCAAACAAGTTTGATAAAAAAACATTTGAGCTATAGAATTTATTTAGCATTACACTTGTAACAAACCCATCACTTCAAGGTGATATTTGGTTATTCCCCTTTCCCCTCTCATTTGTGAGATTAGTTCTTTGTGAGATAGGAAACACTCTTTGTGAGTTTCATCTCATTGTGAGATTTGTAAGAACTCTTCGTGAGTTAGACTCTTTGTGGGCTAGTTAAGTGGTTCAAGTAAAACTTTTTGTGAGTTGTCCACTTGTTGTAAAAGGTTGATCCCACTTTGCAATTTTTTGTGAAGGGAACTTCTTAGTGAAGTGTTGAAATCCTTGGGTGTGTCTTAAGATAGTGGACGTAGATTCTTTGTGAATCGTACCGCTCTAAATCTCTTGTCTTTTGATACTCTTCTTTACAAGCTTTCATTATTTGTTTTGTTTACACATTTTATCTTCAATTGGAAGAAATTTTTAAAAGTTTATAAAACCCTATTCACCCCTAGTGTTTTTCAAGTTTCTTTTGCTCGACTTGTATTTTGCATAATAGAAAGCGGGGCCACCGCAGATTTCCTGACGTCAATATGAATTCGATTTGAACTTTAAGAGCAAACCCACCAACCTTCTAGAACTTTGAACAATACTCTGGAAAATTTTCATAAACGATTTTTTGCCAGAAACACTTGCCCAATCCATACTCTAGTTCGCAGCTCCTTCATCAAATCAACTTCTACGCAAATGCTATCCACACTATGGCGTGTTGCATTAGCAGTAGGTTCATCCAACGCCAATGGCGTTCCCACCACTGTTAGTGGTTACTGACGAAAATAAAATGACTTGTTGTATAGATTCAGTTAGGTTTGAGGGTTTTCCAATCCATCTATTTAGTTAGGTTTTGAATACTTAGGACAATAACACTTATTCCGCTTCTCATATAATATTTTTTTATAATAATGATAACAAAAAAACATTAATCCCTAATAATTAGGGTTGACTACATGAATTAACGTAAGAATTTCATATGATCGTTAACATGAACACTTTCTCTCTATTTCCTTCTATCCAACATTATACTTTCATCCAAATCTAACAACTTTTTATGACTTTGACCTAAATTTTACTCGGCATCTCTCTACCTTTTACAACCTCATGCCTCCATCCTTCAATTTTTTGAACTGAAGCGTCACTCGATCTTCTTTTTATATCAAGACCAACGTAAACAGTTTTCCCTCTTCTTGTCTTCAATGGGTGTGACTTTTATCTTCTCTCTGATGATCTCATTTTCACTCTATCCTTTCTCCTATGCTAACACATACATCGGAATACACGCACCTCCACTACACTCATTTTCTGAATATGAAATCTTTTTACTGCCAAAGCACTTTGTATCAATCAACAATGCGTGTGTGATAGTTGTTCTGTAAAACTATCCCTTCAGTCCCAAAAACATATTACGATCGCACAAGACGTCCGTTACACCCTTCCATTTCAATCAATCATCTATAACTCGATGCGTCACATCCCATCAAACTCTCTATCTTTCTAAATGATAGAACCGAGATAAAAAAACATGATCATTCAACAGGATATCTCTGACATCCAAAATAATTACACTATGATATCTATTTCTACCAGTATTAAACTTACACTTTATATACAAAATTTTACTTCTACTAATTTTGAAACAATTAGATTCCAATGTTTGCCTCCATAATTCCAACTTAGTATTAATACCTACTTTGATCTCATTAATCAAAACATTATTGTCAACAAACAACATACACCATAGTACCGAATCTTGTATAGAATGAGTCACTTCGTGCATAATCAAGGCAAAGAATAACTTCTTATAATAGTATTCACAAAAAAAATTTAAAAACCACATATATAAAGATAACAAATGGAGGAGACGATAACTCCTTTTTAATACATGGGGAGGATGCGTTCTAACTCGGAATAATCCAAAGTCAGAAAGGGATACATGCCACTGGCATATCTTCCTGACATGAGATAATAACTTTTTTTTTCTTTTGTTTGAAAAGAGAGAAAATAACTTTTTGACAGTATATAAATAATATATTTGAATCTTTCGTTCTTTTGGAGAAGAAGCGTCAAATATTTTTAAATAACCCAATACATTACAAAGTCAACACATATGAAACGGTATTTATCAAAAAAGGTAAAACGAAAATGAAAAGAAAGAAATACCAGATAACAGTTAGAAGGCAAAAAATCCTCTGTCCCCGTTCCTGTCCTCATCCCTGTTCCCAGCCAATCACAATTCACCATATGTATATATAATTAGAAAAAATATTTATATAGTAAATTGTGATTGGTTGGGGACAGGAAAATGAATAGAGGATTTTTTGCCGAAAGTTGGTTCATGGGTGGTTAATATTCCCAGAACTCTTTCTTTTTAAAAAAAAACAATATTTTAACGTATATACAAATTAAAAATACAAAATTTATATTTCGTCTCTCAAAAAAATTAATTTAATATTCATTCAACATAAAGTTCCGAATTCTGTGGATATCGGTTGTTAAGCAACTATTTATCAAGCGACTATTTATGAGTGATTAGACTGATGGTACTGGGTTGAATGAACCTTTCCTCGTTGCCCACTTCCCTCAATACCGCCTCAATATACTTTTTGATTTCCACTAAGGAGACAACATCTCCATGATTGCATTTTTGCAACTTTATGCACTATGCGATATTTTTTCTTATTTAATTTATTTTCTGTCTTTGTTCGCCACTATTGGAGATTTTTTTTCAAGTCTTTACAAGAAGGATTCATTTTTGCAATTGGTAATGTCAGATGATTCTATATGGAAAATTTTAGAATTCAAATTGGTAATACTCCCTAGTCACAAATTCAAGTCTATATTTAACTTGAGCGATGGTGGGTTCCGGCCTAAAATCTATGTTGGGGTCTCGAGTTCTTATTTATTCGGGATTGACCCGAAATAAGAATTATTAACATATGCGAATATGCATATCTTGTTTATGTCAACTACTAAAGATTTCAATCCCTCACGGGTGTGCGTTTCCCTAAACCAAATCCGAATCAAAGACTTATGGTAAGTCTAGTTGTAATCAAATTGCTAACTCATATATTCTTGGGATTTAATCTGATATTAATATCAGGTATCTTGATTCATTCTAATTACTTGTCTTTTGGACATTGAGTTTTCTCTTTATGTCTCTTTCTCTCACAAAGCTAATTTAAGCATCGGAGAGCGGTTGAGAACATTCGCACCACCCTTTTAATCACCTTTATCTTGTAGGTTACCTAATTAACCGTATTCAAGAACAAGGAAAGTAAAGAAGATATTTGGGGAATTTTCTGGTATTTTTCATTAGAATGAAAAAGCTCCTTGAGCTGAGTATGCATACAAAATCAAAATGAGAGGGAAACTGAAAATATCTAATTACAAAGTGTAACTTAATTATTCTACTAATTACAATTAATTAAAAATTGAAGTCCGGGCTGAACTAAACCCATATGAACTCTACAACAGTTCTGGACCGGACCTTTGCCTTTCACGTAATGGGCATTTCTTTTTCTTTTAATTCTTCAGCCCAACTTCTTTTATCTTTTAGTCCTTGCAGCTTCCTTTTGTCCTCTTTGGCCCAAGTCCTATCTCTTATATTTTCTTCTAACTGAAATGCATTGCAAGCCTTGATGCTGCATTTCCCTTGTTGATCATTCCTTGATTCCTTCTTCATCTTGCAAGAATTTCCAGCTTGTTTGACAAACTTATTGGCTGATTTTAACACCCTCCCCCCACAAGTTGGGAACCATAACACATCAAACAGTCCTAAACTATGTGTTAAGTAGCCCAGCCTTGTACCATATAAAGGTTTGGTGAAGGAATCTGCTAGCTGTACGTCTGAGCTTATTGGCAGTGGCTTAATTAGTCTTGTCATGTATTTTTTCCCTCACAATATGGCAGTCAATCTCTATATACTTTGTTCTTTCATGGAACACTGGATTCTATGCAATGTGAATAACACTTTTGCTATCACAAAACATGGACACTGCCCTCTTCTGCTAAACTCCTAAATCCTTTAGCAAATTGCACAGCCATTGAATTTCACAGGTTGTAAGAGCACAACTCTATACTCAGCTTCTTCTGTGTGATACCCAGAACTTTTTGACCTTAGAAATTGCATGATCATATTTGAATAATTATGCGACTAATTGATTCTACATGTGTTTTTTATGTTGTACATAAATTGTTTAGGGTTGCTATGTCGTCTTGGATTAGTTAGGGGACTTAAGTGTATAAGAGGAATTCTATGTTAGTTAGTTGGTTTTGGAGGGAAGTTAGTAGGTATGAAAGGGTGCCTTTAGAGATAATTCTACGGAGGTTGAACCTTTATGATTGGTTGGTTGTTTTGGAGATCTAACTTCTCAGAAATCTGGAGTTTGATAGCCTATAGAAGAAATATAGAGAAGGAAAGAAAATAATCAGAAAGAAAAAGAGAGAAACAAGAATGCTGGAAAAGCTGGTCAACGAGTACGAATACTTTGACAGACATAGTAAACGATCTCGGATCATTCCCATACTTTAACCATAGATTCCCTAAACTAGATTATGATACTAGATTCCCTAAACTAGATTATGACCAAAGGAATTTTCATTCGAAGTTTTGGATTAAGATATATCTTCATCGAAGTAGAAGGTTGTGGCAGTTCGAGTAAAAACAAAGTGCTGAGAATAGATCATCAAGTTGAAGTAGTTATCGAAGCCTAATCGACCCCATTCTTGTTTCCTAAAGTTAGAAGACATAGAAGTACATTCTAAGTGGTGAAGTTTAAGTTTCAACGGTTCCATTAAGAGTGATTTCTTTTAGAAGTTACCTTTGCAAACAAGAGAAATTTTGTTTCCTTCTCTTCCTTTAATTTTTTGATTAAGTGTTCAAGGTAAGAACCTTTCGTCCTTGTTTATTAGTCCTAAAATGCATGAAGTATTATTTTATTAATCCATGAAATGTATGAAGTTTTTACATGTTTTATTGCAAAAAAAATCTAGATGAAGAACCGGATTATGTTTGCATCGTTGCATGCTTATACTTGATGATTCTTGCGTATGTTGTTGTATAATTGCTGGATGCATTACATGAGAGTCAACGTGTGCATATTCTCAATCTAGAGCTCTTGTCTAATGATGGCCCTAGACCAGGATATATTTCGAATTTATAATATAAGTGCCCGGAAGCGCATCTAGTCTCTCATGATGCCCGGACCCTTGCGAGTTTAAAAAGTTAAGGCTGTTAACAGTGTCATTCAGTTCACGAGGATGAATAACGACAGGAATATATCCTCAAATAGAAATTTATGAGCCTTACCAGTTACGTTATGATATATTACAAGTTACAAGTATAAGGGCCTTCCTAAACGACATTAAAGTTTGAGGTTGTTAACAGTTGGATAGTGTTATTATTGAATAATTGAGCTCGGTTGTAGAGTTACTTGTTGCATATCATTTTGATACTAATCATGTCATGTTTATTTGTATTGGAAGGCTACGAGAATGCTAAGTTATCTTAAGTGCTCGGAGTGCGATTTTCTAATTTGTATGTGATCGGTTTGGTTAAGTATTGTTATGACATGTTATCTGTATGATTTGATATTGTTTCTAAGTGTTATAAAGAGTCTAAAAACAGTGTTTTGGGTTGGGATTTCTGAATGTGCAAAAAATGACGTTTCCTTCACAAATTTTGCCTTGAAAATGTCCTCACTAGATCTCGGACTACCTATTCGGTGGACCGGATCACAGATCCTTCGTTAAACCAAACTACTGGACTATTTCGGATGAGGGAAATAATGAAAGTGGTCGACCGTGCCTAATATCCTCTCGACCGGACTTAAGCGATCGACCGACTCTGTCATGTAGGTCAACCGGACTTTCTGTAAATTTTTCTGTCCTGATCTCGGACGACCCTATCTGTCGACCGGCCTATGTTACATAGTCTAAAGTCTTTCTACTTTGTTTATACTCCTTTCAAGTTATGTCATATACAAGTTATGCAAGCTCTGAACTCTTATGTTATGTTTTCAAGTATTTTACAAAGGGTTTCAAGATGTTTCAGGTTAAGACGAGTCAAGATGTATTTTGAAATGTTTTGTGAACCAGGGAATGTTTGAAGTCTCTTTTGGTCCTTCATCCCAACGGCGATCGGTTCTTACTAAGCTAGTGTGGCTTACCCTATTATCTTTACATGTTTTGCAGATGAGTATGATGCGGATGCTGATGATAAGGCATGGGATGGGGTGCAAGACGAATAGTTGATGAATGGAAAATTATGTAATAAGTAATGAATCTTTTATAAGTTAAATGACAATTAGTACAATATAATAAGTTTGTAATTTCCTTGAAGTATTGATGAATTTATAATAAAGTTAAGATTATTTTGTTATGTTATGGATTGGAAGATTATATATTGTTATGGGTTCTTTGTCTCATTGGTAGATGAGACATTGCCAGTCCCTCTTCTAGTAACGGGGTGTGACATAAGTGGCATAAGAGCAGGTTGAACCTTAGGCTTAAATCCTTAAGTTTGATGTTACGTATGAAATGAATATATGATGGATTTCTTAGATAACGTAAGACGCATTCTAGGTAGAAACTGGAATATGAAGTAAGTGTTTGTATAAATGATTTATATGTCATGTTCTATAAGATGGATCACCAAGGCAACGATGATTTCAACATCCCAATATCAAGTTTAGGCCGTTAAAGCAACATAAGTGGTCGCAGACGGGAGGATGTGCCGCATCCTTTATCCGGCCGCAAGTGCCGAATATGGGAATAACTACTAGTGAAGAGAATCATATACCTCCACCACCAGTGAATACCGGGATACCGGCTGAGTTAACAGCCATATTGACCACGATGGCCCAATTGCTTCAACATCCAGTGCACGAAAACCAAAATATTGGGATAGGAAAAGGACCAAGGAACGAGGTTGACCCGGGCATCTACTATGAAAGGATGAAGAAAAAGAGGATGGCCTCATTCAATGGTAAGGTTGGACCAAACGAGGCTGAAGTTTGGTTGGATGACACGAAAATGAACATTGAAACCATGAGGGTACCTGTAGAGGCTAGAGCAACATTGGAGATTGCATTATTAATTGATAACGCAACTGAATGGTGGAAGGGCGTTACCCCAATCTATCAACAAGGGGGACGACCTATCACTTGGGCGGAATTCAAAACAGGATTTCTGGTTCAATACTTTATGGATAAGAAGAACCAATTACTGGAGCTCAAGCAAATCGAATGTATAAGTGTGGCTCAGTATGCTGGAAAATTTAATGCATTTGGGAAGTATGCCACCGCCATTATACATTATCTAGTGACGAGGACACAGGGATTCGTGAGAGGACTTCTGATTGGGATTCGGGGTAGATTTTTAAGGGTTCCTCCCACCACATATCGAGAGGCCAATCAACGAATCTTGGACATAGAGATGAAATTCAACCGGGATGATAAGGAAAGGGTGGAAAGAGAAGTTACACCACCCTTTCATCGAGACAAGGTTTAAGGGCTGCAATTCTTGCCTTACCATCAGCCAAAAAGAGGTTCCCATCTACGCCTAGTACATTCAGGCCTGGAGTGAGAACCGAGGCTAATGCAGCAAAGATTGGGGGTTCTACAACTTCACATACTTTTGCCACAATACCTTTATGCTCTACATGTGTAAAGAGACATTCAGGTGTGTGTATATGGGGAACCGAGACTTGTTTTAAATATGGAAAATCAGGGTACCAAATCAGTAACTGCCTAGAATGGCCTGTGGGTAATACTCAGAATACTGATGCACCAAAGGTTGGGGATTCAAGGCAGAAGCCAAATGCAAGGGTATTCTCACTCACTCAGCAAGAGGCAGGAGATGCCTCAGATTTGGTAACAGGTACATTTGTGATAAACTCGATGCCTACTTATGTATTGTTTGATTGTGGTGCTACGCATTTGTTTGTTTATCTTCGTTTTTCTAAGACCCTTAAGACTACCCTTGTTTGTCCTTCTAATGCATATATAGTTAGTATACTTAATGGGAATGTATTGGACTCGAATCCGTTACATAATGGGTGTCGTGTAGAGATAGATTCAAGGGTAATGTAAGTGGATTTGATACAACTGAACATGGTATACTTCGATGTTATTCAGGGTATGGATTGGCTATCAAGACATCATGCTTTAGTGGATTGTAAGGAAAGAAGAATTCAGTTTATGGAAGAAGCAAGAAAGTGATTGAATTTCAGGGGTCAGAAAGGAAGAAGGCGTTAGAGGAATAACCGGGTCTAAAACAGGTTATGCAGCGGAAATAAAACGACCGCCTCTAATAGGATCTTTCACGAGTAAGAACCTTAGACTATGGGATAGTATTATACCTTTCGAAGTGCGAAAATCGTCTGCAAAGCGGTTTCGAGTTGTCACGAGACGGAACACCACCAACGCGAGCTCCGCCTCTCCCAATATCCACTCGATCTTCCGGGGATGGTCCTCTACCGCTTGGTGCTAGCCAACGCCTTGTAGAAGTCTTGAAGACACTCTTCACGATGGAGTATATATATATATGGTGGATATAGGACCTTTTTAAGAACAAGAAACAGTTTTCTTACTTCTTTTCTATTAGCCAAAGCTAGAAAACAAGTATATAGAAAGGCTGTCTTTTCTTTCTATTCAAGCTCTCCTGAATGCTCTCTCTTTTTCTCTCTATTCTAAGCTTTCAAAAGCTGGAGAATAATGACTTAGAATGCTAGGAAAAATCAGCATTTTTCTTAGTCATTCAAGGGATAGTGGGGAGAGAAAGGGGAAAGTGGGAGATCATGGAGAAACCACTCCTCGCATTCTCCACCACTTCAACCTCCTTCAAGAGATAATATCCGAAAATATATCCAATTTTCCAGCCATAAGGTCGGTCCAAATGGGTTGGTCGACCCAATCATATTGGTCGGCCCAACCCGATTAAAGGCCCAATCCAATCCCTGGCGGCCCGACCCAATCGATTGCACACCTTAGATTAAACGTACTCAACAAGCCCGATCCATTTGATCTATGAGTGCGACCCAGGAGGTATCTATGATGTTGGCTGTGACATCATATGTCACAAGTAATGAGAGGTATCTAGCAACGCATCATTACCCCCAATTCATAAATATCTGGTGACTATCATAATCACATCATTTGACATTTGTATTTAAATCCTTTTGTCCTTGATATCTAGATTGAACACAAGTTATGGAAAAAGTCACACTTGTATTGTCCAATCTTTTAGTTTCTTGATTCGCGAGTAGACTAATCAAATGACATCAATATCATATACTAATTCATTTGTTCATGGCCATGAATTAGTCAGACTCCATCAAAGGGGACCAAGATATCGCTCCTGCTATATAGGAGGGACAAATCCTTTCTGCATCCCATTCATCCTGAACAAGATTCGTGATATACCCAATAAATGCCTTTATTGCTCATCCTGTTACGGATTGCGTTTAACATTATCAAAGCATAACACTAGCCATGCAAGAACTCTTGTGAGACCTCAAGTCGAAGGATTCTCATATACAACCCAGTCAAAAATTGAAAAACACCGTTGACTATTATATAACAACCCATGGTGTGTTTCTCATGTCGGGTCTGTCTAGTATAATGATTCTCTAATCATATATACCCATGTGACGATTCGATATCTTATATCAATCACTGCACATACTAGTCTTACGCATTATTATTGTCCTCGAAGATTCCATAATAATGTTCGACTAGGGACGTTTCAGAATCATAACAATTATGAATACTATTCTAAGGACATATTATTTCATTATGTTTTTAAGAACGCAGAAACACAAGAATAATACTGGAATTTATGCCTTTTATTCATCAAAATGAAAATTACATAAATACGATACAATAATCTCCCACTTGCACTAAAGACCCAAAATCATGTACTGATTGGTCTTTAAGGGCATACTAATGACTGCCTCTAAAGATCAGCCCTCCAGATATCGGATATCCATGGAGCTAGTGTGACGATCATGATGCTGTTGCGACAGTGGCTTCGTCAGTGGATCGGCGACATTGTCTGTCGAATCTACTCTACATATATGCACATCACATCTTTCTATAATCTCGCGGATTAGGTGAAAACGCCGTAGTACATGTTTGGACCTCTGGTGAGATCTAGGTTCCCTAGATTGTGAAATAGCCCCATTGTTGTCACAATAGAGGTCTGTCGGGTTCGCAATACTAGGAACCACATCGAGGTCGGAAATAAATTTCTTGATCCAAACTGCCTCCTTAGCTGGTTCACAAGCTGCTATGTACTCGGCCTCTGTCGTAGAATCTGCGATGGTCGATTGCTTTGAACTGCGCCAGCTCACAGCACCTCCATTCAAGTTAAACACATATCCCGATTGCGATCGAAAATCATCTCTATCGGTTTGGAAACTAGCATCGGTGTAACCACTTACAACGAGCTCATCCGCCCCTCCATAAATCAAGAATGTATCCTTAGTCCTTCGTAAGTACTTGAGGATATTCTTGACTGAGAACCAGATGGCGTTCACGATAATTAGGCGGTATCTGCTCGTAAGGCTTAAGGCGAAACAAGACATCCGGGCGAGTACATAACATGACGTACATGATGGATCCTATGGCGAAGCATAAGGGATCTCTTTCATGCGTTCTAATTCGGCAGGGCGTTTTAGAACACTTGTTTGTTCGACGTAAACAGTACCATGTGCCATAGGACAAAGGCCCTTCTTAGACTCTTGCATGCTAAACCGCTTTAGCACCTTGTCTATATATGTACTCGACTTAGGCCAATGAGTCTGTGTCATACGATTGAGCTCCTACTAACCTTCTTGTAAACACAAGGCTCATCCTCATCTAATGAAGCCAAACTCACGGACGGCATCATTAAAGCGGATGTTCGGCTTCGAGAAGCTTCGCTGAGTCCATAAATGGATCTCTTAAGCTTACATACTTTTCGAGCATTCTCTGGGAGTGACAAAACCTTCAGTCGTGTCATATACACATCCTCTTCAAGTTTTCCATTAAGGAAGCGGTTTTGACATCCATTTGCCAGATTTCATAGTCATAGTAAGTCTGCAATAGCAAGCAAAATCCGAATGGACTTGAACATAACTACGAGGGGAAAAGGTCTCGTCATAGTCAATACCATGAACTTGTTTGAAACCTTTCGACCGAGTCGCCCCTCATGACGTTTGTACATTCCCTTCCATGTCGGTTTTAATCTTAAAAACCCATTTCCACCCTATGGGAGTTACCCCTTCAGGTGGATCAACCAAGATCCGGACTTGGTTGGTGTACATGGAGTCCATTTCGAATCTCATGGCCTCAAGCCATTTCTCGAAATCTGGGTTATTAATTGTCGGTTTGTAGGTTGAAGGTTCATCGTGATCCACAAACATAACATCACCATGTTACGTTATGAAAAAAACCAAATTTTTCAGGAGGTGGACGACGAACTCTACCGGACTCTACGCAATTCTTGTGTTTCTTGAGTCAGTCTTGGCTGCTGACTGTTTGTGGCACTCTCTGCACAACAACTTGTGGAGTCTGTTCAATTTCCATCTTATCATTAGTGCTAGTTTGAGAGTCCGGAACTTGATGAAGTTCTACACTACTCCCACTCGTGTTTCTAGAAACAAATTCTTTTTCTAGAAAGACTCTGTGCGAGCAACAAACACTTTGTTTTCGTTAGGGATATAAAAGTAGTATCCTTTAGTTTCCTTAGGATAACCTACAAATATGCACTTTTCAGATTTTGGAGCCAGCTTATCAGAAGTTGAGCATTTTACAAAAGCTTCACAGCCCCAAATCTTGAGGAAAGACAAACAGGGACGCTTCCCAGTCCATAACTCGTATGGCGTCTTTGCAACTGATTTAGATGGAACGCGGTTAAGTGTTAAGTTGTTGTCTCTAGTGCGTGTCCCCAAAAAGAATTGGGCAGGCTCGTGTGACTCATCATAGAACGAACCATATCTAATAAGGTTATGTTCCTCCTTTCAGATACACCATTCCATTGTGGAGTAGCTGGAGGAGAAAGTTGTGAAACGATTCCACAATCCTTTAGATAGTCACATAATTCTTGACTCAAGTATTCTCCTCCTCGATCAGATCGAAGAACCTTAATACTCTTGCCAAGTTGGTTTTCTACTTCTAGTTTAAACTCTTTAAACTTAGCAAATGCTTCGGATTTGTGTTTCATCAAGAACACATATCCATACTGTGACGCCCCGTCCCTCTCGGGTCGGGTACGCCGCGTGCCTCTCGGCACTGGGTTCTATCTTTTACATTATAAATTACACGTGGATAAAATTTTTGTAAACTATTCTATAGCTTCTAAGTTGACTTTGGTCTTTGACTGAATCCCAATGTATAGATTTCTAATCCCAAGCTTTCGCTGCGCACTCTGATACCAAAATCTTCTAATCTGGACATGTGTCTAGCGTTGACTCAATTCTTTGTCTTGGTTCAACTTTACACCTCAGAATATTCTTGTTTTATCTGCTCAATCCTGCAAGAACTAAAACAGAAAATAGAGAAAGGGTGAGCTATAAATAGCCCAGTGAGTCCCCAGTGAAGTGTGTGCTAGTGATTTTGAAACTCATTTTATTTCGCAAACATTTTTATTTTGAAGACACGGAGAAACTTCTTTTATTTAAAAATACTTTTACTTTTCCAAAATCATTATCTTTCAGAAAACATTCTCTTTATCTTCTCCCAAAACAATTTAGAAATTATTTAGTTTTAGAAAAACATTTGCTTTAACTGGAATGCTCTTTCTTTTCAATTTCAGAAATATCCACCGGAATAAAAAGACCATTCCGGATATTAGATTCAGAATTAAAAGAGTACATGACCGGCCAAGTCAATAACTCTTTAGTCAATACCAGCCTCACGCCAGACGCAGCCACGATTTATCTACCTTATCCTTCCTGTCAGAATTATAAAGCCATAGACGGGGTACCGCGGCTTGGCGTCAGAAATACCGACAGCTCTTGAGTTAAACCTCCTAACTCCGGAGACATGTTAGCCGTCAGAATTAAGAACCATATGTGGTGCACGTAGGGAATACAGTCAGCCCGTTGCTTTCCCTGTCCTTAACAATTCCCACACAGGCCTTGGGATCCCAAGAGATAAACAGAGTGTCCAAAACCAAAGGTGCGAGATGCCCTTGTACGGGTGACTAGCCTCGTACCGGTCACGAGACTTCGATGGTCGAACGAGGGGCTACCATATTTGTGCGGTGTAAGCGCCCTCTTGAAATTTCGAGTTGTCGTTCGGATATTTTCAGAAATACTTTTCGAAATATTTTCCAAGAAATACTTTTTAAAAAAAATACTTTCCAATAAATACTTTTCGAAATACTTTTTTCAGAATTCCTTTCAAAAAATATTTCAACTTTCATTTATAAAACAATTTTTCATAAAACACATTTATAAACAAGTTCTCCGGTTTTGGGAGGGAACTCACCTTAGCCTCTTCGTCCGTACTTTCTTCAAGATATGTACCTATTGTGCAAATACCTTTAAAACTTAGTGAAATGCAAGCCTTAATGTCTAAACATATTCAGACTAAGTTTCTATGCTTCTGGGGTCTTTTGGGTAAATTCTTAAAGTTCAGGGACTAAATTGTAAATATTCATCCTACGATATTTCTGATCTTTTTAGACATGAATATGTCATATATAATTTATTATTCTAATAAATTATCTGGAATAGTTTATAAGTTTTAACGACCTTAAAAAATACAATACAAAATTATAGGGACTAATTCGTAGTTTCTAAAAGTTATTTTGGATTCGAATATAAATTGTTTTCGGATGTATTTTATTCTAATTATTCTCTTAAGTATTTTCTCTAGTTATATAGTCCAATTAAATATAAAGTAGTTCATTCGGGACTTATTTGTAATTTAAGAATTTTATAGGACTTTATGTGCTAATACTTTAATTGCACGTTTGGTCCCTAGGGTATATAAAGTCTCTTAAGAGACAACCCTAACCCTAATTCACATTTCTTCTTCTTCTCTATGGGGGAGAGGCCGCCGCCTCCCCCTTTTCTTCCTCTTCTTCCGCGGCTCTTCCCCACCGCCGCCGCTCTCCTCCCTCTTCCTCCTTCCCCGCGATCGCACCCCCTCCCTCTTCCTCTATTTTCTTCTCTCCCTCTTTTCCTCTCCTTTCCTCTTTCTTTGCGGCTCAACTTCCCTTCTCGGAGAAGCCGCCATTCCTTCATATTCTCCGTGACGGCTTCCACCTCCCGGCGATGGTAAGTCTCTCTCTCTCAATTTCCCCCCAAATCTAAAATCCCTAATTTAATCCCCCCTTTCCCTTTTTTTTCTGTTCTTAATCTTTTTGCCTATTTGTTTTCTTTTTTCAAAGCGGATCTGCTCCGGTTGGTGTCGATCTTTGGTTCGGGGTTTTTTTTCTCCGACGGTCGCAGATTCTCCCGGTGAGGTAAGTTTTCTATTTTTCTGTTTTCTTCTCCACCTTTTTTCCTTTATGTTTTTCCTTGACTAATTATTTTATTTCATTTGCTTCTCGGATCTGCCGCTAAGCTCGCTGCCGCTCCACCACCGCTTCTCCGCCGCCGGTACAACCCCTCTTTTCTTTTCCTTAATTTATTATTATTATTAATATTGTTCGTTTATTAGTATTATTGTTATTTTATTTTATTCAATACTTCCTAAAATTTTCATTCAATTTCTTCTTATAAATATTTTCTAGTAATATCTTGTTGTTTTGGGGATTAAAAGTTTTAAATCAAATCTTTTCAATTCCTTTTTATTTTGCTACCCTGATTATTTTCATTAACTTTATCATAAGATGTTAATAAGTATAAGTACATGTTGATATTGATAATATATATATATCCAAAAGAGGTCATAGTGAACCACAAAATAAGCCGATCCAGTTTGATGTGATTTCATAAAAATATCATCACAGTCACTTATTCTAGTGTTAGTATCTTCTAACTTTCCTATACATACCACTCTGCTTTCCTTTTATGTCTTCCAATTTTCGGACTCTAAAACTCAATTCTTAACTCAAGTTTGTGTGAGGGTGGAATCCTACTGTTTAGGGGGGTTTTAAAATAATATCGACTTAATACTTTGGATATAATCGAAAGTAAAACTTGTAAATTATATAAAACATCTCGGAAGTTGAATACAGTAAAGCTAGAGAACATATATAAAATATTTTTAATTATAATTGGTTCCAAGTTCTAATATTGAAATGCTCTTGTTCGCTTTCAATATTAGAACTTTGGATATTTCTATTTTCTTAATGTCTATTTAATTTTAAATATAATGCAAAATATATGTTACTCTTTTCTAGTCTAGGATCAATTAAGAATGTAGACTTATATTCATCTGGTTCATCCGTCTTAACCGGACAAAAATCCGATTAGTAAAGTCTCCACCAGTGGGGTGGGTCACGAATGCTCCCGGGATTGCGTTTCCCCAATCCTCGAGCACAATGATCTCGAGAGAATATAATCTACTTTCTTTCATGAGCCCGAATAACCTAGCTTTATTATTGCAGGATTATGACAACATATTCAAATAAAGATTACCTGTCTATCGCAGCTAAATTCACCGCCAGAGATTCTAGAAGTTTATTATTTGGACAGGGAGAGTAGAGAGAGTTTTTGAGGGAGAATTTTGTTAGCCCTAAGGGCATATTCTATGTTGTTTTGATGATGACAAAACATTGATGCAAATGGGAATAATATGCAAAAATAAGATACCAAATGTATGCATGAGATAAGGATATTAAGGATCTAGGCAAGTAGATGTTTTTCACAAAAAAAAATATTCTACTCCCCCTATATTAAAGAATCCCTTATCTCTCCCATTTTGCAAGTTTTAAGCTTTCTCCTTTTGTAAATAACTTCTCTTGGCACATTTGCAACACTAAAAATTCTCCCTCTTTTTGTCAAAATCAAAAAGGGATATCGGAGCGCTAATAAGAAAAGCATTTAAACGAAAAGTAAAGATTAATTTTGGAGAAGCTTGATGAAATTTAATAATCCTCCCCATATAAAGAAAAAAACTTAAAAACCATGGAAAACAACTTGATGGTCTTGTAGATTAATAAAATAAGAACCAAAAGATCAATCCTAAAGACCAAAAAATAATTATGAAGAAGGATTACTTATGAAAAAAGCTTGGTTGATTTCTAAAAAAACAAGGAGTCCATAATACCACATAAATCCAAAAAGAAGGTCATGTATGGCTCAAGAAGAATATCAACCTAAGCTAAAAACAAAGGAGATAAGGAATATAGCCTTAAGCACAATCTCCCCGTTTATCAAACATACGATGTTAGCTATTTGAGATAAAATCAAGTTTGATACCAATTGACCAATTGAAAAACATGATACCAAATGTAAATATAGCCAATTGTAAAACAAGTTTGAAAATATAGCTAACAAAGTACTTGTGGAAGTGATACCATGAATACATAAGTTAAGTACATGTATCACAACCAAAAGAAGTAGAGGAAGTGTAAGATAACACTTTGAGTACATTCCTCTACCAAGTTAATGGTTAGCTAAATGAGTGTAACAACTCTTAAAGTAATACTAACCAAAAACCATTATGAGATCACAAAGAATATAGACAATGAAGAATATGATCTCAAAGTTATTAAGGGAGAGTATATGTGATACCAATAGAATACATAAATATTTATAACACATATAACTTCCAAAATAACTTACACAAGTTGGCTATAAGATATAAAAGATGAAAAGCAAGTCAACAAGTGATGTGATGATGTAAAATAAGAACAATAGAGCATACATCACCTATTTTGAGGGAGGTATTTTAAAAATATTTGAAAAACTCCCCCTTAGGTTGTGCCACTTCCAAACAATCAAATAGACACAACCTATGGCATAATCAACGCCACTAACACAGTTTACATCCTAAGTCAAGCATCTAGACGATCAACCACAAAAGATTAATGCTATAGACTTGAATATAAACACAACCCCTATATGCACTGAAGATCAAGTAACAACATAGCAAAGCATATAACAAACTCCCCCAAAGCATAAAACACTAATTAATAGAGGGGAGGGGGTTGTAAAAGGAGATTTCATCACAAAGATCAAATCATTAAGCTCACTAATAACATGCTCAAGAGAATAAAAAACATATGAAGAGCAAGCATGTTATAAAATCTCCAAGGTGCCCATTTCAAGAACAATTGAACATAATATGGAAAGTAAGATCAATAATTGTTCGAGGAAATGAAAACAGATTGAGTTTAGTAATATCTCATTGAATTTGATGAATGCTTTTGCACTTTGAGTTCCTTCAATGAGTTCCTTGAGCTTCTCAATCTTCTTTGCATGACAAGTGTAGAGTCATCAATGATGGGTGACTTTTCTTTTGATGAACCCTCTACAATCTTGTGATCCTTGGCATTTGACTCTTTTCTTGGAGTCTTAGCTCATTTGTGCCATTCCTTGTAGTTCATATCTTCTTCTTGAAGTTTAGAACTCTTTGTTACCTACAAGGAATTCTTGAGAACTAATGTGGTACCTTTTCAAAGGTCCTTCATGATTAGCTCAAAATCTCAAGTAAACACATATATGCTTAAGGATCATGCACATCAAAAACCAAGACAACTAGATGGATTCTTAAATGAATATGACAAGATAAAACAAGAATCAATCAAGTTGCATAAGCTACATCTCATAGACACCTTAGCTAAACTCAACATGGACAATAATGAACATGCTAAAGGTTATCTATATGAATATAACATTCAAGAATGAGAGATGCAACAAATATAAGAGCAAGCATGTATATATATCAAAAACATTTAAACACAAGAATTAAAGTGTTAAGATAAGGTGATTTTGATACCTTTGCTTTCTTACCAAGTGATGAAGACATTGTCTTGACACTTTGACTCATGTCATCACTTGATGCTTTGCTCTTGTATTCAAGTAACTTGGTTCTCCAATTGATTAACTTTTAAACCTTGAGAATCCAAGTGTCAAGGAGTGCTTTTTGAATTTCTTCTTTTGGCACATCTCCTTAGACTTCTCCCCAATGCCACTTCTCTTTTAATCAATTCCATTGAAGCTTTGTGGCATACTTCTTTATAAGAACCTATAAACTCATGGGAGGAGTTGCTTCTGGTACCCACTTTTGTTTGGGTCCATTGGGGTTAGTTAAAATACGTTTGACTCTCCAAACCGTTTTTACCCCTTTTTCAATCTTCTTCTTAACATGGCATCTAGCATTAGTATGACCATGTTTTCCACAATATGTGCAACAAATATGTGGCTTAGAAGAATTGTGAGCATGCTCATGATATCTAATTTGCCTATGTGAGGTACTAGCATGCTCAATGTGATTCTTAGGCAACTTTGAAGAGCTAGCATGATCAATGTGATTAGCATTATAACCAAGACCATGTTTATCATGTGAAGCACGTTGCACACTAAGAATTTGATCAAGATTTTTCTTACCCTTAGAAAAGTTATCAACAAGAAGG